>JAPSGF010000004.1:15952792-15986412 GCA_035772895.1 Perdix hodgsoniae | reverse complement strand
CATTTCATTTCATTTCATTTCATTTCATTTCATTTCATTTCATTTCATTTCATTTCATTATTCATGTTACAATAGCACTATGAAGACAGAATACAGAGATAGAAGATGTGCAGTTATGGGACACCTTGTCTCACAGCTTCTCACAGACCAGAAAGGCTATCTGTCAATAACTGGGCAGAGAGGCAGCAAGAGGCATTTGGTGCCAACGCTGTACAACAATGAAAATTTACACATCACTGAGGTCTGGTGAGCATTCGGAGGTCACTGTGGAGGGGAAGGGTGGAAGCAACAATCAACATAAGCATGAAAGCACTGATTCTTAAAGTAGCAAAATTCTGGGTGAATTTTCTTTAGACATCACTTTTGGTGTTAAGATCTCCAGAGTGCCTAAGGCTGTACTTCTGTACGTGCAGAGAACAGGCCTCCTCCATGCATGTCCAGAGCTGTCTCTGTCCTGACAGGAGCAAGCAGCTCAAAACAGTGACTCCTGAGCTTTTCCGGTACTGTGGCTCAGTTTCAGTGGAGCGGTGGGGTGGGTGGAAAGTTTTATTGCTACCCCGCTGGCTGATACAATGGCTGATCTTCTGAGAGCAGTGGGTTTTAGCCCCTCAGGCTATAAAGGTAAATTAATTCATTCTCTTACCATTTGGACAGTATACTTTTAAAAATAAAAATAAAACAAAACATGGTGTGGTTGTAATTTCTTCTAAGCAGCTGCAAGAGCTGTCTGATGCTTTGAAGGAGTTTTGTTTCTCACCTCCCTTAGGGCTGTTTGCAAGCTGGGCAGCAGCAGCAGCTAGCTGAGGTGACTACCTGCAGCTTTGTGCCAGCCAAAGATTTCAGGTCAACCTTTGCTCTTAGCACTCCCTAATAAGGAGTTTTCGGCAGCTGCCTGCTGAGTGTACTGATTTTAGGCAAGTCCAAGCATAGCATGTTGGTTGTTTTGGATCATGTTCAGGAGGGCTTGGCTTTACTTTGAAGATAAAGGGGGTTATATGGTGATACAGATATCACTCCTGGACCTAAACAACAGGGGGCAAGTGCTTTCCAGGAGCTAGCCTTTACGTGCCCTCTGGGAGAGGGGATTGGATCTGACACTTGATCAACCCTTCCTCCTTTTTAAAAAATCTGTAAATTCTTTTAGGATTAAACAGGGACAGTCCATGAATTCATTCTTCTGATGTAAATCTCTTGCTCATGAAAATCGTAAGAAATGCTTCACTTGCATTGTTGTATGTGTAACACAGATGGAAGGTCTAAGTCTACACCTGAAATCATCAAAATTCAGTCCTACCAGGAGAGGTTGTTATAAGGAATTCTAATCACATTCTAAAACTTCTGTATATTTTCAACTTGAAGATCCCTTTACTTCCATTACTAATTAGTACAGATTATTTAAAGCATAAAAGAAAGCATCATTTTATGATTTTTCATTTACAAAAAGCAATTTTATACAACCAGTATAAACCAGTTGGTTGTGGTAGAGGCTCGTTGGTTTAGGGTTAATGAAGGACTTACTCTTAAAGTATCTACTGTCACAGAGAGTGATCCATATTGTAATGTGTGCAGAAGGACAAGCTGTGCTACTTAAAGGTCAGAACATAGTCCTGTCAAAAGGAAATTTCCTGACAATTTAAGAATTTTGGAAATTGTAATCATATTTCCTTAGCTGAAATTCTGAGATTTTGAGATGCGATTGCAACAGGTTCTTTCTCATGCAAATAGTTTCCAAGCAACAAGATACCTCATTATGTTATGATCTAACATTATTCATGCAGTCCCTCTAGATAGCTTCTCACAAAGCTTCCAGAGAACATTTTGATCTATTTGACACTATTTCATTTATTTATAGCTCTGTGTTGATCTTTATCAAATTTCACCTCCCAAGTGTGATATTGTAAAGGACATTCCTGAAATCCATTTGTCTGTAATCCTGCTGGAAGAAAAAAGGCAGTGATTTTAATTAGTCAATACCAAAACTAGTATGCAAGTCAGTCTTGTGAGAGCTGCTAAGGATCAGATGAACAGAATAACAACAAACCCTTTTTTTAAAGCCTTACAAGGTCCTACTTTCCTGTCAGTACAGCAAGCTCAATTTCTTCCAGACAGCATTTCCCTGGCTGTAAGATACATGAAAACAGTAGGATCTTCTGACCTTTGTTTGCTGATATCCAACTGAAGGCATTGTTTTTCTATTGAAAAAAAAAGTAATTTAGCATTGTTACTATTATCTCTAAGTACTAACAAAGCTCTCTAGCTCGAGAAGTGCAGGTGTTCAGTCCTTGGAGATAGCAAAAGCACAGCTGTGAAGTACAGAAAGGAGTGTTGCTGGAACAGCTTTGTGATCCATGCCAGCCACAGAACTGAGGTGGCCTGGGTTTTGTCAAGCCATCCTCTCAAGTTAATGAGGTCCAGCAAGGACAGTGTTTCAGAAGGCTGACCATCCAGAAATTAGACACAAAGTGAAACATGCTGGTTATGGTCCTTGGCACGGATTGGCTTCTCAAGAACACTGGTCGCTAGGAGTAGAATAAAGAGGAGCCGTAGGCTGTTGGAGTTGCTGAAAGCCCTGAAAATCCCTACAAGCATGAAGGATTGCCAAAGGAAGGGTGAACCATAATTCACTGCAGTTGCCAACACAACCTGACAGCCCAGGAGAAGATACACAAAGTATAGCCTTATTTCAACAATAGTTGAATCATTAGGTATGGTATTGAAAAGGTTTGGGTTCAGTCATGTAGAGGAGGCTAGCATAAAGCTGTGGAAGTGAAATGTTAAACATCTGCATCTGCAGAGCAGAGCTGAGATCCCCCAGCTACTTTTAAACAGGCTTTGATATTGGCAGCAATTTGGCTGTAGCAGCCCAGAGCTCAGCATAGGCTGATTTATCCTTGTCAGGGGGAGTATTTGGAAGTGATTATAGTGTAATCAGCTTCTACAAGACACTTTAAAAAATAAATACTGAAAATCACAGGAAAAACAAAACAGGTACGACTGTGGTATTCTGACAGTTCCAAAGCTGGAGAGACAATTTTGTAGGTAAAAGGGTTAAATTTTGTAGATAAAAGGGTTAAAGTTAGATGAGTACATCCCCCATTCAAATCCAGATCAAAATGAATTACACAAACAGTCTTACATAGTTATTTACTGAGTGAGTATGGATCCCTGGTATTATTAATGCAACCCTAACCACTCCTGAAGTAGCTATAAATGATTGCCTCCAGCCAGGTCCAACCCTTGTCCTTGCCTGGTAAGCTGCACAAGATGCGGTCATAAACCAGTTTGTACAGTGTCTGTCCTCCCAAACATGAACACCACTTCTGTCACTACCCTACAGTAATTAGTTCTCTGAACACAGACAGTCATGAGGGCTGCTTTCCTACTTGTTTCTGCCTTTCAGTTCACTGGTTTTAATGAAAACGTGTTATCGTTATATATCTCTAAACTGCTTCTGAAAAGCATTTTGGCATCGCAAATGCACAAATTTCACTCAGAAATCAGCTGGCAGTACTAGCTGGGGAGAACCTGTGAATGCTCAAGCCTCATCTCTCCTGTCAAACCAGTATCCAGTTGTCAGGTTCACCTGACATCAGCGAAGGGAGGCAAAGTACTCTGTGGATGGCACCAGACGAACAGACAGACTGATGTTGCAAGCTTTATTTCCACTGGAAATATGCCTAAGAAAATCAAAGAAACACAGTGCAGATCTAGAATTAATCGTCGAACAACAATGCACTTTGAATTTGTGAGCCAAAGGACTGAAGCTTATGAAATGGAGTAGAGGTTTGACCTGTGGGCCAAGGAATCCAGGCTCACACACAAAAGAGGCCCAGACTGAAGGGCTCTTCAGTGTCACATGTGATTGTGCTGCTAGAAACTGGAGAGTCTCTAGAGACTTCTAACAATCAAGGCAAACGAAAAAGCTTGCTCTGAATTGGGGTGCAAGAGTCTGCTGACACTTCACAAAAATTGCCTTGGAGAGCCATGTTCATTTGCAAAAACAGACAGACCCGTATAGATCCATATTAGACAAATATGCAGCTCAGCCTTCAAACCTCCTGAAAGAAGAAAGAGGAGTGAGTTCACCATTTTCCTGAAGTCATTTGTTAAATGTTAAATAGCTTGAGAAAGCTGCAAGGGTAGAACTCCTGGACTAAGTGAAATGAGGACAAACAGCACTGGTGCCATCTTTGGAAATGGGCTGCCACAGGGCCACAGGTACCTACCGGCATTGGACAGAAGGGCTGCAGCTACCTGTGGTACCATAGGGCAGCTTAAAGGTAAAGTGTGATGGACATTATATGCACTGGAAGTGCAGCACTTTGCAATTGTTTGTCACTGTTGATTTGCTTCTCTGGAAAGAGGATTTATGGAGAAACTCAGCCTTCAGGAGGCCCTGGGGAGGGGAAGCCATCCAGAAAAGCCTGCTTCAGCCTCCAGAGGCTCCAGTCCTTCAGTCAGGGAAGTGTGACTCCAGTGCCAGGTGAACCATTCTACTGCCAGCATCCTTGGCATCCTCCTGAGGAGCACTGGGGATGCCCGTTCCCATACATGTTCCGAAAAGATTGTGTATGTGCTTGACCTAGGACATAATACCCAGAAACTCCTTAGGGGAGGGAAACAGCGTCGAAACCTCCTTTGTCTGCTTCGACGAGAGCCGTAACCCTTTAGAGATTCATGCTCACTCATGTTCCCTGTGGCTGCTTCAAACCTGTGGTTTGTTCCTGTTGGGTGGAAGAGCTTCAAAGGACAGGGTGGGGAGCACTTTCACCCAGAGCAACCCCAGCCTTGTGGCCAGGGTGTGGGTTTCGATCTCCTCAGGCGTAGGAGAGCCTATAACCCACCTTTCCCACATCTAGGCTAAAAGTTCTGACCAAGGAGCTGCTGAGTTGCCTCTGCACTTCTCAGAGAGGTGTTTTGGGAATCTTCACCACCTCTGTCCCTTGGGCAAGATAGGTGTGGTTGCAGGAAAGTTGCCTTCCTTGGATCTGAGGGTGCTTGGGCATGAGTTAACTTGGTGCTACTGTGTGAGGCATTTCTGGACATGCTGACTGCAGAATTTCAGGAGTCTGGGGAATTTTAATGTGAAAAGCTGGCGCCTGTAGATGTTAGGCTTCTCCAGGGTGTGGCAATAAATGAGCAGGAATTTTGAAAACTGAAGTTATAGACTTAGGTTTCCTACTGGAAATACATGCTTTCCTTCTGTCTTACTGAATCCAGTTCCCTAAACTTCCCCATATCAGTCCAGTAACTGCTCCTTCCTGAGGGGAATTGACTTTTTTCCCCTGGTTTAAGGAGTACTATGACTGGAAAAAGTAGGAGATGTGGCATCAGAGATGATGCCGCAATGTTCTGACTCTATAAGATTTATGCAGCCATGGGAAGCCAATCTGGATGAATCATAAATAATTACATGTAATATACTAATTTAGTTGCAGAAGTTGAGTTTAGTTTCATCCATTAATTCAAAGGACCATCCCTGGGAGGGTTTGGGAAGAGTAATTTAGTGAATTCAAGCATGAGTCAAGGCAACTAAAAATAGAAAAAAACCATCCACCTCCTAAATCAGTAAAAATGAGAAGGGAAGAAATAAAGCTTGGTGTTAGAATCTAACAGCCCTTTTTACTCAAAGAAGGCACCCAAAAAACACATGCATAATTGTTAATATATTATTAAAAAGCAGTTATTACTAGCTTTATAAAGATACTATGTTATTTTAACATTGAGAATGAATTATACATTTAGCTGTATGCGCAACATATTTATAGATAAATGTGGATACAGTGCTAGAATCAGCCACCTTCAGTATCAACTTCACTTCTAGACTCCCAGTATTGCAAGAACACAATCTGACCTAATCCCTAAGCTGCACACAGTCAAGTGGAAAAAAAAATCCAGCCTGTCAGATGCAAGGGTTTTAAAGGTTTGATGTTTTGTGCTGGGGTCTGATTTTATCACGCTGACCTTGGCTCATGTCATCAAAGTTGTTTTGGTTGTAAATAGTAACAGTATCAAGCCCTCACAAGAAAAGTTCCTGAAGAAGAGAAAAACCCCCATCTTTTTCAAGTCAAATCTAAATTTATTCAAGCTGACAGAGAACTCCCTGCATGATGAAGATGAGTAGGAGGGTTGCATTCACAACTAGAGGCTTGGAGTTGTACTGGAAAATGCTCAGTCTGGTTTGCTAGAATTGGCTCTTAAATTCTCCTCCTAAACTCTTATTCTCGCATTTGCAGCAGCTCTTCCTACCTATGTCTACTCAGATCTAGGTGAAGAGATCACCACCCCGAGAGCTTGTCATTGCTAATGTGGCAGTCATGCTGCCACAGAGTGATCACTGCTTCATTGAACAGATTTTAAGAAAAAGCTGCAGTGTCAAAGTTATTATGATTTATATAAGCAAGACACATCAGGGTACAAAAAGGCAAAGAACTAGAAAGAAAAGCCTAACTCAGGTCAGTGACAGAGCCAAGACTAGAATATAAATCTCCTATTTTAAACTCACAGCCTGTTTTTTTGGATCATTCTGCCCGTCATTCTGTTTATTCTACCGGAAGAATGCATTCATTGTGCGCTTTGCCCAACAAATATGGCTATATTTTTACTCCTTCAATTTTCCCCTTTCCGGAAACAAGCTTATAATTAGAACTGGCTAGGAATTTTGGATGATATCTTTTTCCATTAAAAATAATAATAAAAAAAATTATATATATATGTATATAGTTTTTCAGGTCCAGTTTTGATTGTATTTCAATCCATTATTGGATTTATTGTAAAAATGAAAACAAATCCACATTATAATATATGTTACTTATCCTGAAAGTAATACACCTGGGAACAGTTCTTGAACCCATTCTCTTGAAGGCACACTTACAGAATATTCTGTTGAATGTCTCTTTCTCTTTAAAAAAAGAAAAA
Organism: Perdix hodgsoniae; assembly: GCA_035772895.1. Lineage (NCBI taxonomy): Eukaryota > Metazoa > Chordata > Aves > Galliformes > Phasianidae > Perdix > Perdix hodgsoniae. The sequence goes on along the minus strand of JAPSGF010000004.1, from coordinate 15,979,494 downwards.
ACGAAAAGAAACTCACATCCAAGTTTACATGATTATATAGCATGATGTATTTTCTAACCTATGCTTTTCCTGTTTAAAAGCTACAAATGGGAACTTTCTCAAATACGTGTATTTTGGTAACTCTTTTGTTATTGTTATGAACAATTCTTGGCCTGCAGATTAGTTGCAATTAGTGTGTTGTGACTGTCATGTATTCAAAGACAGAAGTTTGAGCTGTTTTGATTTTGTGAGGTGGGAGAAACAGATCATTCACAATGCTTCCATTCTGACTGGCTGTGGTCTATGCTCAGATCCAGGTTCTGTTTCGGAACTTGCATTCTGCATGCAATTAATGACTACCAGCCTGTAATTCAGCTTTTCTGTTTGAAAATATCTGACAGTAAAATTGTTAGCTTGAACAGGAGAGGATGTAAGCAGACTCACTGTTTTTTTCCTAAACATTTGCCTGATTACTTTTGCAAATTCTGTTTGCAATAATTTCTTAGACTGCTTAACATCCAACTCCTTTAACTTCTGGATGGGGACTCAGTATTAAAAGATATTAAGGGAATAAATGCAAATGTAGAAATAGATTTGAAGCAATGCAAATTAGATGAAAACCAGCTTATCCTGCCCATCCAGTGGTTATAATGCAGAGTTTGATATTCTCGTTTTCAACCACTCTCATCCAAGTTCACGTTCTGCTATGTCTTAATTTGTATACATTTTAGAGCTGAGACAATGTAAAGATAACCTGGGGCTACTGAAGATTCTCATTGGTACAATGTAGATGCCTCTGGAGGTGTTTCTGTCACTGTGAAAGGACAGACATCATCAGACTCCTCAAGCATTTATTCCAGACCCAGTGTATGAAACCTGCTTCAGAACCACTGTGATGTTTGGAGCCATTGGCACCCTGAAAGAATGTTTGCAACATAGCCTGCTGAACTGACTGTCTGCTCCAGAGTTATTTGTACCATATTCCCCTTTGGATTGTAGTCTTCTATTATCTGTAGCTTATCCAAAAGTCTGACATTCAACCATACGTGAAAAATCTGTATAGAAGCTATTTAGGGTAGCCTAGTTCTCAGGTAATATATTTTCTTGCATAGCGAGGCTTATTAGCTTAAGATCAGCATGTTGTTTACTTACATTTATGTAAGTTTGTATGCTCATGATTGTCTGTGGCTAGTCTCTTTGGTACAACAGGATTTATTGTGCAATAGTTTGAAAAATATGTGACTACACCATAATTTTAAAAGCAAATGTCTCTTAAATTTACCTGGTACTTCCATTCCTAATTTTGGGTGAAGGTGCAAGAACTCCTTCTGAGACTGATTTTAACAAGGGTGAAATATCTGAGGAAAAGATTCAGACACAAATCTAATTAAAAAAGCTTTTCTTTAGCCCTATTCTTGCCTATATAAAGCATTTTAGATAGTTTGAATAGTATCCAATTTAAGAATCTTATTTTTTTTACATGTAGGACATTGTTGGTTAAAAGGAAAATGCTAGGTTTAGGATTTCAGAAGCAACACCTACATGCCTGCAGGTGAGCAGAAGTATCCTCTGAAATCTTGGGTCAGCAACAAAACTGTATTAAAATTTTTTTTTTTAGTTCTGGCTGACAGAATGCATGTCCACCTGGTCAGCCAGATTCTTCAAATGTAGATTTTGATGATTCAGCAAACTACTGAGACTGGTTAAACATTATTTTTAATTCTGTAATAAAATAATCAAAGTTATTTGATTTGAAGCAAAGGACTTAGTCAATGTATATTATGAAAGAAAGTAGTTGCATTTCTGCTTATTTATGCTGCCAGAGCCCAACAGTTTCCCTAATAATATTTGCTATAAAACATGGGTTATTAAACACAAAACATATTACAGTGCAAAAGCATTACTGAGATATTTATATGTGGTGACTGTACAGTCAGAGCTGCATTTAAACCTGAAGAGCTCTTGCATATCACTTCACAAGGGCATAGCCCAGGCTGTTTCATTGATTTGATTCATTTGCCAATTTACCTGATTTGCTGAACATTTGCAAATGAAATGTTTCTGTACTGAAATTTTACCCTGTGTTTTGCCTCAAGCAACCCAAATTTGTTGGGAGATCAACTAGTCATTCCACTCATATGACATTTTCTTGGAATGACCTTTAAAATATATACAACATAGCAAACCATACGTGAATTGAAAGCATTGGAGCTGCACACTATGCATTTATAGCATGTCAGTGCTACAGAAGACAGTGTGAAACTCTGTATTCGACATAGATGCCAAGTATCAGAATGCAATAGAGCTCAAGGATGGCCATAACGGAACGCCGTATCAGCCATATTCTAAGCAGAGAAGTGGATACACAAGGTAAATGGCCCATGTTTTCACTGATTAGAAGACTGTTAAATTTACTGCAAAAGGAGAAAAGGATAGAGGGCATACACTAACTGGAATGTCAAACTATAGAGAACAGCCTTAATCAAGGCACCAAGAAGCATAAATAAAAGAAATGCTTTTAATTATCTGCCTATACTACAATCCAGTGCAATAAACAAGAGAAATGAAAACTGCTCATTTTATGGGCTTAATTTGACTTGGTTCATACAAGTGAAACTTGGAGAGGTGTTCATGACTTGTGTGCTAATATCACAGTATACAACTTAACTAGAAAGAAGTTGGCTGAACAATTGGAGAAAATGAATGACATTCCATAAAAATAGTGTTATTTGTTTCTGTCTCATCAGTAACTCGGAAATAAATTATTTTGAATCTTTATGGATTCTTATATTAAAGAACAAAATGCAGCATCTGCTGCTAACAACTGAAACAAATGAGTGAGTAGGTTGGTCATCTTCCTAAGCATGCATCGACACTATGCATGGGGAAAAAGCAATCTTGGTGTACTGTCAGCATTGAAGCATCTTTGAAGTTTCATAAAGTTTTTTTGTGGAAAATTTTCCATTTCAAAAATTTTAAAATTTAAGACCTGAAATTCTCTGCTAGGCCTTTGCTCAGTGTGTCCAAGGTATCAATACCATGACTAATAATGATGTGCTACTATCTATTATTGTATAATTTTAGGCATACATTACCAATTCTTTCTTTCCCATTGTGACTGAAAGCTAACAAATCCAATAGAAAAGTCCAACAATTCAGTGAGCTTTAATCATGCTTCATGGATTTATACTCTCCATTTCTTGGTTAATCTGTTATTTACCAGGTAGAGCTCATTCTGGCAGTTTGCTTTACCCACATGAGTAGTTCCATATGGTCCTTTATAGCAAGGCACTTCGGGAGTCACTAAGAGCTGGACAAGGGACACTGGTTACTGAATTCCTGGCTCTGTTTTCAGTGTTGGAGTGACTAGTATGTTTATATGATGCAAAAGTCAGCCGCAGGTTGTCTAATTCATACTTACAGCACTGTATGTTCCTATTTCTTTGTGTAATAATATATAATTTATTTTACAAAGATTTTTCTCATTCTATTTTATCAGTGGTTCACAGCCAAATTTAGAAACAAGATGAACATCAGGACATGTATTTTTTTAAATCTCTGCTTGGAATCTTTTCCCTGTCTGTGCTAATTATAAATTGCATTCCTCACACTGAAGGATGTTTATTTGCTTCTTCTGTTTATCTGCCTTGCCTATCTGCAATACTGCAGTGATAATGGCATTCACAATGGCAACAAAATGACCTGTGTGTTATAATCACACAGATGGATGGTTGGCACAAAGGTTAAAAAGACAGATAAAAAAAAAAGCAAAGCCAAAATGTTTACAATACAAGTAACTTTTCTTTGTCTTTTTCATTGTTGAATGTAACTTAAAGATCCAAACTACTACCAGCAATACTTTTGCTTCCATTTCTCCAAAAAGAAGTAATGTGAGAGTTCATAACTTTCTTTTGCTCTCTTGTCCAAGATATAAACAGAGTTCTTATTTCCCACTAAGAAGGAAAATTGGACTTAAGTATCCTAAAACCTTCCTTCAGCTTAGTTTGACTGGATTTTTTAAATGTAAACATTCTTATTCATCCTTTTGTGTTTGTCATTAATACATGCTATTTCTGTTGATAAAAAATATTGTGAATAATAATTTAAAAAACAGTGCAATTATTAGCAAAGAGTGATGCAGTCTTTAAGAAGGAACAAAGTCAGAGGTGAGCCGATCTTATAAGTAACCTATTTCTGAGACTTCAGTCCTGGCACAATACTGTAGTCATATTCCAGAAAAATACCTTGAATTTAATGAAAATATTTTGGACTTTAGTGGGACAAGAAGTTATTTGGCCTTCAGACTTTTTTCAGCCAAGTCAACTGTTTAGAGAAATGCTCATAATAGAATTTGTGTGAGAGACAGTCAAACAAGCCAGCCCTAATCTATCTGCATGAGTATGCAGCTAGACTGTGGAATGCCTTATCACAGGGAGTTTCAGATACTGAAAGTTTACATAATTTCTTGAGGCAACTAGTCAAATTCATGAAATAAAACATTGAGAATTATTGTAGGTACGACATCTGGTTCAGGAAGTTAATAAGGCACAAATGGTTGAATGCTGGGTGAATATTCAGGAGCATATTCACTTAGACTCTTCCCTGAACATTCTCTTTTGGACTTTTTTTCAGAATAGGACAGTGAGATGCATGGACCCAGTCAGCACACTATCAAATTCTTATGCATAAAAATATCTGAGATAACATATGCACATACGTTGTCTAATGAAGTGTGCCCAGAACATTTGGCTCTCTGGAACTGTATACATCCAGAAGTATGTTTGGTCATCATTTTTCAGTAAGCTTAATTTGGGAATTATTAACAAAGTATTCTTAATTCCCCATTTACTCAAAGAGCATGTCAACATTTCCTCATGGATTTCAGATCACTAGTTGTAGGCAACCCCCCCAATGAAATTGGTTGATATCCAATTTTTGTACAACAGTCTAAAAATTAAAGTATACCCAGGAGCTGGTACATCTGTATTTTTAGCTGAGCTCCACCATGTTGGACAATTTCATTTCTACTCCCTAAAAAGAGCAAGAGAGTTTAGATTAAGAGATTCCTGTTGTGTAGGATATTCAGAGACTAAAGCAATTGTTTTTGCCTTTGAGTTGAGAGCTGTAATCCTAGGAGAATAATAGAATCATAGAATGATGGCTGAAGAAGACCTCAAAGATCATCAAGTTTCAACCCCACAGCTATGGGCAGCATTATCAACCACTAGACCAGGCTGCCCAGAGCCACATCCAGCCTGGCCTTGAATGCTTCCAGGGATGGGGCATCCACAACCTCCTTGGACAACCTGTCCCAGTGTGTCACCACCCTCGGTGTGAAAAACTTCCTCCTAATATCTAACCTAAACCTCCCCTGTCTCCGCTGAAAACCATTCCCCCTTGTCCTATCAATATCCACCCTCATAAACAGTCATATGCCCTCTTATTCATACACTTCCTTCAAGTACTGGAAAGCCACAATGAGGTCTCCCTGGAGCCTTATCTTCTCCAAGCTAAGCAAGCCCAGTTCACTCAACCGTTCCTCATAGGAGAACTGCTCCAGCCCTCTGATCATCTTAGTAACCCTCCTCTGGACCCGCTCCAAGAGTTCCTTGTCTTTCTTGTACTGGGGTCCCCAGGCCTGGAGGCAGTACTCCAGATGGGGCCTCACAAGAGCTGAGTAGAGGGGGACAATCACCTCCCTCTCTCTGCTAGTCACCCCTTTTTTAATGCAGCCTAGGATGTAGTTATAGTTGGCCTTCCAGCCTGCAAGTGCACACTGCTGGCTCATGTCCAGCTTCTTGTCTACCAGGACCCCCAACTCCTTCGCAGGGCTGCTCTCAAGGAGTTCTTCCCCCAGGTTGCATAAATAGTTGGGATTGCCCTGGCTCAGGTGCAGCACCCTGCATTTGGCCTTGTTGAACCTCATTAGGTTTTAATGGGCCCACTTCTCCATCCTGTCCAGGTCCCTCTGGATGGCTTCCCTTCCTTCCAATGTATCAATTGCACCGCTCAGCTTGGTGTCATCTGCAGACTTGCTGAGGGTGCATTTGATGCCATCGTCTATGACATTGATTAATATGTTAGAAAATATGTAAGAGCACTGGTTCCAAGATCAACCCCTGAGGGACACTATTTCTGACCGGCCTCCACACTGACACAAAACCATTGATCACAACCCTTTGGCTGCATCTAGCCAACCAATTCTTAATTCACTGAACAGTCCATCCTTCAGGAGCATAGACTAAAGGAGGCAGGAGAACTAGCAGTAGGGTGGCTTTCCAGCAAAGTAGTGGGAGCCTGTAGGCAACATTTGAGGGTGTTGATTTTACCCTCATCTCTTTTTGTTAATTGGAGTTCTTCATTAACAAAAAGAAGAGTGAGTGTAACTAAAAGTCTATGAAGCAAATTTTGACATCTCTTAGGCCTTGGAAAATCGCTGAATTATCTTCTGTATGCCCCCTTACATTAAGCTCAAGCAAAAAACACAAATAGAAGCCAAACCCTTCTTTGTTGAATACTTTTTCTATGAAAATAGTTATTTCCTCTTTAGAACATTTATTTTGGAAGACTTCCCTAGTTGCTGCTCCAAGGAAATTAAGGATGGTCTTGGTTTCCCCAAGTCTGGTACCATTCAAATAGAAGCAACTTGAATCAAGAGTGGGGAGGCAGAGGGAGGAGAGTTTATAATGACATGGCAATCTATGATTTCCTGGGGAGGATAAATAAAGGCTAACCACAACAAGCAGAAGTTTGAATTCTGAACAGAGTTCTTGTAGACCTGGAGTAATTTCTTGCTACAACAGCTGGATTTCAAAGCAGTCTGTTGCCAAATTGGAAGTTTGTATCAAACAGCCATAATGTGACAACTGCTTAGTTCCTTCTAAAGATATTTAACACATTCATTTTTGTAGTAATTGCTAAGCTTATTTTTTTATGCTAATCAAAGCTGCTTTGGAGTATAAGTAATAACTTCTGTGCGTTTCACTCCTGCTAAAAACCTCCATTGCAACCACAGCTTGCAGAAAGCTTTCCTACACTCATAAATGATGGAGATGCTGGGGCAAAATGCTACAAACCCAGAGAGGCCTAAGTCTTCACTTGCCTGACTTTCAAATAGCTAAAAAAAATGTTTAAAAAAAAAGGCTTGCCTCACCATCATTCCATTCCAGCTAGTTTTCAGCAAGAAGAGATTCAAACATTATATTGCTTTGAATAGATGCTGGTTTACACCATTTTGTTCTTCTCTTCAAGTCTTGACATTCATTCATCTGTACAGTCATGCACGAATGTATGGCTGTGACAAATATAGATGAATGGAATTTTGCTTACATAAATTTTACCTATTTTTCATATGCATCAAAAAATGCTTCTTTTTTCACTCCTTTTTCACTCCAACAAGAAAGTGGAATAAACTGATGTTGTTATGTTGTGGTGTAGTTTCAGATTTCTACCAGAATTAGCTGAAGATACTCACAAGTGGGTGACTGGTCACAGATGATGGGTTGCATGTGAAGAATATGAATTCATCCCAGAACAGTTCCAGGAGGCTAAACAAATCCTCCTTGAAGGACAGCTTAGAGAAATCCAAGCAATTACAGAATAGTTTTTCATCTTTCCAACAGGCAAGTAAGAAGCAACCTTCATGGGTATTTGTGCGTCTTCAATGTTCAACTGGATTGAAATATAGTTGATTTTTTCATATGTCTAATAGAATATTAAACTCATGATTTGCTTTTGGCATATATAATTCAGATCAAGAGTGAAAAGAAAATTCCAGGAATTCTCTGTATTTCAGCAGATGTTTTGCTTAGCTGCAAGTTTGCACTTGAACCACACTTAATTTTTTATTGGAATTAATATTGCATTGGAGTATACAGGCTAGCCAAAACACAGTGTCACTCACATCTGGCAAATAACTGAGCCAAATAATGAACTTACAAGCAGTCTTTGTTAGAATTTCCCTTTTAGGTGTGGGAAAGGTGATGGATTTGTTTGATGCAAAACAAACAAACAAAACAAAACAAAACAAAAAAAACCCAAGCAAAACAGCAAAGTTGTAGTTGTGTACAGAGAAATTACAAGATGAATGAATTTTTACTAAGAAAGTTTCCTTTAGATGATGACCAGTCCTCATAATTACTTGCAGAATGAAAATTGTTTCTTCCTGAACAAGCAATTCAAGGACGAGTTTCAGGGTTGCCCCTGAGGTGTCTAAACATTCATATTTTCTGACCTTTTCCATTTCTAGTCTTCTGTTCACCAATGTTTTCTCAATACTTTTGTTTGCTGAAACACCTATTGTAGACCTTTGTACGGAGCAGGTTAAAACACTGAAGCCTACAAAGTCTTTGTAAATAGGTTACATACTTATTAACAGTGGCAATTACGTTAAATGTGAAGGGGATTAACATAAAAAAGAATGTAGTTCTTCTTTTCTCTACCATAAACAGCCCTCCAGAAACAAATCTTTGAGAATTCCTTTTCTCCATTATTTTTAAGTCTTTATTTTTCAATTCTTACTTGCTATTGAGCTATCCGCCACTTCTGCTGCATTCTTAATTTCATTATTATTTCTCACTCCCTATTATGTCCATATATCTTTGAACTCATCATTAGTTTAACTGATACAAATTTTCTCATCAGCTTTTAAGGTATCATTCATTGATTCATGGTAAATCCAAGAAATTGGGAGCAGAACGGAGATCTCAGAAATGGAATCGTATTTTCACCAGTTTGGTACTAATTCTGACCATATTCTGTTCATAAATCATTAGAGAACCTCTGCATTTTCTTATTATTCTACAGAAAATGATGCCAGTAAATTGTTTCATTCCTTAGACTTCGTGCCAATATGAATAACAAATCACATACCTTGAAAGTTCAGATCACCTTCAAACCTCATCATGGAAAGTTTTGTTAACTACTAAAACACCACTAGATACATTCAAAGAGATCATCCTCAAGACCAGTCCAGGGCATTTTGCCAACCAGTGAGAAGAACATTACAGCTGTTTTTATTTTTCCCTGAATGTCATTTGGGTAAGGCTTTACATAGAGACCTGCCTCTGGCCATGCACAGGGAGTGGCATAGTTTACAGAACCAGTTTACATTTGTGGTGAAGAATATATTCACTATTGGAGGTAAATGAGACATGTAGGAGCACTCTAAGCACCCGTAGAATAACAAAAAGGGAACAAAATACCTGTAAGAAAATGGCTTTTGCCTCAAGCTGGTCTCTGAGGACCTGATATCAGTGTAGATGGAGTTGATCACAGGTCAACTAAAACTTACAAAAGTCTTCTCTGAAATAAAGTTTTCCCTGTCCTGATCATAAGCGTTATGCTGTTGAAAATTCAGTAGGTGTGGAAGATAATTCCAAAATTTCTCGGAAGATGGCCTTCTGAAGTTGTGGATGTTATAATCCCTATAAAGATGACATGCGGATGTAGGAGCCCTTAAAGTTTGCATAAATGTCTTTTAGCAAGGAAAGCAACCCAAAAGAACCCAAAGGAAACAGAAATCACCACCTATGAAAGATCAAAACAAATTTCTAGTTTCTCAGCCAGGCCATTTTGCAGCTACCGTAAGCCAAAAGAAACGTTAGTAAAATTTTCAAGAGGTTAAACCGCTTCCTTTTCTGAGTCCTCACATGTCTCGAGCATCATGCTGAATTTAGCCCAGAATTTCCATTAAAATACTACTTTGGCAGAACAATACTCTTAAGAAATTTCAAGTATATTGTTTTGCTCTGGTAAAATAGCCAGACCTGGAATGGAAATACAACTTCCAAATACCTATAGACAGAATATAAAATGAGAAGTCTATCAAAGTGAACCAAGAGCTGCATACGCTATGCTTATTTCTGAACAATAATATCCAGTGCCATTTAGACTTTGTCAGAGCATAAATCCAAAGTTTGTCTTAGATCACTTCTCACTGTTTTATACCACCTGATGAAGCAAGCATTTTAAGAAAAAAAATAGCTGTCATTCAATTTCTTTACCACTGGTGGCAGAAGAAGTTCACTATTTATGTTATATTTGTACAATTTCATGGAACCAGATTATTTTTAAAATTTGTTTATATATTTCACTCTCTAATTCAAGTAGCACCCCCTACTGGCTGGTCCTTCATGATCTATCGCCTCCATCAACAAAATGCCTCACCTGAAGTAAGATGCCTACGTGACCTATACCAGAAAACCGCAGAGGTAGAGATTATTATAGAAATGCTGCAGTGGGGCATAAGAGGCAAAAAAATGCAGATAAGCTTTGAGAAAAACGATATGCTGTGTTGTGGGGTTTGATTTTCAGTGGAGTTTTGCTTTTTGACACCAAGACAGTTTAGCCTCAACGTGTAGTTATTTTCACATTTAGATTTTGACAAAATCTGAATGCATGAGCAGGAAACCATGTGCTCCTTTCATTGGCATGAATATTGTCTCCAAATCAATGAAGGTGTACAACTTTTTTGAAATCTTTGGAAAAAACAGCTAATGCTCTTCTCTAAGGCAGTCCAAGAGATTAAACACTCTGTAGCACAAGAAGAGTTTGTGTACTGAAGCATTGTGGTTTTGAAGGCACATGCACAGACAGTGTTAAGGACACACATATGTCAAGCATGCATACTAGACAGATTGCCCTTCCTTTCACTTTGCTTCAGAGCCCTTAGTGGGTTCTCTCAAGGTTGAGAGAAATTTGGCTTTAACTGCTTTAACCTTCACAAATGTCTGATGTCATTTACTCACACATCCTGGCAATAAATTTTGCCTGATCTCTCCCAGTTGTTCCCTCTTTCTCTCTGTCTCTCTCTGTCTCTCTCTCTCTCTGTCTCTCTCTGTCTCTCTCTGTCTCTCTCCCCACCTTTGCCTCCCCACAGTGAAGGTTCTTCTAAGTGCCTATTTTGTTCTTAGTTTTCCATCTGCTTTTCCATTCCTTCCTAGGACTGCTACAACAGGAACAACCAGAAACATGATACAAGACTGAAGACAGCCTGCAGGAGAAGGAAAAGTGTTTGGCACTGCAGCACAGGAATGACCTGGTGATGTGGCACTTGGCTGACAAGTCACTTTTCTGTGAATCAGATCAAAGTAGCACTGAATTCCATGAGAGTCTTCCTATCACTATAGGCCAGCTTGGATCAGGCCTGTGGTACACATCTGGAGGCAGTTTGTTCATATCTGCCTCGGCAATCCCACCTTTTATTGAATATCATTTTTTGAAGTGGTTAAGGAAAGTATAAATCTTACATTTAAGGCTCTTCTCTTTGATCATGTGACAATAATGAGATTAATATGTGATTTTCTCATCTGTGTAATTTATTCTTACAGCAGATTTAGGTTCAGATTTTTTTCCCTGTTGTCAATATACTAACCTCAAAAAATGTGCAATATTGAATGTACAAATCGTCTTTGTTCTGCTTTATGTAGAACTCCACAGTTTTGCATGGGCTTGATATACTAGCTCATGGTATGTTTTACCACTACTGTATTAGTAGATAAGTTGCCATTAACTGTGAAGAGTAATATCTTGGTGAACTTCTCTCCATAACTGATACAGAGAATTTTAGTAGAAAAATCTAATTTGAAATGTGTCCAAATATTATAGGAGAAGTTAGGCTGTATTTTGTAAATTCCAATGTTTCATTTCTTCATTGTATCATAGAAAATCAAACAATGATTTAAAAAAAAAAAAAGAAAAGCCATATATATTCAGTAGTCCATGAGAAAATTTTGTTCTCACTAGTGCACAGTCATAGGTTACAAGAGGAGCAGAAGTTATGTGCTTTAAATGATTGGAAATTCCTTATATTTCAATCTGGAACCACTTAGAAGTGGCTACTCAAATGTGTCATGGAAGAGATAGTGATTACTCCCTTTTCCTTAAAAATATGTCCGTGAATAATATCGAAACACTTTTATTTTACTGAAATATAACCTGTTTCTGTAATGTTAGCTTTATTTAGGAAACAATTGATTTACTGAAAAATTCACACAGCCCTATTGTCAGTTTTTACACAAATCTGTTGGAGTACATCTTGAAATAAGGTATAATTTCATCTTTATGTAGAAGATTTTAATAACACTCACAATGACATCAAGTTATATTTTTGCATTTAAAATGCAATATTGACATGTTTTTCAAGGCAGACATTGCATATAATTATGTATTAGTCCTTGATAGTACATAGTAGTAAAGAATTTTCAAGAGTGTATAGACTTGGCATGCTAAAAAAGAACATTTAGAACATGATTGCTTTGAGTTGGTTGTATTTCAAATCTTGATTTTTTTTTTATATTTGGAAAAAAAAAAAAAAAGTTAGAAGCAACTCTTCACAAAAACATTGGTTTGGACAGTAGACATGTTCTTACCTGTAAGAAAACTAGATTGTTTTTGCAATGTGCTAGTCATCCATCTAGAACTGTTGTGAAATAGGACTGTTCTAAGTGCACCCACATCATTTTTTCCCTGCACTTTTGAAAGTAATTTGGCTGTATACATTAAACTGCAATCTATTTTATTTAAAGCCACATAGAGAAAGGACTTCTGTAATTGGAAAATCTTCTTTTTATTGAAAATCAAGGCAGCCCTCTTTGGTGCACTAAATAATCGTCCAATACATGTCAAACAGATGTGACATTTTCAATCTTTAATATTTTTGTACTGTAAGAATAGAAGTAAGTGCAATTGTAATTTCTTTGCAGTGTCAGATTTGTTCTTTGATTTTGAATCTCTTGCTTACAGATAGATTACACCTGGAGTTGTTTATGTTATTACTAACTCTTTACCAAGTGTGGAAATATTTGAAGGTGGATGTGTGGTGGAGGACCAGGAAGTCACAAACTTCTTCATTTCCATGTGATTAAGGGTATTTAATGTCCCTTGGCACTCCACTTGAGACTCTCTTACAACTTTCCACCCATCCATCCCTAAAGTTACTACCCCAGAGGCTTGTAGTCCAACAAGTGGAGAGCTGGGCGGTTCATCCCTGAAAATGCAGTGGGAGAGGAAGAAAGAGAGGAAGATGCCTAGGAAATAATGCCTAGGAAAACAATGGTTGGAGAAGGACTCTTCTTAGGGTCTAATTTCTGTGTGGTGATGATCACATGCTTCACATATAACCAAAGTCAAAAACAAAGATCTCAGTGCTTTCAGTGGGGAGTTGGGCATTGTCTTATAGGCAGGGGTTTGCCCTGCAGGAACAATTCAAGAATTGTTTGCAGAAAGTACAACAAATGACGTAGGTAAGATCTTTGTGCAGCATTTTATACGCTGATTGAGTCAGCTATTCTGGACAATTACTTTTAAAGGGAGTAAAAGGCACTGAGTCACATTTGTGCAGCTGAATTTGTTTCAGAAATAGTTGCTTTAGGCACCCTTAATGCATTGTCAGCCTTTTTACTTGATATCAAAGAACAGACGATCAGTGTTTGCAGAGGTTGAAGTTAATGTGTTAAACACTCCAAGGACCTATAGTTTGCTCATAAAGAAATTAAGGATCATAAAAAGCAACAGAAGAACTTCTTATCAGCAAGGTAGCAACTTCAGTGGCTCGATGCTAATATTATGAATGTTATCAAGAAACTCATAATGAAAACTTAACAACTTTTACTTCAGATACTTTACCAGCTCAGATCTTGATCTAAAATAATTTCTGATACTTTTAGAAATCTTAATTAAAACCGCTATGCGGGTCTGATATGTAAGAGAAAGTTACAAAGCTTCATTTGGTTGATAAGGAAAAGTTAACCAGTAGTCAATCTTGGTACAGTGGGATACAGCTATAAAAGTAAGATATACCAAAGACAACATTCAACTTTCAAAATCCGGAGCTGAATTTCCCAAATTGCAACTTGCACCTGCAGGTCATCCTCACAGTTGTAAGAGCAGATCACTACTTTCATGTTTCTGTATGGTTTTGGATATAATTTTCAAGTAATGGATCTCATTAATCCACAGGTACCCTCTCAGTCAAAGCAGATATTGGTAATTACCAATGCAACAGTGATTCCTCACTCCCCCCCTTTCCCCCTCCACCACTCCACCAACAAACAAACAAACATACAAACAAACAAAAAAGATTAAAGTTTTTTACAAAATCCAAACAATTTAACATTCATTAGGAAATACAGTAAAAAGAATGGACTTCAATGCACAGCAGAATTTCAGGATTGGGAAGGTTCATCATTTGTCTGCCATCTGTTGGGAAACAGCTACATCCAGAAGCTTTATTTTCTACAACCAGGAAGGAAGAGTCCCTCAGAGGTCTTGGCCAGATGTGGAAAAACAAGGAAGCAAAGACGGAGGAAGGCAGCTGCTCACCATTTAACAGCTGAGGTGAGAAATCCATGACATGAGCAGAAAATGAGGGCTCTTCTGGGAGAAGACATTCAAATGTCCAGCCAGGATACTCTTGCCTCTCTGCCAGTATATTTATGTCTGCTACTCAGGGAAGAAAACGCTGCAACAGGAAGACCCCAGACAGACATATCTTAGTTGAAATGGATTACTAGCTGTTCATCATATGGAGTGCCCCAGCAGAGGCACAGAACCCTTCTCTGCTCAGTAAATATGCACTTGGATATGCTACCCTGACACCAAAAGTCATTGTGGGAGTACAGCTGTAAGTCTGCTAAGACCATTTTGGTGCTATGTTGAGATGATAGTAATAGTAAAAACTTGGCCAAAATAATCTTTTTCAGAAAATACTTTCCTGTAACATAATACCTTCTACCAGTCACAGCAGAAGCCTATTTTTTTCCTGAGTATGTACAGAAACGTCCTCAATAAAAAATGTTCCAGCTTGGTTTTACGAACTGTTGGTATTATCTGGATATCTGACAGCCTTTCAAAATATTTACAATATGTCAAGAAGTCTGCTGGTAAGATACCTAAGAGAATATATTTGGAGGAACCCAGCTGCAGATGGAAATGAAGATACAGAAGGCTGTAGCTCTGGATAGGTTAGAGGTAAGCACACAGTTTTGTGGGGCTGACAGAATGGCTCCCAGTAACTCAGCAAGATAGTGGTGGGCCAACCATAAAGGTAACTCAGATTTGTTTTCATGTGATGCAATCATAGTCTGCAATGTAGACATGCCTTCGTAGTGACTGCTTCCTACTCCTCACACTAAACGCAGAAGAGTGGCGTCTACAAGTCTGCCTGTGGGAAGAAGAGAGAGAGAGAATAAGAGAGGAACTCATTAAGTGTTATTATCTTGTGAATAGAGTTGGTTAGACAAAACAATAGGATAGCTGCGGCTTAGGGGGAAGCTCCTCTATGACACATTGGGGTCTACATCATTAACATTTCTTCAGAGAGAGGACTAAAGAAAAGAATGCTGGCAGATCCCTTTGATAACAGTAAGGCTGAAGAGGTGAACACAGGGACATATGGGTCCAAGAAATATGGATATGAGATAGGAAGAGGAAGTGGGTTTCCATTTTCCACCAGGGAAAAGCTTCTATCAAATTCTTTGTGATTGAAGAAGGCGGCAAAGAATCACGTATTTGCACAGCCACAATAAGGACAGACAGTGGAATGATGTGGAAAGTGAAGGATGTCTTCTGGCAGCTCAAAAGTTTAAGAATGCCAAAACAGAGAAATATGTATAATTCTTTTTGGAGCAGTATATTTCCCATGTTAATTAAAATAAAGGGATCCTTAGGAAATTCCTCTATTTAAATAGTTTCTAATATTTTATGGACTTACAAAGCAATGGAAAATGTAGCATGCCAAAAACACTGGAACTGTGGATTGAGATGCAGTTGAAAGTCAAAGGTGTGTCAGCCTATGGGAGTTGGTCAGCTGAGGTTAATTTCTTTGCTTTAATATGCAAGATGAACAAGAGAGAGAGAAAACTTTCTGTTAAAGAGTTCAAAGATAATATTTGTTGCTTATACCAAGGGATTCTGAAGATCATCACACTGACACTACTGGAGATCTTTGGAATACAGAAGACATTCTTTTGTCAGAGTCTGGTTGCAGGAGATCTCTGAAAGCACTATGAAACCTGAATAATAATAATTCTATTAAAACTTACCTGTAACTTAAAAAAAAAAGTAACAAAAAACATTATTTACAGTAAATTGCAAAAAGAAAACAATACCAAAAAACCATCAACATACAAACATTCATAACAAAATTCAAAATAAGAAATTAGAATTACAAAACATAGGAAATATAGGTAACCCACTGTTAGAATTTAATTTGTATTTCTTGGTTTTGATAGCATAGCAGTTCATGAAGGAGAAAGTAGGTAAGATGTTAAATTAAAGTGCCCTGTCTAATTTCAGAAATGAAGGTATAATAGTAAGGCAAAAGCCAGCGTCAGTGTACTAATTTATTACATTGAGGCTATCCTCTTTTGTCTCCCATTTATGACACTGTCTTGTGAACTTACAGCTAGGAAACAGGCTATCTGGAAAAAATCTTCAGTGTGCTCATCCTCATCATCAGATCTTCCATCTCCCAAGGGTATTTACTCATAAGTACTTCCGAAGGATATTATACCAGATCATGCTAAAGTAAAGAGTTTGTAAGAAAATCACAGAAAACTCAGAAAGTCAGATGCCCTTCTAGTGTACCAAAGAGGAAGTTGGAATGAAGAAAAAACACGCTAGTCAAAAATACTGTTGAGAGACATAATTCTTCAGTCCCAAGTGAGATAGAAGGCAGAGATCTCTAATCACACTGTCAGTGATCAATGTCTGTGCAGCCTTTGGAAAATAGAAGTCTACCTTTCAGTCAGCTGAAGTGGATGGAGGAATCCTATATACTCCATCCCAAAGCTGTTGAGGGTGATGTGCGCCATGTGTTACAGCAGAGCAAGGGGAATGTGCACACATCAAGTATTCAGCTTCACTGTCAGCAAGACTTGTAGCCCAACAGGTGATTTTACTACGGGAAAAAGTGGAATAGCTTTGGCTGCTCTACTTACAGTAGAGCAGGGGCTCCTAAAATAGCAGTAGTTCCAGGCACTTTATACAAACATGCCATTTGTCAAACCTCTGTTTGTTTCACAGAGATGATTGATGAATGTGGTATTTTTGTGCTAAATGTGTCAACTTTCTGGAACATTCCTTGTTAGTGACATTAAACTTTACTCCTTTCAAGCCCAACTGAGGCTGCATAAATGTGAAGAACACGTTTGTAGACTGTCTCTTACATCTGCTTCTAGATTCATGTGTGCTTCTGGATAAACTGCTTTTTAAATGGGCAAAAGAGCTTCAAAGTACTTAAAGTAATTTGAAAATCTGATCATTTGAAAGGCAACTATTGTTTCAGATAACTCCAGTTTACATGCAGGAAATCCTTACCTCTGTCTCAGACACTTGCTTATACATTTTAAAGCATAGGAAAAAAATTCTGAATGCTTGTTTCCACATCACAGATCCTTTATCAGTGTCCTGAAATAAAAGCTGCAATAACATTGGAATGCAAAATTCTTGTGATACTGAGTCCACAGCTTGGCTGCGACAGCTGACAACAGCATTGTGCAGAAATCCAGAAGACCTGGATTTATTTGTGAGTAAGAAAAGTATTTGTGTCTTTCAGAACACCGCCTGTATTTCGCATCACTGTTACCACTGATGTAATACAACACCCACTGCTTCACTGTGCTCACATCCACTGTTTTGCCTACACAAACATTCAGCAAGCATCAATGAATTTCAGGGGGTGCTATGTTTTCTGCATATAGGAATTCAGTGACACACCTTTGCTTCATGACACTTCCATGTCAGATGCCACTGTATGAGAGAGCAGCAAAATGTAATGGAATATTGGTGGGAAGGTTCAACCTCTACAGCCATACCACTAACATCCACCTCTGTTATTGTGGGTCAACATAATAAAATAGGAAGCATTACTTCTGGAGCAACCCTTGTATGCCATAGTGCTGAACTAGCAGTGAAGCATTGCAGATGGGTTTTCCTAACAGGAGAAGCAGGAAAAGGCACATGAAGTAGAATGGTTGCACTCATTTTGCTGGCTCCAGTTCCTGCTTGCTTAAAATATTTTCATGCAAATAATGTGTTATCTGTCATTTCCTCACAAACTTTCGTGGGTTAAAAACCTTTGAATGGGCTGAAGCATTACATGCTCCATTTGTACAAAACACATAGTTCACGATGCCTCATGCATTTCTTTTTTGACATAACTCCAATGACTTAGATCTTTATTATAACGTGTTGCAATATAATTTGAATGATGCAATGACTTTAATGTCAACAAAATGAGTTTTCTTGGGAATGCCATTACTGGTAATCTGAAAGTCTTTTCTTGGTACAAAGATCATTTAAAAATGAGAAGAAAAAAAATTCAAAATGAATGGAAAATCTACATGCTTCATGAGATTAACTTCTCTGTTTGTCCTTAATGGCAAATACTATGGCAATCTATGTTTTCATGTTATTCATAATGATCAATTTCTGTAAGACTGAGAGTATTACATCTAATCCGCTGTACACAACACTGAAAAAATGATCCATATATCAGTTTAAATCTCTGATTCTGCTTGTTTATAATGAACAAAAGAAAGCAAAATAGGATCTACAGGAAATAGTGCTCTCGTTAATCCAATTTTCATTCTAGCCTAAAAATCTCTTGTGACATTGAAGAAAACTCTTCTCATCATGTCCTTTCTATGTGCTATCCTCAAATGCGTACAGTTTTCTTATTCTTTCTAATGAAGCATATGCTTAAATCTAAATTTGTGTACAGACAATTTTCTGGGCAAGTATTTCCTAAAGCTAAGAATGTAAGTAAAAAGACAACTCCTCTCACAACTTTACTTCTAAATTCACATGGAGCAAAAAGAGAAAATACGCTTTCACCAGAAGTAGGAAAAAATAGCCAATGCTAAGTTTTCAGCCTAAAGAAAGTCATATTCCAAACATAGAATTGGACAGCAATGTGAGAGAAAATGAACTGTTCTAACAAAAGAGTGATTGGCCAGGTACCATCTGCCTGTTGTATATCCCTTCAACATTATATTACACCTGGGCCATTAAAAAATGACCACACCAACATGAGAGATTTAGCAGCAACTACTCTGGCTGTATTCCCACATTTCTTTATAGCCTCTCTGGATCATATTTTTCTTCCCAGAATGGAAATGATGGAGAAGAAAATGTTGCAGTGACTTAGTTCATGGTTCATGTAGAGCCTGGACTTAATCCCATGCACCACAGCTAAAGGGATCAGAGAACCTTTCTGCCCATTGTTGGCCAACAGAAGTTGTTAGCAATTTGCTCAAAGTAAGCTTTGTGCTCTTATTTGGCTGTGTCTAGACAGTCGAATCCTTTGCTGCTATCCAAGGAATGTGCAGCTAATGTCAGTGATGTATTCACAAGAAAGCGTTGGTTCTTGAGCACAAGTTTAACACAAGCACTGCAAAGAAATGAGGCAGGGGATCATCCCTGAGCAAGGTAACTGCTCTCTACATACTCCACTTAATCTGCTTCAGGAGAATATAAAAAAAAATAAAATCATTTAAATTCTCACTAATGAAAAAGACAGTTAATTTTCTCTATGAGAGCCACAGGAGGGATTTAGTATAGGTGCATTATAGACATGCAAACACATTAGAATGTTATGCAACCTCCCAACATTACAAGTAGAAGAAGCAGAGCTATTTTCCACTAATGGACGAAATTGTCTTCAGATGAAGATTTATAAGCTGACTTGAGTAACAATTAGCAGTTAGTTGATGCTTAGAATAAGCAAAAATGGCAACTCAAAAGGTCAGTAGGAGAAAAAAAATAGCATTAGAATATTTGAGAAAGGAAAATAGCCAAACAATAGTTCAGTTGCTGTGAATCTCAGTGTGAGTTATGGCCACTTATAGAAATGATCCATCATTTAATGACACATCTTTGATGGCATCTGAGGGAGAAAAGTCTGTTGTTAGCATAGCATATAAGACCAGACAACTTTTTTATCAAGAGTTGAACAGATGCAAAATAATTTGAGCCAGTTAATGAACATTACCCCAATTTATCACTTGTGCAAGCAGAACCACAGAAAGGATAACTGAGTTTTCCAAAGTCTCTCAAGGAGGCTTAACTACGGCTGTTCTTTTCCAGGTGAATGGTGGAGGTAGCAAACCAGCCAGTGAGGTACTTGATGTTAGATAGAATCCCAACTTTGCAGTAGCTTTGCTTTTAACTCAGCAATACATTTGGCATATTGTCTCTCTATACATCAAGTGCAGGAAGACAATATGAACAGTTTCTAACTCTACCTCATAAACTTCCCTGAACAGGCACTGGAGTTACAATAACATCTTTGTTGGCAAACATTTCCAAGCACTGTAAATCTGTCTAACTCTACAGGAGAGATGGCTGATGTGCAAGTCAGTGTTGTTAAAAAACAGAGCCCCTGTTCATCCAACTTGGGCCTTATTTTATAGCATGCTATATAAATGAGAACTTAAAATAGTTCTTTATCCTTTCAAAGTGCACAGTCACTGGAAAGGATAACACAACAAGCTTGCCCTTGGGAACCTGAATCAGCTGAGAAAAGAGCAATTGAGGGACACATCTATGCTTGCCTTTGCCTTTCTCTCTCCAGACCTAGCCTCTGCAGTCAATTCTTATGTCAGTGTGCATTTACTCACTTAAGAAGTTGAATCTACTCACACAAATGTTCACCAGACCGAGTCAAGGAGTTACAATCCTTATCATTTAGCGCTGGGGAAGCAATGCAGTATTGTACAGGAATGTTCCCAAGGAATGCAATAACATGAGCTGGAATGATCTGGTTCCTTTACCACATGAGGCCATGGAGAGAAGAATAGTGATTATTTTCTGCCTATAAGCATTCAGGAGGACATGTGTTTATCCTTTGTTATCTGCGCTGTAAGCATGCATTTATTAATAATAATACAAAGGCGTTTTTATTCATGATTTTGACAGCTGCTTTGACACTAGGGCTAAATTGAGAGGACTGCTACTTAATAAAGAACTTTAAGGTTTTAAAAGATTTTCTGAAATACAAGCAAACAAAGCTTGTTATAGCTAGTCACCTGGAAACCTCTGAAAGAGAAACAGCAGAAAGTTAGGACTATTGGCTACCACAGAGCTTTTTGATTCTCCTCTCTCCTGTAATATTATTCTGGATCAGAAGGATTTTCCAGATGAGACATTTAACACCATCTAGATATTTACATAAAGCCTTATGAGTTGAACAAAATGTCATTTTTCAGTGAAAAAAAAAAAAAAAGCAACTCATATTTTTCTTTTATTATTATTCCCAGCAGCACTACTGCAGTGCCATATTTAGAAATGCTTGATCGTAAGGTGTTTGGATTTGGCAGGGAATGGCTATGATGCACTTTCCCCAGGGCCTGGGAAAAAGAAGCAGGCTGCAAAGACAGCTCTCACAAGCAGCTTTGAAAGGCGCTGTATAATTATAGAGGCTGGCAATGAAAGACAGAGCAGCCTCCAGGGATACCCCTTTTCCATTCTGCCTCTTGCAGTGCTTCTTGATTGTACAGTCAAGTTCTGTCATGTCCTGAGCAAAAAGCGCAGTCAGCAGTGAGTGAAAAATCTTGCATCATCTTTCTCCTAGTGCAGCTAAACTATTAAAGGAGGCAGGTCTGAGACTTTTTTTCTTGACAGACATGTGACTCATGAATGTCACAGAAAGGAGAAACCAATAAAAAACAATTTCTACACTTTAGCTTTTGTGCTTCCCTTTTAAAGGCTCTGTGTCTTGATCACATAAGATAGTTCACAGCTTTTGTTAATAATGCTATAATAATAATAATTATTATTATTATAACCTTGTATTTAGGGCACCTTACACTCTATGAACAGTCTTAAGTGTACAGCAAATCTGTGTGACAATGTCTGGAAGCTTTGTGCTTCCAAAAGCTCAGCACTAGGGCCACCTGCAGAGTTTCCTGAGAAATGTACTCTACTTCTAAAGATTGCTTTCAAAACCAATATTGGCTTCTCAAGCTCAGGATCTGTTCTGCTAAATGCAAAAAACTGTTTGTACAAGTGACTTGTTTCCCACTGTGCTGTTCAGTCTTGCAGTATTTCTAATTGCAGAGAAGGGGACAAAGTTCTACAAAACTTTCAGAGACAGCATTTTTGTCTATCAGAAGGACCTAAACTTTAAATCAGATCTAATTCTAAGCTTGTGGCCTAACTCCAAACCTGCATTGGAATTGCAAACAAAGTAAAAAAAAAAAAAAAATCTGATCATCCACACTTCCCTCTCCTCTGTGCTATCAACTTCAGAGACAGATAATAAGTACAGCATTCTCTCTAAAACAAGAAGAAGAAAATAACTTGTCTATAGATTGGAAGTAGCATGAAAAACAAGGAAAGAAATGGTCCAGGAAATGACAAAGAAAAGAAGAACACATTGCAGCTTAAAATGGCTTTTCTATCTGTTATTTTTATTGCTATTTCCAATTAAACTTGAAACTGTTTACCTTAAATGTTGATATCTGGCTATCAGTTTTGTATATGTTACTAGTTCTGAATTCTGTAAGGGTCATTTACACTAATATTATAACAAACAGCACTAGCTGGAAATACAGAGTGCTCCCAGATTCATTCTTCCTGGTTCTTCTGGAGTGCAGAATTTAAGTGTATTATATATGGCAATAATACAGATAAATGAAAGTGGTGCTTCTTCCCCTCTTATTCATTTCAGTGCCTGTTTACTTTTCAGGCTGAGGCAAGAAGTCAAAACACATTGTAGAATAGAAATTATAGTTATTCATTCAGAAATAGTACATTTTTGGATTTTTTTTTTATTAATTAGAAGAATTTTAATATTCTACTGACTAGTTGAATTTACTTGATGCAAAATCCAGAGAGTAGTTCAATAGTCAACTACAATCAGTGCATTGCCTATATGTTAAACATTGCAAAAAATGTAATAGCTGTTTTTAATTTTAGGATTTGTAGATAAAACTGGTCAGTGTGGGCCTGACAATACTATATTCTTTTAAGACACCACCCAGTTTTCATGCCTGCTTTTTGTCACGTTCAGGAGTTATAAATTTGTTTGTTAGTCATCATGCTTCCTATAAATTATCTCAGTCCTATGGTGTTGAAGTAAGTGGTTCAGCATAAAGTAAAGACGTCCTTATGATTGTCCTTGCCATCACAGGAGAAGTGTCTCTAAATACACAGTGAAGAAAAGACAATTTCAACTAACCATTCAGAACAAAAGCTGATGCTAAAAAGATGTTTTTCTCTTTGATTCTACAGCTTGTGAATGACTCATGTTGTTTGAATGGTGCAATAAGTATATTCCATCATGTGAATAAGAGCTAATAGTATGCTATTTTAGATAAATTCAATTGTGTTGATTCTGATATACCTGAAAAAATTGCAAATATTTATTTGTAATCAACTGTTTAATGCGTAATGGATTGTGGGACATTTTACTGTGTTAAATGATATGCAAAAAGTAACTAATTTAGATGTATTTAAAACACTTAGGAAAATACTTGCAAGCTAGAATGGTATTTCAAAATTCAATAGCCTTCCTTAGCAGAAACACTAATCTTATTTGGAAGAATGATAATGTTATAAGAATAGCTACATGGTTAGCCTAGATGAAAATAGAACTGATGTGCATGGAGGATTAAAACGAGAATAAAATGCCATAAAATACCAGACATCTAAATTTAGGGTACTTTTCAATGTACCATGCTTTATTTTCATTGGCTTTTCAGTGGTGTTTCATAGAGTTGTTTGAATAGAGCTAAGGGCCTATAGTAATGATGGTCTGACCTCATACACAGCTACTGTGGAAATCATATTTTTTCCCCTGAAGAATAAAAATAGAGATTCTCCTAAGTTCCATTTCACTTAGAAAAGGCTGTCATAATAGCCTGGGCTGTGGAAGTGGCCTGTGAGTTTACAACTAACAATTTAATTCAAAAGGAAAAGTATTCTCACATAATTTGACCTTTTTCTGCTTTGTGAATTGTTGGAGAACTTAATTCAGAGCTGCTATTTCCCACAGTGTTGCCTGATGTTCATTTCTTTTTTTCTGTAGCCTGTTCCTTAATAATTTTCTCCATAGAGTTTGTGCTGGAAATTTGTAGCTTTCCAGCTGTACAAAGTATGCGGAATGCATTTCTCTTCCTCATTGATATATGACTTGATTTCCTACACATCCTAAAGAGTCTTGTTGCCCTGAACAAGTGCAGTGGAAATAACTTAGAAGAAGAAATAGCTTAGATTGCAACAATACTGCTTAGGGCACAGTTTGGTTGTGTCAGCCTATAGGGAAATGAAAGAATTCATACTAAGTCCTCTCTACAATGTCTTCCTTGGAGGCCCTTGACAACTTCCCTATGATTCCTGTGGGGTGGAAGTGATTCTCACATTCCTACTGGGAGCTGAGTCATACTCAAAACAAGGAGAACCCCCTGTGAGTCTGAGTGGAATCCTGGCCCCATCGCATCAGTGTGCACTGTGTGTCAGCATGTTCCAGCAGCAAAGCAGTGAATGCTGTAACATTTGAAAGTAGAAAAATTTGAAGGATTATTATTTTTCTGGATGTTTCTAGCTCTCTTCGTTTTCCCTTTGGGCTTCCTTTCAGGCTTATGACAACAACTGACAATATGAGGGCTGTGTCTAACCTGCCCACACTGGATTATCCCATTCAAGATATGTGTACAAAGACAATTTACCAGTGTGAGAAACCATAGGCAAAGGAAAGGAGAGAGCTTTTAGAAATACTAGTGCTCTGCAGCTATGCGGCAGTTTTCTACATTGAAGCCCACTGACCACTGATTCAGAGCCCTGTTCAGAAAAATTTCCTATTATTTTTTGTTCCTGTTCGAATTTTTCTTCTTAAATTCAGGATGGTAATAAAAGGATGTTCTCTTAGGCACTGTTACTAGTTTAATTCTCCAGCTGTAGGGACAGGCAAAACTTGTAAGCACAAAGTCCTTGTAACAACACGAAATGATTTACACACATTATTGCCAAATAGAAAGCACAATTATGTCAAGGTTTACCATTTGCCCAACAAAGCTGGAGGTGAGTTGGGAAGGCTAAGCAATCCATCCAGTTTAAAAGCTGACAGCAGCTTTTCCAGTTTTTGGATCTTGCAGCAAATGCTATGACTGAGTACCAAGCAGGTTTAGCCATGCAATTCCCATTAATTTAATTGCAATTTTGTAGCTAAATATTCCCTATAGCTCTGAATAGCTCAGCCTCCATTACAAAAGAAACAGATAAAATTATTGTCCTGAATGTTCAGAATACTAAGTTTTTCTTTTACGTAAAATAAGTGAAATTTGTACAGGACCATAATACCAGGCAACTTCTTTACTTTGAAATATACTTTTTTTCTCTTACAGGAGGAAAAGTTGTCTTTCTCTGAGTATCATTACTTAATGTCATTGCCCCTTTGTGCAGTGAATTATATTAAAAAATGCCTAGTTAGAACGCAAAAGAATAATACACAGAATAAACTGAAAAAAAAGAAGTGTTATGACTTTGAGAAACAAAAAGTCTGGCTTGCCATTTTTCCGAAGATGACAGTTCTATTGGAAACAATGTTTTTATATATTCAGCCAATGTAACATTTCAAGCAGGTAAATGTTCCTCTGCGTCTTAGAATTTCAGTAATTTGTAGCATAGTTCCATGGAACCAAATAATTGCAATGGGAAAATGATGTCAAATTTCTGAAAGACTTAGTAGTTGAGCCAGAGAGGGCTATAATTTCAGTGAGGACAGTAGCAGTTGCAGACATCTTTAAGGATTGCTTAAAATCAATTAACATAAGAAGCTAAAGCATATTTTTAGTGTATTGAGTCTGTCAAATTGTTGTTACACATAAGCTTTATTTATTTATGTAATTTTATCCTCAGAAATGTGCATCAGAGTGGAAAATAGGGAGTCAGAGATGTGTAATGAAAGCACTTGAAACTGTTGCAAAGGAAAAGCTTTAATGGTAGCATTAAAAAAATCTTGAAGTCTTCAGCAAAAGGCTGTGAAGTCATCTGAGTATAATCAGCAATAAAAACTGCATGTGACAGTGTGATACCATGCTCTGAACACTGGACAGGAGTTGTGTACTTCTGAAAAAACTCAGATGAGTTGTAGTGTTTTCCCATTTTTAAAATTTAAGTTACTGCATGTTGAGTATATATTTGTTTCCGTGTATGTGTTAAAGTGAGTGTAGGGGTAAAGAAAGAATATTACCTTGTCAAATACTGCTGATAACCTAGTCAGAGTTTTGTGCTCAGAAGATATTCAATAGATTCTTCTGCATTTATCTACTTACATATAAAAAATTAGAAAGCGTATAAATTAAAAGTCAAAGAAATATCAGAAAACTTCAAAGAACTAGAAATTTTGAGGCACAGGCAATCAAATATATGCTCAGAGAATTTATATTACATAGGTGTTTCATATATATAAAAATCCAGAGTTCCATGTTTGTACATTTGCATATAGACTAGATTCTCAGTTGTTAAAACAGCAACAATAGAAACTATGCATCACACATTTTTTAGTCTTTTGGTATCATTTCCCACCCTTTCCAAGTAACTTTCTTCCTCTCTAAAATATATATTTATATAATAGCAAATGACAAGTAAGCAAATGTGCACGGGAAGGAGAAGACATTGGTCATTAAGTTATCCGAGATGGACTAAGGAGTTTCTCTCCTTTTTCCTAACATGAAAAGTGCTGTTGGTGCTGTTTCCCCTCCCCTCCCCTCCCCTCCCCT
>JAPSGF010000004.1:15882356-15947792 GCA_035772895.1 Perdix hodgsoniae | reverse complement strand
TTTGGTTTGGTTTGGTTTGGTTTGGTTTGGTTTGGTTTGGTTTGGTTCAGTTTGGTTTGGTTGAATGATATCTGTTTAGGATATTGTTTTGAAATGAGTATGGCCTAATTAACCATCTTATGTATCCGCCAGCTTAGTTAGATCTTCCAATGGAGGTAAAATATTACAGAATGAAAAAAGTTGAACTCCAAGTTTCATTTTCTGGGATAGTCTGTCTGTGTTATAAGTTTGAAATCAAACTGAGAGAAAGTAAATCAATAACATAAGCAGAAACTGAAAGTTCTCCCTCAATAGGCTAAGAACTTTTTGTAAAAGATGTATCTGTCACAGGTTCTGAGTCTGGAAATCAATGGAGTAAAAATAGTTAAGAATTAAGAAATCAGAATTTTTTAATATTGTCAATTACATGAAGGATTAGAAAGACTTTCTTCTTAGCAATTGGGATCCATATAGTTTTGGTAAGATTTTCATTCATGATCCAGAAATCACTGAAAACTCAATGCAGTCTTCACACTTTTGGTATGCATTTATTTCTGATATTTCAGATAAAGCTGAGGAAGTTACTTTAATCATCTCTTCAACTCTAAATTTTGAATTTATTTACCATATTTTTTCATCACTTTCTGGTTACTCAAGAAGAACAAACATCTAAAAAGGAAAGTTTGAAATGAATATCATTCTCTTGGCCAAATTTAGTCTTTTATTTAGATTCCTCTGAGCAAGGAGGAAGTCAGATTGCCTGAGACTGACTGTAATACTGGAGTTTGGAAACTTAATGGTTGATGTTCTTCACAGGATGAGCCCTTTATAGAAGGCTGTTCTGTGTAAGCAAACTCACACTGCATATGAAACAGAAATCTCATGCATTCATACTATCATATGATAGTATGAGTTCTTCTGAGTGTTCTTCTTGGCTTTCCACTTCCATGTCCTACTCTTAAAAATATTAAAATGGGTTCTCTTGATAGCTTTAGAGTGCTTCTCATTGTCTCATATCACAAAATAAATTGACAGAGAAGATAAACTGGATGAATTCCCACCTGATCATCCTCTGGATTAGTCTGCCTGGTGTTTGCTTGCATGGTAGGAAAAGGTCAGGGCAAGATTTTTGATTCATTTGTTTTTTTCACTGAAGGCATTTTTTTGTCTCTGTAGATACAGTCTCTGGACTTCAGGCAACCCATATAACTAATGCCCCACCAAGACTCCTTCACGTTGGGAGGTGATGTAAAGTAATTTTTATGATACATCCAGTACAGTCCTCAGCTAAACTTGCCTCAGGAACAGAAAGAAAAAGAATGAACAAATTACCAAAGAGAGTTCATTGACAAGTAGCAGGGACAATAGGCTGTCAGTAGGATATAACTCAACCAGTAAAACAAAAGGCTTGTAAACACTGAATATATCTGGAGAGGAACTGAGAAGCAGCTGAATATCACAAATAAAAACAGATCCTTGCCTCCATTACCTACAGTCTGAAGTAATGCAGTCTTAAAAGCAGAAATCTAATTCCTAAAAAGGTTAAAATGTCAAATGCAAAACGTAAAAATGTTAAATGCAGGCCCCACAAATATCTACAAAGAAGGGGATTTATATAAGAAGCAGTGTATATAATAGTAGTTTTTCTATTGTCAGAAATGTGGGAACAGTTTCTGGAAATGTATTGTCTGTGATGTGGTATGGGATAAAGTACTGCGCTAGAAGACACAAGTCAATATTCAGATAAGAGTCAGCAGGATCACCTACATACTGGTGAGCGTTGCTTATTTGATCACTTTGTTCTTAGATACACAGATATTTTGTCTTGGATGTGCAGAACTTTAAACAGAACAGTGTTAAATACTGTAAAGCAGCATATTACTGTGGCAAATTTAGCAGTCAGAAAGCTTACACATAGTCTTAAATGATAGGAATTGCTTAACAGAGAGAGGAAATATTGACCAGGATGTTGAATATTTCCATATTCTTTAAATAAAAATGACACATAGACAAATAACAGAGATGTGCAGACATGACCTCAGTTTAACAGCTATTCCCCAAGGATGACACCTCTTCCAGAGGCAGTGTTTAATTAGTGTTGTAGAGCAAAGTTAACCCCAAGCATACGCCTTTTTCCTGGTATGGAGTTTGAACTGTCAGCTGAAAGGGAAAAGGGTGGGTAGAAACCTCCATAAATTCATTTCTACTTTTTTGTTTTGTTTTGTTTTATTTTGTTTTGTTTGAAGGTCTTCATTAACACGATATTTGTTACTGAACACGGTTTCACTTTGCAGCATTTATATTCTCCGTCTAGTGAATACAGTTAACACAAATAAACATGCCTGTGGCCTGTGCTAATTTGATTCCTGAAGTCAAATAATCTGAGTTTTACAGTTGGTCTTAAATTTACCTGCTGAAGTGTTTGTAGCTTTGGTGGCACTAGAGCATGACTAAGCATAGCTACATTTATTCACAACCTTACATCTGTATTTATCTACTGAAATTACCAGGGTTCTTATCAACTTTTAGTTAGGGATTGTATACATTCCCTTTCAGCTAGACTGAAAAATAAAGAATGGCTGAAGCTTGGAAATAATTGCTGTCTATGATGATGGCAGTGTTTAAGGTTTTGAAGGAGCCTGGTAGCTCACAAGACAAGGAGGATCATGGAGATGTGCAGATCAACAGTTAAAGCAGGTATAGTTCAGAAGACAGTGTCTGAGATGTCAGGTGACAAACATGAATCAATCTAAACTATAGGCTGACCAATACCACTAAGTGTGAGGCTGTATGTCTCTTCCACCCTAGGGCCACAGGAGCCAAGGTCTTTCTGAGAGCTGATGCCAGAGAGATCCACAGAATAAGTAAAATTTTGGATGGAGGAAGAAATATGATAATGAAATTTAGAAAGGGAAAGGAAGGCTATGGTGTCTCAGAAAGCATCTGTGCTACTACAGAGTGAAACTAGTACACTTTGAAATAGAAGGAAGGAAGAAAGAAGTGTGAAGGTTATTGAGACTGATAAGTTTATCTTGGCCCTGTGCAAATTTACTCAGGGTCAGACCCTTTTGTTGACTCAATGACACTCACACAATAGCCATAGGATGCTGTTGGGCTGGACTTTTCCTGAATTACCTGGGGGACTCAGTCACAGCAAAATTCACAGGGAACTTGAGTAACCTTTGTTGTCACTGTGATCTTGCAACAAGATAACACTATCCAACTAAAAGAAATCACCAAATTCATGGCAGTCTCACAGAAATAAATATATATAACTCAGCCACACAGTTTGTCAAATATATCCCTGTGAGACGAAATGCTCAGCTGGTGTCTGAAATTCCCTCCAAGCAAAGATAAAGCTTCCCAAGCAAGATCACTCTAGCAAGCTGAGCCTTACCTTGTCAGCGGTAATATCAAAAATCCAGTGTCAACAAAGACACATGACACTAAATCTACTGCTTGATAATGTGCCAGAAGTCCAGCAAAGGAGTAAGTAAAGTTCTTAAGAATGAGGTTTATATTTTTTGTCCTACAAACATACTGCATACAAACAGAGACAGACATGAAAGATGCATTAAAATTCCAAGAAATGTGCCAGGTAATTGCATTGCCCCTTTGGGTTTAATTTTGTTTGACTTTATGTGTGTATGTTCATGTGTGGAAATAATTTTTTAGTGAGAAGGTCAGTGTGCATATATATCACAGACACATAGGAACAAAATTAAGAAGTTTGTAGAGTTAATGAATTTTAGCAACAGCTCATTGCTTTTCCCAAAGCCCTATTTCACACGAAGTCTGTTTCAGTTGCCTATTTTTGAGAGTATGCATAGGAAGAAAGATCTGTTTACTATTTGCCTGTATTAATGATTTTACTTGGGGAAGAAGGAAAATAATTTTTCCATAACTTACAGTTCATTTTCAGCTGTATTAATCTTACTGTACATTGAACAACCATGTATTCTCCTTTATGATCAGATTTGTGTTTTGTACCAGTTCAGTCTTTGAAGTGTTTTACCTTCAGATCTTTTGTATTTGAAAACATTTTTTCTTAATGGATCTTTGAAATTAATAGCGACTATCCTTAAGTTCTAACTTATATTAAATCTCTTAATATGTTGCAGAGAATTTCTAGACTATATGTTTTGTCTAGGGATGTGCAAATTATAGTCTTTCTGTTATTGATATGCTGTGTGTGGTTGAGGCTGCTGCTATTTTGTCTTAAAGAAAGATGGGAAGGTTGTGAGCAATCTACTGTCCCAAAAGTTTGGAAGGCCTTAATAGGACATAATGTTTAAACAAGAGCAATTTCAAACATCATGGCATTTTATCTCTATAGGGCAAACTTTGACAATAGGTCAAGTCCTGTTTATGTAGATTTTTTTTTTTTTCTCCACATTGTAAGTGTCATAAACAGAAGTACCAGCCTGCCAGCAATATGCTACATTCAGTGCAGCTGGCAGAAGCACAGGATTATGTGGGAGGTGTGGTCTTCTTCCCACCAAAAGCAGGTGCAAGTCTGCAGGCAGGTTTGGGTTCAGATGCTACCATATTTCTGAAAATAAGAGCATGCTCAGCTTTAGTTTTATTTATTTTCTTGAGCCAAAGACAGCCCTTAGAAGACAAAGGTTATTATCTGCAGTACGAGGGAGCTCATTTTTTACTTTTTTGTTATTTTCCTTTCTAGGGAGGATTTTGCTTTTCATGTTCCAATTCATCATTGCCTACTCTCTCTCTCCTGAGCTCTGTCAAGTAGCCCTTGAGGACAACAGGCGTACTTTGTAGGGCAGAGGGCAGAGGAAGAAATGGGAGGGACAAAACCTTAATCTGGACTCCTCTTCGAAGGGAGCTGGAGACTGGAATGTTTCCTCCTTGAGGAGGCTGCAGTGCTGGCAGGAGTCAGACAGTGCACATACCTTGGCCACAACCACAGAGAGACGGCTGGGAAGATAAGCTGTGCGACTGCAAGGTTCATTCACTGCTGAGCCACACTACCGTCCCAGATCAGGTCATGCTCTGGAGGCTACTTAACATTCAGCCTCAAATCAAAAGGTTTTCTCCACATAGGAAGTGTACTGTCTGCCGTGACACACTGCAAACTCAATATATGGCAGGAACAAAGGGCAAATGTTTTGTTGATATTGTTTCCTTGTCAGGAAAGCCCAGTGGCCTGGAGGCCTCGGCAGTCTGACACATCCAGAAGGTGATGACCGATTGTTAACAATCCTGTGAAAGCCTTCTTCCAGCAGCTCTCAGAAGAAGAGGGGTTTTGATGACGGAAAGGCACAGGATGTTACAGGATCCGTGTATGGCTTCGAACATGTGGGAAGTAGAGCAAGCACTGCTTTCAGAGGATGCGTGGCTGTAAACAGGAAGCTTGGCACGGCACGGCTGAGTCCTTGGGCTCTGTGTAGGACAGGAGAAAAACCTGCTGGAATAGGTAGCTGGGGCCAGCATGGCACTGTCATGGCACAGGCAGCACGCTCATGTTTCCTAAACATCCATCACTCAGCTTTGTCATTGCCAGTCTATTGAGTCAGCTCATATAACGCTGCATTTTTAAACCACTGGAAAAGAGCAAGACATTCTGAAATCCAGGGCATGTTGGAGGCACTGTAATAGCAAATACAGACTTCCTTCAGATTTTCCACTCAGGAAAACACCCAAGTTACCAGTAAGTTGTTAAACCAACATTACGCAGAACTACTGCCAGTATTTCACTGAACTACTTTTACCATTAGTGGAGTTAATTAGTGACCAAATCACTTCAACTGGTCCTCAGAATAAAAAAATTGACCAGCTGCAGGAAAATCGCATAACGAAGGGGAAGGAAAGAGGTCCCTAGAGTGTTCTAGCAGGCCTGCTCAGAAACTGCTGGCAGTCCACAAAACCAAATGAAATCACTTGTCAAATAAGTCTTGCATTTTAGCCACATAGAGAACAGATAGTACTCTCACTCGGGGCAGATTCAGTCTTCTCAGTTCTGCTCCTCCCTCTTCCCGAAAAATCACGTTGCAAAAGCTTTTCCTCAAATTGCTACAGTTCTCCTGGCATTAAGTTATATGAGTTTAACAGCTCAACAGAGGATCATGGGAACAGATAACTGCTCCAGCACGTCCGCTATTGTATTTTTGGCACTTGCTCTTGCCAAATGACCACTGAACAAAAGAGAGACTCTGAAAACAATGCTTATGCCACAGCAGAAATGTGTAGAGGAAAACACATAAATTTAGAAGGTTGCATTTTGATCAGTTTTACCACAAAGACAACACATGTACGTGCTTCTCTAGCAAAAAGGAAATGTAAAGTTAGGATTAGAATTTATCATCATAAAAATCATTTAAATTCAATGCATTCACTATTATGCTGCGTATATTAAATCTTTAAGGAAAGAATATTAAAGGGATTGTTGTCACCCAACTGGATACTTATTTGGTACCGCATCTGTCCTTTCACCTGCAGCTTCCATACTGCTGTCTGCCACAGAGCCTCTAAGGCAGAAGCTTTCACTCAGAGACGATTGTATCATTCAGACTTCTTCCGCTTGATGTCCTGCTGAAGGATTGTCAAGAGACAACTCTACAGTCCTATTTCATCCTTTTAAAAATAAATAATAAATAAAGGGGAGGAGTGGGGAGGTGGGATATTTTATTTAGGAGAAGAAATAATATCCAAATTAAAAAGTGTGTTTGTTTGTAGTGCAAAAAATTAGTTATTCACTGTGATTTATGCGCTTCTTACAATAGATTTTGATTATGCAAATAGGAAGACAGAAAAAGGGAGTGGCAGGCAGCTTAGCAACTGGGAACAAGGACTAATAATATCCAGCTTGCTCTAACAGAAGCTGAGAAACACATTGTCTTTTTCAGGGATAAAGTATTTTGAAAAAGTAGCAGTCAAAAAAAAAAAAAAAAAAAAAAACGAAAAAGAAAAATCAGCAGGCAGTCTGTTTGGCTAGTTCTATTTTCTAAAAATTACCAGTCAGTGAGGAGCGTTCATCAGATTCTTTTAACATTAAAATCCTCAAAAGGTTAACAAGGCAGGTAGGGGCATGTCCCGTAACACCAGTAACCTTCTCTTTTGAACATTAATCAGAGTCTTTGTTAAAGTTTTAAGAAAAGTCAGTAACCTTCATGCTAACTTTTTTGGTATCATTTCTACCTCAGCATGTGGCTGGTTTAGGCCATACCAATATCTCATTATCTGTACATGGAAGAAGAAACCAGCCTTTTGTCTATGGAGAAGGCCTATAAATCTCCCCTCTTCTGATAGCTTCAAACACCTGGCTCTGCTTACTGCCCCTACGAATAACGCAACACTACCTCTTGCTCATTTTCTCCTACACTATAAAACTTTCCTGCTTTATCTCTCACCCCTCTCTCATAACCACTCCTTAATTGGTACCAGGCAGCTCCACCAGCATTTGAGGCTGACTCTTCCTATCAGAGGCTTTAATTCCTTCCTTGGTTTGCTTGATGTTAATGTGCTATAAGTTTGAGTATGTCATTCCATGAGAACAAGAACAGGATGGAGGAACTTGGAAGAGACTTATAACGCTCTCAAACAAAATGTTACCTTCCCATTTCTGCTTCAGTGGAGAATAATTTCTGTGCAGATAATGCAGTGTATTGTATAGAGTGGATTCAAAGTCAAGAGATCAGCACCTTGTTCTTTATTCTGCTGCTGGGCTGTATGTAACTGCCATTAAGCAAGAACAAAACAGGTATTCAATATTTTCTGCTGGCTTTACAGGAAAATCAGAGCAAAAATGCTGAAGAACATATTATTATTATACTTATTACCTATAGCAGCAGTCTAGGAGCCAATTGCTACTAAGATCTGTGCTGCCTTAAAAAATTTGTGATATGACGGAGCAGAACAAAGATTGCAGGAGAGCAGAGTCATCATGGTGCTGGGGCGTGTTTCTACCTGGTACTAGTCACTTAAAAGTCAAGCCTTCAGCTCAAAAACTTTGTGCCCTTGTCTGCAGCCAGTGCAACTATGGGTAAGAAATGCCAAGTCCCCAGAAATGCCAAGTCCCCAGAAAAGCTGCTGTTTTAAAGTGGAAAGTTAATAGAGCTGGAAAAAAAAAGGGGGGGGATAAAAAAGAATTGTAGTTCAGTTTGTTCAGTTTATTCTTTTAGAGTTAGAATGATTGAATGATAACAATTCATGTTGTCGGGGAAAAAAAAAACAAAAACAAACAAACAAACAAAAAAAAACAACCAAGTTTTTTCTAGCAAAAGGAGTACCATTTAACTATCCAGTGTAAGTTAACCCTGTTTTACATTGTGTCACTAAGTTTCTCACTGCAAATGTCTGTGGTAGAATTAACCTGAGCAAACGTAGATGTGTGTGGGCTGACCTGATCTGAGTTCCTTTTTTTTGGGAAGAATTTTAGAGCACAGTTCAGCTCACTCAAAGTAGGTGCCTAAACTACTGAGATAAGTCTTCTACAGGCAGGTGAGTTTGATCCCATCCTCTTTGTCAGGTAACGCTGTCTTCTTTGGTACTTTCTTTTTTATATTTGAATCAAATGAACTGTGATTTTTATCTGTTCCCAGTATAGATCACACTTCATATAATATTTTGGAGGAGTAGATCATGGCCATAAAGAATTGGCTTGTGACTTTCAGAACGCTTCCTATCACTTCTGTCATTGTTGACATCAATGTTAACATGAACCAGACCTCATCAAAGAAAGCATACGGCATATTCTCTGTTCTGCTTTTTGCCTCCATTTAGCTACTTCTTCTAGGGAAAAAAAAGGGAAATTTTGATCAGCAAAAACAGTTATGAACAAAACAATATTTTCATATGAAGGGAATAAAAATCAATAAAACAGTGGTCTTAGAACTATGAAGTATTCTGAATTAAAATACTCTCATGAACAATGACAAAAAAAAAAAAAACATAGGTTAAGAGAGGAAAGAATTAGCTGGATTACCAAAACAAAAAAATTTACTTTGCATTTATAATGGGATAGAAATTAAATGGAAGTATGATTTCTCATTAAAAAATAAAAACAAAAAGATTCCACTTATATTTAAATCTATGCATAGATGCTTGAACTTTTCAGTAAAGTGTTTTTGGACTTGGACTTGTGGGTATATTTATGCAGTCACAGGCTTTGTTCCTCCCTTTCAGCTTCCCTTTCCTTGTGAACTGAGTCAAAATCATTCTTGTGTTCCACAGCTGACACGTTCAGGACAGAAGTTATTTTAGTCACACCTATGCTGACCTTTCTTAGGTTCAACCTTATTACGACTCCATTGGCATTCTTTTCCTGCTGTGTTTCACCTTGATTTGTTTTTATGGTGTTACAGTTACTTTAGGCCTTCTGAAACCAAAATGCTGCTCTCATTGCTTTGACCTTGTTCAATGATTATGAGAATGAACTCTTGAATACAAGGTCTAGAAGATAAACATTATTATATGATATTTGAACCAAAGTATATTTTAAAATCTTCAAAGAAAATGGTAAGACTGTTCCTTAGCAGTAAAACAAATAAACAATAACTTGGCTTCAAATCTTGGCTAAAGAGAGTGAAATACAAATATAATGGCAAATCTTCCTGTGGGCATGGAGACAGAGGGTTGGCAGTGAGGTTGCCACTGTCCACAACTGCTGCCGACTCATCAGCTGAGCACGCTGTGATCTGCCAGCAGCACTGTGCTTTCCTTTCCACACCAGACTCTCATTTCCTCCGGATATGAGTGAGGCTATAGAGTTACAATGTCCCTGAACCATGGGATTAAAAGCCACCGGTTGGCTGATTTTTGGCTTTGGCTGAGTGGCATGGAACCATCTGCTGGAGAGACCACCTCTTTCTTTCCCACTGTGAATCTGTCATCACAGCAATTAGATGAGGCTCACAGGCTGGGACCTACTCAGCTTGGAAATACCAGGCTGCTGGGAAGTCACTAGCTAGTATGGATGCTTGTTCTTGCAGTGTATTTTGATTCCGATCTTAAGACAACCAAACCTGCCATCCCTCTTAGGCAGACTGCGAAACTGAATTTTCCCCTGGATTTAGTGGGAACAGGGTGGAAGATGTGTGGTGAGGCAGTGATGATTTTTAGCTTTTTCAAAAACTTGATAATATTTTGCAACAAGTTGTGGTAATTCTTTGGGTAGGATTTTTTTGTTTGTTTGTTTTATCTTATTTTTAAACTAATGCTTCCAAATCCTTGAGGAGCTCTCCTGAAACTTTGTTATTTTGTATAAAATCAAATAAAGAAATAATGTGCAAGTTTACCTTACATGTTGTTTGCCAGGATGGGAAACAGACTGATGTTAAAAAAAGGAGGGCAGATTTAAGGAGGAACAAAGAAAAATGAGGAAAAAAAAAATACTGAAGAAATATTGTTCTTCAGGTATATTTTGGCAAAAATATTTCTTTATGTCTATCTGTGTATTTAGACAACACCCTTAGCTAGAATTCCATTGGGTAGCTTTGATGGTCACCGAATGTATTAAGAGAACTTTTGGGTCTGGAGCAGTTTCAGTGCACAGTAGCACCTTGCATATTCTTCTGTCTCCTGGCTGACTGCATTAAGACGGATGAAGCCAAGGATCTCCAAATTTCCTGGCAGGACACCTCCTACTTACTTTTTTCAGTTTTACTTACTGTCACACTCTGCTCCATCCACCCAGGTATCTTACATAGCAGTACAAACAGAGGGAGGAGGGAATCCTTTTCTACTGGCCAGCTGGCTCACAGGATGTATGGTTCAGGTTGCACATTATTTTAAAGGTGGCTAAAGAAGGAGTCCAGTGGTTTCTATTAAAGCCAGTCTTCAGGGTTAATTGATTCCATAGAAAGTTCTGGGCCTCCTCACTGATCAGAGACCAAATGGCACAACATGAAAAAAAATGGCATCATGCATCTTAAATTATAATTCATTCAGAAATGACAATTGCTATTTAACAAAACCATTTCCCTCTGTATGTGGTTAAAGGAAGTTGGATTTATGTGTTCTTACATAACCTTCATTAATTAATCCCAGATTCCAAGAAGTCCAATGTTTCAAAAAGAACTATAAAGAGAATTTGGCTCACCAGTCATATAGCAGTTGCTCACCTAGGTTGCAGCGTATCAGTGATCTCTAACCTGAAGCTTGCCTGGTATTTCAGCAGGCTGATAAGCACATAGAGACGTTTCTTTATAATTGATTAGAACACAGCTATATTTTTAATACATTTCTAAAGATGTTCTGTGTAGTACCTAACATTTAGTTTGTCACTAAAAAAGGGTTCCCAAAGGACATGATTTGTAGAGGAAAACAGACAAGGATGTGAACGTTGTCTTTTCTGTGATGAAATATTTTATATTTTTGCTAAAAAGCAAATCCTGAAGATATAATTCTGTGGCTAAGTATTTACTGCATAATTTAACATGAACACATGTTGGAAAATCCCTAATTAAAATTTCAAATTGTGGACTTTTTCCAGGAGCTTGTAACAGAAGCTGGGGAAAACTCCCCCTCACACCAGCAAGCAATGGAAGGAGAGGGAATCATTACAGTTAAAGAATCTGTGTAGCTGTGAAAGTACTTCATCTTAGAATGTAACCAGCTGTACAAATGTTCTGTCCTACAGAAAGAACAATCTCTTCTGTTTTGGGGTCTTTTCATACGTATGCATAAAAAAGAACTTTATCATTAAAAGCACACAGCTTAAAAGATATATTTGTTTTCCATAAACACAGAAAAAATATGTAAATAGCCCTATTATTTAGAACAGTATAAGTAATGTGAAGTATTAAAACAACAGCCTACAGCATCATAAATAATAGTTTGTTTTCTTTCTGAAATAAAGGAATTTGTACTTTAAGCCAAATTTCCTGAGCGTAAATAACATTAATGCTTCATCAGAATAATTCATCAGTACACACTTCACAGACTGAGTGTAATGAAAAAACAGTGGAAAACAAGAAATATTTTAAAAATTTGACAGTATTAAAAGATACACTTTAAAAAGGGAGTCACCTGTTCTACAAACCAAACTAAAAAGAGCACCTAAATCTCATCTACTTAATGCTGCTACTGAGAAATAAAGGCACAGGAAAAGTAAGAGAGGAGACAAGCAAAAAGTAAAGGCATCTGACCTCAGATGAACTGGAAATACATAAACTATGCAGTCTTATGAAATGCTGAACATTTCCAGGGTCCAGCAAAACCCTGCCTTTCATTTTAGGCATGTGACCAGTCTCAATCAACAAAGGATAAGCTATGTTAACTGCTCAGCGTAGCATACAGTTCCCCACTCTGTAGTGCATTGCTTATTTGCTGATTAAGTGGCTGCTTCTTTCCTCGATCCTCTGCTGCAGCTGTGGGAGAGAGCAAATGCATTTCACTCTGGTACTGTTGGTCCTGGTCATTCGTGCCTTTTGAGGAGTGTGTTCCAGGGTCATGGGCTGTCCTTTAGTAAGCTTTTGTTCACTGTGTTCACAATATTTACTTGAAGTTGACAAGTATGTCCTTCCAGCAGAATGTTAGTGATGTGGGAGTCACACAGTATAAAGTGCACTCAGTAATTTAAGCCAGCCCTGTTCAAGGCTTTTGAAAAAATACATGAAGACCCAGTTGTCAATGAGGCATAAGAGAAGAGAAAGAACACAGACTTGTGTGCTGTTTGTGGTCTTTGTCATTGGTTAGATGGGCCACTGTGATTTGAAACAGCTGAAAAAGTGATCTGAGTACTGCAGAAGTCTTTTATTGGAATACTTCAGTCTTCAACTGACTTTTTTCAGCAGTCCTATATCAAGGCTAGGTGGTGCGGGGCAGGGAAGGAAGCCCAAGGACACTAGTGAACACAGAAAGAGGGTTCCAAATTTCAGCTAACCAGACTGATGTGTATCTTCAGATTTTTAGACTTCTCATGCAGGCAGTTTTCAAAAACTGATACAGAGGAAATAGATGCTTTTCTGCCTGTGGAAATTCTTCATGCTGAGTTGTAAGAAGTTCCATGGACCATTTAGCTATTAAAGGTAAGCCTTGAAATGAAGAGTTTTCCTGGATCAGGGAAAAGAATAAGATGTCAGCTAAGCTAGCATTGGCTTTGTGGCATTTCCATTTAAAGTGTAGCATAATACAGAGTACTGTCTCTGCCAGCTTAAACAGAAGGACTGGAAAGCATCAAGCAGGTTTCCATCTATTCCTTAGCTTTCTTTGTTTTTTGTAGCACATTTGCAACCCTCCACATCTAAACTGCAGATGCAGGAAGTCCCAGGGCAGTCATCAAATTGAGGGATCCATATTTTTCTCATAGCTGGTCCTGGGAAATGATGTGATCTAGGTCTTGATGCTTATAACAAAGGGACTCAGACAAACCAACTGATAATAAAAATGGAAGCTACATCTGCAGAGCAAATGCATGGAACTTTTCAGAAAGCATGCGGCTTGCTATGATAAATAAAGTCTCAGAGAAACTCACAGAAAAGCAACTGTTTTTGTAGCCTGAAGTCTATTTTTTTTTTTTTCTAAGTAGAAAAGCAAATATCCTTGCTTTCCTAACCCATCCCTTTGTTGTAATAAATAGTATCAATAAAATGTCTATCTGAAAGCTGTCATTTTCCTGTGTTTGGCAGTGAGGAATTCAGCTGTGACTTAGATATGGCTGCAGTTATTTCTTTTCTCTCAAATTGTATTTGTTTTAGCCAAATGGAAAGCCACTCTCTGGTTTGCTGAGGCAGCTGCTTCTTCATGATGGATGGTGTTCAGCTTTCATGTTTGCATACCTGTGGCTGATGTCTCACATCTTGCTTGACATCAAAGAGAGGCAGCCTTGTACCGGCATCTCGATTCAAGGATTATGTTTTCCGTGCTTGGCTGGGCCAGGCACACTGCACTTGCTGAATTCCTTTCCTGTAGCTGTGTGTGTGCTGAGCTGGTGACCCCATCTTGCCACTCACATCCTCCCACGTGGAGAGGGTTGCCAAATGTTAGGTAGTATCTTCTGCTTTCAACTGCTGATTTTCACA
This sequence comes from Perdix hodgsoniae, assembly GCA_035772895.1. Classification (NCBI taxonomy): domain Eukaryota; kingdom Metazoa; phylum Chordata; class Aves; order Galliformes; family Phasianidae; genus Perdix; species Perdix hodgsoniae. Next base: position 15,933,831 of record JAPSGF010000004.1, on the reverse strand, counting down.
AGATAAGGTCTGGCACATGACATTTTGTTATTTTCACTAAGCCTTTAATGGTGTTTCTAAGAGGTGGGCTGATGTGAGAGTGAAGACCTGAGGTCTATTCAAAGATACAGGCCACACTGCAGTAACTGAGCTTGTCAAAGCCTGTAAAAATCAGATTATACTTTTATATGAGATGAATTGTGCATTAGTTGTGCACTCAGAGGCTGAGAAGAGATTTTAAGGAAATTTCATGATCATATTTTATTTACATTATGGTAACATCTCAGGCCCCAGACATGGCTGAAGCCTTATAATGAAATGTTGAAAACATGCAAAAAGTATCTGCCTTGAAAAATTCTAAAATCTAAGAAAGTGCCACAGAGAACATAGGGAAGAAAGGAGATGTTTCTCCCATGCTCACTTACTATTTTAGGAACATAGGATTGGAAGGGGCCAGCTCAGACTCTGGAACCAGGTGTGTAGATGTCTACAGACCATCTGCTTCACAGAAGTAAAACATTGTGGTTCAGCGCAAGACTTGTGTGCCTGTGTCCTTGGTGTGAGACCCCAAATCCAGCAAAGACATTTAGGATAAGCTTGCCTTAAATTTCAGTGGGAAAAAAAAATCTCTACCTAATGTTCTACCTACTGAACAGATCAGTAATATCTTTATCTTTTCTAGACTGACTGCCATATGGTTGCCTCCACTCAGAGATGGTAGTAATCAGGATGGTACCTGGTGAGTAGAGAATGCCTCCAGCACCTTCCCCCCCTGGTCTCTGCATCATTCTTAGCCTTAAGAGATTTGAGTCTCTAGTACGAGATAGTAAGGGAGTGACTGTAGAAAAAGGCAATGAGATTTTCTGTGTCAAATTACAGCTTGTATCTCCAAGATGAGTCAGATCAGTATGAAACCAGACAAGCGGTATTTCTCAGCTCAGGACATTCAGAAAGGAAAGGAAGATTTTGCTCTGCAGAACAGATTTGATTTTTTCAGCAGTGGTCTGATACATGATACACAAACAATCTGGAAAGAAAACTGTAGTGGAGAAAGATAAACTAAAGACTTTTAATTCTGCAGAAGATAAAATAAATTCTGCTTTACTACAGCACAAAAATATGCATTCAACTCAATCAGGAGATGAAATTTCAATTTTATATCTCTCTTGACTTGTACTGGCTCTCTGAAACATCTCAGCTCCCAGATATGGCTGCTGAGTATTCCAGTGCAGAAGACTAATTCCTTCCAGTAAAAAGGATGTTGCATAGCCATCTAACAGAGAAATGTTTCTTTTCAGCACAATCAATTCCACTCCTGGAGCCAAGAGTCTGCCTTATAGGTTTTGCTATACTATTACTGTGCCCTAACTCGATTTATTAAAGACTCATATATGAGAAACAATGATTTGACCAGAAGGTGTTATTAGGAGAAAGTGGGAATTTTGTGAGAGAATACCAGCTCAAGATTTCAGGATTTTTTTTTCAATGAGGAGTGATCAAATTAAGACCCACTTCATTTTAAAATATACAAAAACTTTTTCAGCATATAATTCATACAGGCAGTATAAAAATATGCTGTGCTTTATACAGAAGTTCTAATATGTATATATGACACTTGATATTACATTCCCAAGCAAAGAAGCTTGGAGAGCATGGTTGTTTCATAATCTATTATAATAAAATTTGGAAATCAGTGATCCATGTATAACTGCACAACCTTTCTATTTTCTCTGCTATTGGAGTCTCACAATATCAATTTTGCCTAGAAAATCAATGAAGTTTGCATAGTTGTAAGTGGAAAGATTTTGACCTAGACTATAATTTTTTTCTGAAATCTGATATTTTTGGTTGAAACCTTCAGAATGCAAAAAATATATCCTTTGGGAAAGGAAGCCTCTTATTCTTGTTCATGTCTTCTAGTCTAGCCTAAGCTGATTAAAAATCATGAATATCTTCTGATCTCTGTTGAAATTATTGAGAAGGAAACAGATAATGTCAGCAGAATTCCAGGTGGAGAGAGCTCTCGAAACTGAACATTGCAACAACCTTGAGGTCAACCACCACAAAAGTCAGATCTGCCCACTCCCTCCAGAGTGCACGATCCTAAAGGGTTATGCACATAACAATGTTCACTTGCCCTCTTGATGCCCTTACTGGACCTCTGAGAGAAATATTTCTGGTTTCCAAGCCTCTTTTCATAAACATGAGCTCCACTTTACATTTTGTAAAAATACAGAAAAAAATATATTCTGAGAAACCACAAAGAGAAACCCAGAGAGCATGATACCAGAAGAGAAAACATAGTATCTCCACATGAATATTAGTCTTGGCAGTGCAGTACAGTATCACTGATCTTGTTAAAATATCTAAATTTACTACTCCTTCAGTATTGTTACCTGCAGGGTAGGAGAGAGACAGGATAAGAAGTTTCTGGAATGGTTTGCAAGGACAACCTGTCACAATGCTGTTATGGAGAAAGGTAGAACCCTTAAAATTTGGATCATCTGATGTATTTTATCTCTCTACAAGCTAGGAGAAAAATCCAAGCAAATCACAACATCCACCTTCACATACAATGGAGGGAAAGCAAGCATTTGCAGATTGTGATTCATTATAAATATGAATTATTGTTATCTGTTTAGCCTAGATGGCTAATGCAGCCTGAATGTCCAGTTTTTAAATAACTGACATTTGACAAGAGGAATTCTACCCAGAATGATGGTGGAGTTCACATTTCTTCACATCAGTGGCACTTAGAAATCAAAATAACTTGATAAAGTAGGTGCAGTTGTACAATAAGCAGTTTAGCATAGCAAAATGCATGGTCATTCATCCATGAACAGCATGTATAGCTATATTTGTAAGAAAGGGGATTACATTCTGGAAAGCAGTGATGCTGACATGGATTTCATGTTCCTTGGTATGTAATGTTAAGCACGAGCTCTTGCAGAGACAGCAACACTTAGAAGGTAAACATCGATCTTGGATGTATAAACAAATGAATACATTGAAAAAGTTGCAGATAAAACACTTTTAATAAGGTATTACTGCGATCATTATTGCAATCTATTTCCAACTTTTACTGGGAAACAGTAAAAAATTATTTACTCTTACTTCAGAAAAGAAGTTCAAAATAAAGAAAAGAAAGTGCGGTGCTTATATTATAAAGAAAGAAACTGTCACAGAATTAACTAGATCAATCTATGCCCAGTTCCGCACGCTGCCCATTCTGCTCACCCCGCTCATTCCATAAGGCTCTTTCAGTTTTTTTAGGTTATCAAAATAAAAGATGACTTCACTGACAAACAAGGTAGAAGATTAAACAGTGGGAGAATGCAAAATTAAAGTCAGCAGCTGCATAACATTTTTGTCAGATTAATTAGCCACTGATTATTTGAATATTACTGGAGATGTGGTAGATTCCATATCTCTTGTTTTCCTTGGGAGAAAGCTCTTAATGTGACAGAAATGTTATGAAGCACACAGATCAGGCCACTTTAAAACAGGGGGGAGACGTTTCCATTTTATCCTCAGTCTGTATTAAAAAACAAGACATATCAAACTGGACTTAAATTTCCATAAAACTTTAGTGGTTAAAGGCTTAGTTCAGTCCCAGACTGTGCCAGATCTTCTCATCTATATTTGCTGAGTTCTGAAATAGCAGTGGAAACATCCTCAGTGGAGATTTTTACTGTTTCCAAAGTGTGCTATAGTACCACAATGTTCAGAAATCCTGTTGCTCAGCTGCAGAGCACACAGGTGCCAAACAGCATTCCTCCTATTCCCACTCTACAAAACCATCTAGACTTGTGTCTTGAAAAGTGTACGCATCTGGAGGAAGTGTCCTTTCCTCCAGGTCTGAAACATCTTGTTTTATAATCAAGGAGAAGTAATTCCATGTACGACATAGGTATATATACATCTGTGTATACATGTATATCTGTGCATGTCTGTGTATGTGTTAGTAGTTCCTTCCAGCAAAGAGAAGAGAGTGTGCATTACTTTCCATCCTGTTGTACAATCATATTTTGTATAGTGTTTCTCAGTAAGTCCCTGAAGTTTAAAAAAGATCATTAGTTAGGTGTTTTTCTTTTTTTGTTTGTTTGTTTGTTTTGGCCAAAGTCCATCACCTAAATAAAATACTGTCTTCTAAATAAAACACATATCTGCTCCTACCCTTGAACTACGTAAAAGAAGAGTAAGGAGTAGACATTTAGAGCAACCCAGATGAAACATAAATGCTGAATTCACTTGCAAGAAAAGAAGAAAAAGAGTTGTTTTAAGGACTTAATAAGGGTTATATTCTTGCAGGTACCACTCAGATTTATTTTTAAGACTTTGAGATACAGTCCACAGATAAAACTTCCATGAAATTTATGAGGTATTTTTTCTTCCTTGTGGTAACAAGTTCCTTTCTGGTTTATATTCAAAATTAACCCCTTCAACAAGAATAGTTCAGCATGAGAACTGTGAAGGTTACTGGCAGAAATTCTCTCTGTATAGAAGGCTCACACACTCAGTGGACATCTGAAGCAGACACATGGGCAGCGAACATGCATCTCAGCTTCCCATCCGCTGCATCAGCTTTTGTTACAAACACAATTAGCTGACAAAATGATTTCTCCAGTAAAACAAGAAGAACTTGCTGATTGATTGGTGTGATACAAAATAGGAGAAGTGCCCTTTCTTACTTTTTTTTTCCTCCTGGCAATAATTTCAGATGTAAGATCCTTTTTTAAATTGTTTTCCTTAATCTGACCAAAAAAAAAAAAAAAAAAAAAAAAAAAATTAAAAAAAAATGCAGAATCATAGAATTGTAGAATCACAGAATTGTAAGGTTGTAAACAACCTGCAAGATCATCCAACCATCCTCCCATTACCACTGCTACCACAAGCACTAACCCAGATCTCATAGCTCCTCATCCAGGCGCCTCTTGAACAATGCCAGGGATGGCGACTCCACCACCTCCCTGGGCAGCCATTCCAGTGCCTGACCACTCTCTGGGAGGAAAAGTTCTTCCTCATGTCTAACCTAAACCTCTTCTGGTACAACTTCTGGCCATTTCCTCGAGTCCTGTTCGTTGCCTGGGAGAAGAGGTCAAACCCCTCTTCACCACAGTCTCCCTTCAGGAAGTTGTAGAGTGCAATGAGAACCTCCTCTTCTTCCAGAGTAAACAATCCTAGCTCACTCAGCTTCTCATAAGATTTGTGCTCCAGACCCCTCACCAGTTTTGTTGCCCTTCTCTGGATACATTTCAGGGCATTACAGCATATATTATGTATTTTTCCTCAGAGCTACTATTCTACCCACTAGTTATCAGTTCCTTTATTAAAAGACTAGAACAGCTAAGACAAATACATCAAACCCACAGTGTCAGTGACACTCACTTGAACAGTGTATTTGAAGCACAATAAAGAGTTCCTTCTATTAATCTGAACAAGAATCCATCCCACTCTGAAGTAGATTCTTGTGCACTTAGAAGTGAGGAGATTAATTTGCTGGATATTTACTAACAGTTTCGGGACAATGGAAAGTATTATTGTTCATGTACTCCCATGTTAAAGAAAATCATTAAACAAGGAGCTCTCAGCCAGTTTCTCCAACTGAGGAAAACTGGTAGAAGTCCTTTGCTGTCAAAGGACTGTCAAGGACAGGAACATAATCTTTGATATCTAAAACACATTTTTTATGAAAATGCCTTTGCAGTTACAGGTGTTCTTTGTCAGGAAATCAAAAAATGAGTATAGTAAAATTTATCTGAATTTAATAAGAACTTCCCAGTACTTATGCCAGTGACTTTAAGTTGTTTGCAAAGTTTTGGAAAGCTTAAGAACCTAAACATAGTTATTGTTATGATTCCTACAGTTTCCTGTTTAAGGACAAGACAAGAAGTGTAAATTGTTCAAAAATAACTTCTTGGAAGTTGTTTCCATACCAAATTAGTGTGTTTTTACAATATTTTCAGCCCTATTTTCCATATCAACACGTTCTCATAAATAGTGCTTGAACAGTATGGTACCGATTAGAATCACACAAATCTTGTAAATCTTAGGTCCACCCACAAATTCTAAGTTGTTGTTGAACCCAAAAGTGATACTTCCAAGTTAAAAGCGAGTGATGAGCTCTGGTTTTGCACAGTATTTTGATTTGTCTACAGTGGCAATGCTTCAGTGCTACCCATGTGCCAGCCTCTGTCTCTGTTTTCTCTTTGTGTTGGTGCACAGCACTTCAATGGACCAGACCAAGGCTAACTTTATCACAGTTTTCTCTGTCCTTAAATATCCTTCCTTTCTCTTTCTTCTCAGTCATTTTCCTACCTCCCCCCACACATTTGGGTTTTGTGTTTCATGGCTGCTGTTTCATGATCTTTGTGGCAAAACCCAAGTCTGGCACCTGCCTTAATATTCACCCCACTTGTTTTCTTTTTCTTTATAGAGCTTGGAATGGTGGTGGAACCTTTACACAACCTAAATCTCTGAAATTAAATCTTTTGCAAACTGACTTTATTCAACATTTGTTTGTTCAGTTCTGATGCTCAACCAGGCATAATAATCACTAGGGTGACTTTGGAGGATTAAAGTCTTAAGGCCCAGTGGATTAGTATGTTCAATCCTATATCTTTCAACTGTCAGAAAGAAAAGGGGTTGCTTCAGGAGTAGAATTTATTTTGTATGTATCTGCATGCATAGAGCCCAATTTGTCAGAGAGCTGAGCAATTCCCAAGAATTAGTGAATTTATCTTCCAAACTGCCTGGAGAAGCAGAGAGGGATTACCTTCATTTTACAGACGTGGAAGCAAAGCACAGACGGATTAAATGACTTGCTTTGGGTCATTTACAGGGCACTTCAGGCTGCAGGAGCACTTGCTGATTCAGGTCAGGAGCAAAAAGAAAGTGGTTTATGAGCTTCTTTGCTTCTTTTTCCCTGGTGCAGAAAACATCTTAATTGGACTTTTGCCTACAGAAAGTTTTGGGAAGGTTTTGGTGAACTGCGGAGACCCCGATATCTTCTCTCCCACAAGGTGTTGATGTCAGCCATTAAAAGCACCAGAGAAAGACCTTGGCTTAATGCCCAGAATGTAAAGGAGTACATTTTGGCTGAGTGAGGTGAACTGGGCAATCCACCAAAAGGTTTTGATTACTAGTCTGGACTACAAGTCTTCTTCAGATAGACCTGTTTAAGAGAAGGAATTCTATGTAGCTACTGTACACCAAGGTCATGGGGAAAATTAAGTCAGGGGAGTGTGTCTCAGCTCTCGTGTCTGTGATACATGTGTCATAACAACTATTTTAGTGCTGGGAATAAAGGGGCCCTACTGAAGTGCTGATTTAAAATGCAGCTTATTCATCCAATTATTCTTATTTTCAGAAACAGTCAAAATGATTTCCTTCCCACTTCAGTTAAATGTTGAGGAAAATGACAGGACTGATGGCGCCTTCAGAGCTCAGGAATCTGTTTTCTATCTTGTCACTGGCTTGATGTTCTTGGAGATTATTCTCCCAAAGATTTGGCAGATCTGGAATCATTTTATAGAAGTGAGATGTACCAAATATACCTGCTGCAGGCTGTTGCAAGTGCTTGCTTTATATACTCAGTGTCCACTACAAATGAGATTCTATGCATTACAGAAAAAACAATAAATAAATAAATCAAAGAAAGGAAGTGAGAGGAGAGGTTAAAAGAAAAAAAAAAATCAGTATTAAAGAAAAGAGTGTCATTGGCTATTTCATGACATTTTTTCACAAGAGACTCTTTTGCAGACAGACATATCCAGCCCAGCTAACACTGTGGCATTTCTTCTTCTATTTTTCTATGTGACTGCCAAAAAGGAAATACTACCATCTGCATTATCTGGAAGCCAGAGTCTTGGAAAGGTCTTACTGTAGTATTCAGTTAGAGTTTGCAAATATGTAACATGTTGCTGATGTTCTTTTCCAAGGGTATCCTGGTAACATCAATAGAAGTCAAAAGTTCCACTTCAGTTCCTACTAGTAATAAAACATGTAGCTATGAACTACCTTCATCATTTGCATTTGAGAAATGATTCCTACATCACTTTTCCTCATTCCTTTAATTCCTTTCTTCTGACTTAATTTGGTCTCGCAAACATGAAGTCTGAAATCCAGATGCATGGTTTTCTCCTAAAACAAACTCAAGTCTATTGTTTCCTGACTACCAAGATAGTAGAGAGAAGTAAAAAAAAAAAAAAAAGCAGAACAAAACAAAACAACAAAACCACACTTCTTCTGTCACAACGACTATTAATTCTTCTTTAGAAACATCACTAGTCTGCATGTAAAAAACCCTGTCTCACATCTAGTGAGCTACACATTGACGAAAGTATAATTTTAGTGGCACCCTTCTCTGATATGTTAGTAGCAGGAAAAGCAAAAATACACATTCTCATCCTCACTTGTTTGGGTGAGAACAACTGTTATGGTGGCTGAGTTTGCATCTGAAGTTAAAGAGTCAGATTATGTGTTGGATGTAGCAGTACTGTGCCATTTTTCCTTTGCACATGTATGCAAAAGGCATTTCTTAAGAGCATAGAAAAGGATGAATAATGGGAAAAAAATATTGTAAAAATATGTCTGCCACACAGGTATTTGAATACATTAAGACAGCATTGGCTTACATTTAAGGATTTCCATTTGCTTTGGTTGGCATACCTCTCTGTCTTTTATGTGAAGATGCTTTTGGAAAGTGGTAGTAAATTTTTTTTAGAGGAGCTGGAGAAAAAAATGGAGAGTTCTTAGCTGCTGTACAGCTCTTCATATGCCTAGACTGCATGCTCTTGGCTTTACAGATGACCTTGAAGTCCATTTTCCATGCATGCATGCAGACAGCCATCTTGCAAGGGTAATTTGGAAAACAGCCCTGGAACACACAGAACTCCCCTATTTAAGCATACCCCTTTATACTGATAGCCTTTTGGCTATCTATGAATCAGGTGTACAACAGGAAGGCAGGCAGGTGACAGCCTGGTGCCTCTCTCTCCATCTCCATCAGTCACTGTCTAGATGTAGCGACGAGTTTCTCCAATCAACTGCAGGTTTGTTTGAGCAGTGCTAGCGAATGGGGTGTATCTCTCTAAACCAACTCAAAAGCAAATGCCTCAGTTTCATTTTTCATGTCCATATAAATCTACAAGTATGGAAGGAAAAATAGAAAAAAAAGCAGGTTTCCACCTCCCCCTAAATTCATTCATCACCAAGATGACACTATGAGTCTAGTCTGGTATATATTATATATTATTTTGTGGTACATAGATCATTTTTCAAGGAGAAAAGCAATCCGCATAACCATTTATTCACATCTGGATATAACTTTTTGGTCTGACTAAAAATCACCTAAGCATACTTATGCACTTAGGAATCATTCCAATGCATATGTAAAGGGATGCTGCTTCACTTTGGTGTTTTTCAAAAGACTCTGGAATACCATTCATTCTTTCCATTAGAAGAGTGAAATCAATTTACCTCTGAATGTGCCCCCTTGGCAATGCTGTATTTTTGCCAATAATAAGAATATATGAGCTAGTATGTTTCCCTGAAAAACAGTAAAATGTTCATAAGAAAAATAAGAGGCTGCAAACATTTGCTTCTTCTGCATTCTTTTGGAGTAGCCTGTTGTTCCAAATAATTATATACATGCTTAGCATATTTTAGAAAGCATCCTCCTCTCCCTAGATTTTGAAAATGATATATGTTTGCAATAAAAATTGCATACACAATGATGTTGCTGAAACCTACTGTAATGTGATGGCAGGATCTGGAAGTACATGCAATTGTCAAGTCAGTTTCCAAATGGCATATTTTAAATGAAATGGATTTTCAGGGTGAGATTCCAGGTGAATTGCACCATATACCACTTAAGCATAAATTTTGATTCATGTTAGACTCCAGCTCTGAAGCGATGTTGAACTCAGAATTCTGTCAATCCACAGGAGTTACTTCAGCATACATAGATCAGATTGTTGTTACTTACATAAGGAACCAATAATATTTTGGTAATCACTAAGAGCTGTTTGGAAATGTGTGCTTTATGTTTCTCTATTTTGGATTGTAGCCTGTTTAATCATTCAAAGAGTCTCCAGAAGGCTTAAGAGCAATGTCTAGGGATGGTAGAAAACAAACAGGTAGACCCTCATGCTGAAAATTCATGGACTGTAAAAGTAGAGGGCCGAGGGATAGAGTAGCATGATATAGGAATATATTTTCTCTGTAGATCTTACCTTTCCCATTGCTATAACTCATTTTTCAGCAGAAGAGAGAAATGTATGGCTATACGGCTGTTCAGCAATGAAGAACTATAAGAACTATTCATTTATCAAAGCACCTAAAGAGAAATAAAAACATAAACACAAATTCTTTCTAAAGAAATCAGACCCTTTAAGAGACCTTTTCAGTAGTTCAGCAGCTTTTCTGAAGGAAAGGTTTCAGATCAGCTCTCAGGTCCAAGCTTTTCAGATTTGACAGGAGTCTGCAGAAGATGTTTTGGCATGCTTTTATGATGATGAATTATTTAATTAAATTAATCACACCCATCTCTCTTAATTTCTCAATTACAGATATCCACATTTCGTGAGGAATCCCAGCTAGGTGCAAACTATCTATTGATTAGCATAATTTGCAGCACCATGTTATTAAGTAAATATTGTAATTGTCTGGAATTAATGAAAGTAAGAGGAAATGGGGGGGCCTTTCAAACAAGGACACGGGCTTTAACTGCTGCTGAGACCAAGTGTTAAAGAATGATGAGTAGAGATAAAGAGTCAAAGGAAAAGCTTTCAGAGGAGGAAGCCATTTCTGTAGAAGTGTCTGAAATTCCATATTTTGTGAGTGGAGAGAAACAAATCCATCACTGTAGAATTCATCTGACTATTACTGTGCAACATATGTTAACAGATCATCACTAATCAACAAGGTGCTGGACATCACTGTACTGTACAACAATTTATTCCAGTCTATGGTCTACATCTGTCTAAATTATGTCTCAGAAGAAAAAGTAGCAAACCACAAGTTAGCAAATCAGCTGGCAGACACTTCCAGATATTTGCCCAAAAGTCTGTACAATATTTCACAAAAATTATTCTATTCTTTCTAATAAGCTGATGATTGAGTTGGATACAGTATCAGAGAAGAAGCAGGAGAGTGAGAGAAGGGGAGGAAGGGCTGAACAGAGAAGTACAGTATCACTGTGTAACAGGGCCCAAAGCACTTTCTGTATCAGGTGATGCTAACACTGTACATACTTTCTTTGATGTCACATCCCTGTGTTTAATGAGAACAGACTTTTCTACTTACACAGGTTGTGGCTACTTCGGTAATTTTATTGCACAGCTTTGAGCTTCATTCACCTTAATTGCAAAAGCTGAATTGCTTCATTATTATCACTCTTTATTCACTTGTCTTGTGCTTTTCTTCATTTTCTACTTAGCATTTGTCTCTCTGACTGGATTTCCTTTTTGATGCCTATAGCTACAGTGCTGAGGATACAGAATGGGATGTTGCTTTACAGAATACCTGGCTTGTTACCTTGCACATAGCAAAAAATTTTTGCTATATGGATCTGATTTTCATGACAGCAGTCATTGTTTTACCCATATAACTTGGGAACAGATCTTGTATTAGAAACTACATAAAGTTAGAGCTAAATAATATATATATATATATATATACATATACTTAATTCTGGTTTACATGTAGCAGTCTTGATGAAATAGTTGTTTGGGCAAATGAACAGTGAGAATGGGAACAAAATTTTTAAACTTTTTGCAACAGTAAAACTACGCATGATGCAGCAGACAAAAGGGGTAAAAACAAAAGGGGGTATAAAGAGGTATAAAAACCCAGCATAAGAAAAAAGACAGAATATATAAGGAAAATAGGCATGAAGAGTTCAAACTACGTTAGAAAGAGATCTAACACTGAGGCAAGACTATCAAGTAAGAGAAAAAGGAAATTCACGAATGAGGAGAGAGATGGGAAAACCAAAACAGAAAAAAATGACTGGGGGAATTTTAGAAATTTAGATTCTGCTGGAGAAAAGGAGTAGAGTTGTTCAGATATCTGACAAAATGCTTTGGAAAATGCAAACAAATGTAAGCAATGGTTTAGTGTAAATGAAACAAATTAAAAAGAAAATATTGTCTGATATCTAAAAACTGATCACAAATGTTTACACAGACATATTTTCACATGTATTTTTACTTACTGATTCAGGAAAAAAAAAAATAGAAGTGAAAGCTTGGAAATAAAGTGCAAAAGCAGATTCTCTCCATATTTTCCAGACAGATACCAGGAACAAAAGAAAGGTCCCTGGGAAAAATTGTACTTACAGGAGTTTCAGATCAAAGATATGAAAATATATAAAGAATAGCTTTGAACTTTACATGCTTTTCCGAACTAAATTTTCCAGCTTTTGGAGAGCCAAGCAACATACTTTTTAATAGCAATACAGATGAAGAAAAAGAATTTACAGAAATAAAATAGAACAGATGCTGAGCAGAGAATACTAGAAAATGGAAGAACAGGTTATAAAATATAATTGTTCTTCTTAAATTTGATTCTTTTATACACATCAACAATATATATTCCAACACTTGCATTACCATTCTTTGTATTCATCTGCTGCGAGATAGATATAAATGAAATAATATGGCTGAAAAAGCAGAGTTATTAATTTGAAATCGGACTAATTCATCACTAAACCACAGAAGGCATAATCTGAGTGTTGAATTGGAGTTCACTTGGAAGATCACAAATGGAAGATTTTGGGAAATTTAAACTGGATGATCTAAGTACTTTGGGAAGAAATGTATGAAAAGGTGTATGATGAGTCTGTGTGAATATCCAGAATATTTTCTGTTTAAACAATGACAAATTCTAAATGTAGAAAAAGAATTTCCTTGGATTAATACTTCAAAAATATAATAATGCACTACAGCCTTAATACCTGGCAGACTGGTGATCAACAGCTATGACAGTGTCTTCCTTCCAAAGGTAACCTGAGATAAAGAAACAAAACTTTTTCTTTTAGAGCCAAGAGAAAATTAATGACTCTTTTCTACCTCGAAAAAACATAAATCTTAAGAAGACAGAATGTGATTCCTAATTGAGCAAATGCCCCATGAATGTGCCTTGTGATCAGTCATGTACCCAACACACGAGCAATCATCACTCAGTAATGCAAATTCAGTCCCTGGGCAAGTATGAACTCTAGGGTTGAATGGTATGGGTGCATCAACATTCCTCTCAAGGAGGTGTTTTGGACAAACTCCAGCTTGGATGGTCTCACTATCTAATGAATAAAAAATCATAAAACAACCACCCTTCACATGAGTATATTAATGTTCAAGGTGTAAGAATAGCCTTCACGGATAAGGAAAAGCGTGTCCGTATGGGCAGTGTTAGTTACAAAGAGAGACATCAAATAGATTTTTCCATAAAAACAGTCAACTAAAGAAATAGGTTGCAGGAACTCCTTTCTTCTTGCCAAAATGTTTATTGAATACTGTAGTCTCCACGCAAACTGATGCAAAAATCACTTTAACTTATGCTATTCGTTGATTGTCATTCTGCATAACAGCTGAAGCATTTGTCATAATCCTGTATTTTGTTATATTTCAACAAAAGACTGTGGAGTCACCTTACTGATCTATGATCTACAGTAAAGTATTTCATAATAAGATATGTTGAAATGTGCCAATCTACATGGAAAAATGAAAAAGTTAACTTAAGCTGTTAGGATACTTTATTATTCTTAGAACTTCTTTTCCTCTTTTTTATTTATTTATTTATTTATTTATATATTTTGTTTTTGTGCTTCTGGTAGTGTTGTTTTGTTTTTTTCTTTTTCCTGAGTGATTACACAGCAAGATGATGACTCACACTGTGCCTGATACTGAACTGTAAGTGGTTCTGGAACCTGTTAGTCATCTACATGATGCATTTCCTAGTAAGATGACCCTGGGAAGGACTTCACAGTGACACTGGTGAAACACTGAAGAAAAACACAGTATGCTGTTTCCAGGAACTGATAGACCTTCTAGATAAAAATGAATGTAGATTTTTTTTTATCTATCCAGATCTCATATTCACCTAAAATCAAACTTTTCACAAGAGGTTATGACTCTGACTAACATCCTTTACTCTTTGTAGTAGCTTCCTTTCAGATTTTACTCTAAATAATAACCATTATTCAAATGCAATGAAAACTATTCTAAGTAAATTTCACCAGTACATAAATGGCGACTAATATAATTTCTTATTACAGATTTCAGGAGCTTCTCATCCCATCTTTGAACTCTCAGAAAGACAGAAGCATTTAGCACTAATTATTTACCCATAACAATATACCTCTGCTTGCTGACATTGACAGTATTTCATTTATTTTGCAGTTCCCAGTGTAAATTAAAAAGAAAGATCCTCATTGCCAAGGTCAAAGGTTAGCACACTGTGTGAGACAGTATATGAGAAAAAAAAACCTTTCTCCATACAATGTCGTGAATCTGGCTTATAGAAGGTGAACTGTGACATTATTTTAGAAATTGTAGCAATTTTCAAAATACGAGAACCAAGAATCACACTATCCTCTAAAACTCCACTTTTTCCCTTGTGTGAAATAAAACCATTCTGAGTTCTGTAAACTCTGTTGTGATTCCTTCTTTGTCAATTAGAGAGTAAGAATCACAGAATCACAAGGGTTGGAAGGACTTCCGGAGTTCATCTATTGAACCCCCTGTAGGTTCCTTATAGAACAGGAAAGAGTCTAGGTGAGCTTCAAATATTTCCATCGAAGAAGACTCCACAACCTCTGTTAGCAGTCTGTGCCAGTCCTCTGTCACCCTCAAAGTAAAGATTTTTTTCTCATGTTTGTATGAAACTTTCCATGTTCTAGTTTGTGTCTATTGCCTCTTGTCATGTTGCTGGGCACCACTGCAAAGAGTCTGCCTCCATCCACTTGACTTCCATCTTTTAGATATTTACAAGCATTGATAAGATTCCCCCTAAGTCTTTTCTCCAGGCTGAATGGTCCCAGGTCTCTCAGTCTGTTGTCATAACAGAGATATATGAGGCCTCTAGTCAAGAACATTCACTAGTGCTGTGTATATATACCGAGAATGCTAATTTTCAGTTGATTTTACATTTTTCCAAGACAAAGATTCAAGGCATTTTAGTTGATATAATATCTAAATGGCTTTGATTGATATCAAGGAGAATTCCAGAAAGGTGAATGTAAGACCCACAATAACCATAAGAACCTTGAACAGAGCACTAATCTGCTGACTAGTAATGAAAGAATTTACTGTATTGATCCAGTCACAAAACCCAGTTTGGCATAGGGAGTATAGTCTGGGCAATATGTCTGAGTGGAGCAAGTAAGACTCCTCTGGAATGAAATGTAGAGTTTCTATTTAATCTCCCTTAAGAGATCTCCCAGTTTTTTTACTCTTTACTGAGTACAAAAGCAGTCTAGGAATGTGTTCTTTCCTCCTTTCTTCATTTATAGACCAGGAAATATTATCAGTGTGTGGCTTGATGAAGATAATTGCAGAAAGAAATAATGCCTCCTACTTTAACTTATCTTCACCTTGTGTTCAATAGATCAGAGCATGGAGTAGTAATGTCTGTTTATTTGCTTATTTCCATTCTGCAATTATTTCCATTCTGCAAATTTCCCCAAATTTTTCCCCGGAAGCTCAGCACATTGCTGAAGTAGGGGATTAAAGCTATTGTTTAAGGTATCAGAGTCTTTCAAGCTAATACCTATCACCTCAGAGCCTTCCTTGGTATGATGTATCATTCAATATCTATGTTCATCTTGGTATTCTTAACTTCAGAGCTTTTTGACTTTACTGAAATATAAATCTTGGAAATAAAGTTAGACAGGCATAATTGAGTGTCTTTATGTTCTCACTTAAATCATCTTCCTACCATTTATCAGTTTTCATCCTATTCTTAAGCATAGGATGCTTCCTGAAAATAAAAATCATTGACTGTGATTTCTGTATATTTCATTTTATATGATATTGATAAAAATTTAGTGTTGAAATAAGCAGTTTGAAAATAGAAAAAAAAAAAATCAATTCTAGTAATCTTATAGCAGCATTTCAGCCTCATGAAATTTGTTTTTCAGTTTTTCTTAAGAAACAACTTTTTTATGTCAGCACTAATTTCCAGATTGAACAAATTTTTTGACAAATAGGCATTTCTGATGGAAAAAATATTATCCTGGAAGCCATGCAAGCTGTTCTCAATGTAATTCTGTATGTATCCCAAGTCCCAGTTCTCTCTCATACTGGTCAGTAATTTCTTGTTGCCATGGCAGAACTGGTGTATGATCGTACTTTATGCACAAAATAAAAGCCTTTTGAAAACTGTCTGAAGTGCAGGAGCCGTATTTTTCTGATCTTCAGATGAAAGGCAGCCCCTCATTTCATAGGTAGTGTTATTTCTACTGCTGGCATCCCGTCAGCCACAGGAATGTGTGGCACACAAAGCAAGTAAGTTACAAGCATATCTAAACACCACCTTCTGCCTCCCCTCATTGTTATGAGAATGGATTGTATTATATACTCTGCTCTCCTTTGAAGAGGCCGATTTTGCTCTTCATGCCAAAAAGCTTGTTTTGTACAGAAAATAGAAATAAAAACACATTTTTAATAAAAGCAAGATTCTGCATGTTGGTGTTGGAAGTTGCAATAAAACAAAGAGCTCTCATATAACAAGTTAGTGATAGATCTGTAGACATGGAGTAGAGGAGGTGGTGGGGGTGCTGGAGCCATCCTGCTGACACAGTATTGAAAACACCAGGATGAAATTCTGCTGTGATAACCCAGGTCTGAAATTTGTCCTTTTGCAGGGCTTTCAGCATCTCCTGACAAATCTGTTATATTTATGCAGTTTGCCCTAAAAGAGTTTGCATTCTGGCCTCCTTTAGAGCAATTGTATAAGTAAAATAACAGAGGTAAACTGTAGCCCTAATTTAGCACATACCTGTGCGAGGCTGACTCTGTGTCCAACCAGCTAATGTGTTTAATTTGAAGTGTCCTTCTGACATGTATTATGTGATCTCCTCCCAAGCCAAGATGAACGCTTGGCATAAGTCAGGCACCCCACATAGATATACTGCTTTTTTAGACTCCTCCTGGGCAAAAAAGATAAATAAAATATGACCAGAACCTCTTGCATGTTTAGTTTTGAAGGGAGGGATGAAAAAACTCAATCATCGAAGAAATGGGTGTATAATATCTTCAGGCAACAACATCCACTTTCCAGGAAATCTACACATTATCAAGACCTTTCCTTTTTATCTCATTGAGAGATATTTTGTTCAGCAAATGTTAGCAGTTGGTTAACAACATTAGCAAAAGAGCAGATGTGAAGATGAAAGAATAATCAGCACTGGAAAAAATGAATAAAGCAGTGTCAGCTACTGTAATTGTTGTTTTATGATCTAGGCAATTCTTACAGGTATAGTGATAGAAAAGAGAAAAGAAAAGCCTATCTCTAGAAAATGCCTTGCTATCTTTGGAGCTCAATTTTTCTATCAAGGCAGAATCAGATAAAAGGCAGAAACTTCACAGTCATATCTTCTGATTTGTATTTAGTTGGTTTTCACTCTCCAAGACTATGGCCTGGTAGGAGGAACAGCACTGCAGTAGTACAGTGTAGAAATTTCTCATAGCTCATCAATGGTATTTAAAAGAGTTTTCATTAGCAGTCAAATACATAATACAAACATTGTTCAGTTGCACAGTGGCAACATAATTTCTTATTTTTGAGGATGGGGGAGGCAAAACTGAAGGGAAGAAGAGTCAATCACCTTTCTGCTGTCAGACCTTAAAAACAAATTTTGGAGTTACTTTTTAATATCTTGGATTCCAATTCCAATTGATAATGAACAGGTACCTACTGCCAAATTATTTTCTGCACTAAGCATCTACTAAACACTGTCAAAATGGATTGAACTCCTAGTTCATGTGCTCGTGAACTTGGTTATTTCCTAATGGAAAATTGAGCAGGACTTATCTTTTTGGCACAAAAGGGTACATTCCGATTGGAAGAAAGGCGTGGATACAGGGAAAACCAATATAAATACCAGTCTTCTAGCTTCTAGAGGGTGAAGGTAAGAAACCTGTAATGTCTCTCTGATTTCTCCCAATCTGCATTGTTCAATTGATTGTTTATTACTGAAAGGAACAAAAATTAATGCTCTTTGTGAGTCACAGAGTCAGACTTGCTTATTCACTCATCCAATATTTACTTATCCTAGTGGAAAACCCCAGCAACAGATACTAGCCCGCACTAGGGAGCGAAAGACTGATGCTGTTCCAGTGTGAAAAGCAGAACAGCCGCAGCAGGGGATAATGAAAGATTCCACCCACCACGGACACCTGAATATGAGTGACTGAGAATCAAATCCTTGCTCCAAATCCATCTCAGCTAAAATCTTGACTTCTGTTTGCTATATCTGTTTGTATAATGAACACCTTAATAGCTGCATATTGAAATTTTCAGCCATCTTTCTCTGAAGAGAGTCTACATAGAAAGTGACATGATAATTTGTCAGGAATTTCTGAGCTAGATTAATAGATGTAAATCCATCTACATATCATGTCTTCTTTTCATCTGCACTTTCCTGGCTTTAGTAATTCCTTCAGGACACCAAAGTCCTACGTTTCATTTTGTCTTTCTACTGTTACCTAACTCTGCAGACTTCATTGATCTTCTTCTCTTTTCCTGTGTAAGAGCAGAGGACAATAGTTTCTCCACTATTAAGTGATTTAATTTCAAAGGAATTGTAATACTGTTTTTGTTTTGTTTTGTTTTGTTTCCAAAACAAAGAAACTAAATTAAAAAAATATCAAAAATAGAAGTTCTCTGATTTGTTCATAGGTCTTGGCTAATTAATCACTTGCAGATTCCAAGAGTGACATGGGTCTTAGCATCTTGAATAAAAAGTTTATTGAATGTTCAAACTTTCCTAATAATACTGACCTGTTTCTAGGAACTTCCTCAATGATTTTCAATAGCTTTGAGCTTTTCTCAGAGTTAAATCCTATCATGCACCCCCGAGATTGTTTTCACTATGGGATTATGGCATGAGAGGGATCATGTGATATAACGCCCTTGCTCTTAACACACTCTGATTTTTTTGAGGAAGACCTCCATGAAAGCCTATGCTTACATGCCCACTGCAGATTTCATTTTGGACAGTATTATATTTTCCATGGGATATTTCTGAAAAATGGTGATTTTCAGTTTAGCCCATTGCTGGATTTGCTTAAGACTCAATTTTTAATGATACATGCATACCTTTAATGAAAACATAATTTAAGAATTTAATAACATAAAATCGTAGAATGAAGACAGCAGGGTTCGTATTACTGCTTTTGTTCACCTTAAGTGGATATGCCAGTTCTCTGATTCCTCACAGACTTATCTTCCAGCCCTTTATTCCTTTAGACACTTCCCAAATTTAGGAGTACAAAGAATTGGCTAGAAAAAACTGTCCTGCCCGCTTCACTTTATCACCTAGGTCTTCTCAGGCTCCTTCTCTGAGTGTCCTAATGTATAGCTGGCAAAAGTGATTGAACTGTCTTCTGTAAAATCAGAGTTTACATTTTTCTCATATCTACTTACAGAAAGGCCTTTCAGAGAAAAAGCATCCTCCTAAACCATCTGAAAATAAACTGTGAGCAAAATCCAACTTTTGTTGATGTGAAAGGTGAAAAGAGAAGTTGTCTTTAAATACACTTTTCTCGCTACTCCCTAACTAACCATTGTGACTAACCATTTAAAAAACAACACAATTCAGGAACAACTCGTTGTTTATGCACACAGCATATTTGAATGATACTAATTACACTACAAATACATACTTGTATTATATATAAAGATAGCATTAAAAATGTGGCATATTAGAAGGTCTAGAGGTCTCTAGAAGTTTACTCAACCTGCCGTTTGGAAAAAAAGTGTCTAAAAAGAAATAGACATTTGGACCAAATATGTTTACTATGGCAACATGAAGTAAGATTTTAGTTGTTTTACATCTTTTCCTGATTTCTATTCTAGCCAATATATTTACAATACAGGTTCACCCTTGCAGTTTCAAAAAAAGACAATACAAATTGTGGTCTACACATTTAAGTGCAATTTCTGAACCTAAAAAGGGGTTTTAGAAGGATTTCAGGTGGGAGATATTTTCACAGTGACACAATTTTTTGTAATTCTTGCATGTGTATTCCCACTATGAATCTTCCTCTGTGTCCAATTTTAAAATATTGATAAGAATTATTAAAAATAAAAAAAAAAGATTTTCAAGTACTTAAACAAAGTGTGTGGAAGATATGAAGCACCAAAACCACACTCACAAATTGAAATTTCTGTTAGACCTTTGCAAATGTAATGATGGAGCAATTCATTTCAGTTACCTGATAGCTTATCATAACTATTTGGCCTCACTAAGCAGAATTAGTTCCTGGAAAATTATATAAATTATATAGGGCTCAGACATTAGCATGTGATCTAGCCAACATTCACATCACAGAAAACAAAACAAAACAAAACAAAAAAAACTCTACAGGTTTTAATACCATTTGGGTCACTCTAAGAGAGCACAAAAGTTTTAATTGGTCTTTTTGAGTATTTTATGTGGGATTCTGCTTTCTTAGGTTCATGGCTGATCCCATCACTTTTCAGCTCTTCAGTGGGAAAAAAAAGTTAACCTAGAATTTTTGCATAGAATGCAGGTGAAGATTTTGTTAATCCAAGATCCATATCATTCTATGTAGTTTTTCTTCTTTTTCTGTGGTTAAGAAATTGTACTGGATGTAATCTTATTTAAATAACATTCCTGTATAAGATATACTTATTCTATAGTGCAACTTGGTTGCAGTAAAATGAGGCAGAAAGTGAAGAATTTGCCAGCTGAGTTTAAGGTAAACAGAACATTTTATTACTATTATTATTATTTTGAAATAAAAGTTACTTTAAAGATTAAATTAGAATAATGTATCAGGCTAGTATTCTGAAAGATTCAAAAGTTCTGAAGGGTTAAGGAGTGTTGTTTTGATTTTGTTTTATTTGCCAAGAACATAACAAGGAAAAAGAAGAAAGAAAGACTTCAAAATTGAAAGATAAGAATGCTTAAACTTATTTTGAAATGTGAAGTAATAAATATAACTATCAGTTTGCCATGGGCAGTGCTAAAATTTCAGAGACAAAAAATATAGTCAGAATGTCACTAGGATTTAAATAATGTTTAATTATGTGTATAAATAAATAAATAATAATATATTTAAATAATGTTTAATGTTTAATATTTAAATAATGTTCATCTAGAAAAGTTTTCCTCAAGTTTTGCAAAACCATTGAAGAGCCTTTACAATAAGAAACAATAGTAAATAAAAACAAGCTGTGTGAATAAAATTGTAAACATCTCAAAGTCACTAGGAAGTATTGGCAACTATTTAGAACACAAGTAAACATTCAATAATCCAGTGTTCATCCTCATGCAATGAAAATGAAATCTTATGCAGAACTGAGCACAGGATTTTTTTTTCCATGAATAGTATACTTCCTTCTACCTACTGTATTCAGGATAATAAATATCTGCTGCTACCATGATATCAGAGTCACAGAAGATGTGAAAAATGCTTTAAAATGATGAGACTTAGGACTTCAGGTGAAGTTTTGTAAGTGCATTATGTTTTGTTGAAGAAGTCTAATGCATGGGGCATAATTTTCTCTCCAGATCTTCTTGAATAACTAATACATTTACATCACTTGCTCTTCCTAATGATCTAGAATTTCTCAAATTTGTCAAGTAGCATGTCTTTTCTGCTTTCCTGTTTTGTTTTGTTTTGTTTTGTTTTGTTTTTTAGCAGAAAGTTGAGAGTGTGGTCTGGACCATCTCTCTCCTGTTGCATGGAAATTATTTCTGTCTGCAGAAGTTGTTCCTGTGATTCGCATTTGACACAGTTCTCCTTAAATAAAGAGAGACTTTTGTAACATAAATTTGGTAAAGGCCAAACTGCTTTTTAGTATTCCAAAATGACAAGGTATTATTAATAATAACAAGGTATTAATATATATTTTAATATATATATTTTAAAGAACTTTTCAGAATTTAGTGAAGGGAAAAATTAAACGCATTTCTGTAACCACACGTATAAACAAATAAAAATAAAATCATGTTTTTTTATCTGCATGTACAAGTATAGATGCAATTAATTCATATAAATCAGTAGGCTTGTACATTAGCTCCCTGACTTTAAAATTAACGTTTTCTCTTAAATTCTCCATCACATTAATATTGTTCTAGAGAGACTCTAAAATTCAGTTTCTATTAAGTTTTATGTTTTCATACACAGGTTATTTGCTTTCAGTCTTTTCCTGACAATCTTTTCTATTTAAGAAAAGATGGAAAAAACAGCATTGCTTCGTTTCATCATACATATACTGAAAGTGGCTTTGTTTGCAAGACAGTAAGGTCAGATCATGTTAATTTACATAAATTCAAATGTAGACAGTCATTATCCTGAAATACAAATATGATGGAGTAACATGAACTTTATTGCAAAAACATTTCCTGGGGAATCTGTTTAATCCACAGCCAAATGATAAACAATCCTCTCAGGAAGACCAATTCATTTGCTCAGTGGATTCCATTAGCTACTCTCAGTTTTCACACCTTCCAAATTCCTCCTTGTTTGTTCTTTACCAGATTCAAGTATAAGTTCATTTAATAATGGGAACATTATAATCACAGTAAGAAAATTCTCAAATATTTAGTTGAAGGGCATTCTCAAGGACAAACTCTACTAGAACAACGGAAAATGCTTAACTCCAAACTGATTGGTTTAGCCTACTTTCAATAAAATAGACAGAGCATTTAAAAACATTTAAGTCTATGACTCTATACAAAAAATACATGAAATTCAGTATTAACAGCCATTATTTTTCTGCTGACTTGCTGTGATGATAGCAAAACATGCAGAACTGTTCCCAATACTGGGCAGTTTCACTCCTGCAAAGGTTATTGCAAACATTTTCCTTGGTTTCATTTTTTGTGGATTTACACCCTTCCCTCTGAAAGTTATGTTTTTGTGAGGTTCAATTTGACAGAAATGTTAAACTGACCTTCATTTGACCTAAAGATCACTAAAAGATTACTTATGAACAGGATTGACCTCAAAACTCAAGATCAAGGTAGAACCGCTGGTTTTCGCTAGTTTTCTGTTGAATGCACAAATGTTCAATGGTCTCAGCAAAAAAATTTACATTGACTGTAATCTTCTTTTAGAATATTTTCTCATAATTAAGTCGTGATCCTTAGAGACTCATGTATAAAATAGAAATGTCGGAAAGCTGTGTCTCTATATCATTCTAAAAATTTTACAGATACATGGTAGACTTGAATATGTGAAATAGTAAATATTACAATAATAATTCAGCAGAGCACTTAAGCATTTGGTTAAAATCAAACTTAATTATCATTCTGTAAGACTGAGATTTACATTTATACATAAATCTGAGATTACGGTTATAACATTCTGTGTTTATGATAAAGGAAATGCTCTGCCAATAAGGGGACTGAATGCCCTTATAGTGCCAAAACTACATCTAATTTATAAGAAAAAAAGCAGATTTATGCTGGATTGAATTGTGGAGTCATTAATGCCAAACACAAAACGACATTTAGTGTAAGGACAAGCAAGCTAACTCATCTAAGCCAGTAATGTGCCTCTAACTGCAAAAGAGACACAGCTACTTAAATGTAGGTGACAAATGGCAGTGCCCCAGTCCTGCTTAGGCATCAAAAACAGTTCCGAAAAGAGATAGGTGTTTCATAAGATCCTGTGTCATATCTCTGTCAAATAACATAAGGCCTGAAAAAAATGGGTCTAGGTACTTATATTTTGGCTTGTATTTTTCTCAGTTTGCCACAGGGCTGTGGCTTGTGTTGAACTACCAGCAGCTATTTTACATTACTTGTCCCCCAGACACGAGTCTCTCTGATCAGTTTCATTCAGGACAGAAGCATGTAGTTTGTTTGTTTGTTTGTTTGTTCTAAGTCATTCTTT
This sequence comes from Perdix hodgsoniae, assembly GCA_035772895.1. Lineage (NCBI taxonomy): Eukaryota > Metazoa > Chordata > Aves > Galliformes > Phasianidae > Perdix > Perdix hodgsoniae. Next base: position 15,909,757 of record JAPSGF010000004.1, on the reverse strand, counting down.
ATAGTGGTAGGTTTATTAGTCAACATTATTTTAGTGAAAGATAAAAAATGTATTCCTTCAAACTGACAGGGTAAAGAGAGATTTCTACTGCAGTATATCAGTCTTTGCCATTTGATTTCCAGGTGGAAGAGGAATGAACTATGAAGACCACTGGTTTCATCTGCTCTGGAAGTTCCTGTGTTTTTATGTCCCCTTGATGAACAAAATACAGACTTAGATTGTAATAATATTACCTACAAAGAGCAAATCTATCTACTCTGTAACGAAGAAGAATCCCACAGTTTAATTAAACTTTTCTCCCATCTAAATGTTGTTTTATCAAGACTGATTACCATACCTGTTGTGTAATATGACAAAAAACTCTAATCTTGATATGTGAATATTTAGTTATTGGCTGAGGGTGTTTCTACACAAACTGAAGTGTTTCTGATCATCTACTTTATCTTAGTTCAAAAAAGACAGAAAAGTCTACCTGCTATCCAGGTGCTTCTAAATCAATTTTTTTCCTCACTGTATTGTCAGCAAACAAGAAGAAATGAAACTATCAAAGGTAATTTTTGTCCCATAAATATGACACCCATTTGACTGTAGACAAACCCAAATCTAGAACTGCTGAGCAATCAAACGTGTACATCATTCACTTTAGCCTGCTTATCTGTCACAAGTCTGAACTCATAGAAGACTTTCCAAATCTATTACTCTCCAGAACAGTATTTTTTGATATTTTTAAGTTTTTGTTTTGTTTTGTTTTGTTTTTTTCTTCCTCCCTCTTCCTGCCCCCCCGGGAAAATATAGACTCTTGTAAAGCAAACATAAGACTATTGGCAATGCTTCTGGTATTTAAATCCTTGCTGGCAGTCTTCCTGGGGCACAGAGAAAACTTACTGAATACTACCTCTTGAGAGCTGCTTGTACATTCAGTCATTCTGTAACAGCCCCTATTTCCTTGCATGTGTCTAAGTCCCTTTTCCCCTGTTTTCAGACAGAGAAGAAAAGAAAAGCGACATGAACGTGTGATTTTTACTGATCCCAACAGAGCCTGCTGCACTGGTTCCCAGCAAATGCATTATGCTGACCCACCAAGCTGTAACTGGAAGGGTTTTCTAGAGCAGATATCAGCCCAAAAGACATTTGGACCATGTAGCAATTGTGTTTCTTCCTCAACAGACCATTGACATTGTTGGGATGCTAGCAAGCATGTTAGATGGCAACAGTCACAACTTGTGCTTAGTGGTTAAACTCACCTTTTTTATGTATGCAAAAAGAGAATTAATTTTGCCTTGTCCAAATTAGCATAAAAGCCCTACATACTTTCCTGCATCACTTTCCACTTGGATTTAGTGGTGTGTTTTCTCCAGCTGATGAACTTTCTTCCAAATAGCTGGCCCCAGTTTCTACATCAAAATGTAAACTAGCCTGCCTCTCTATCAGAGAGATTTAGGTAATTTGTAGAGCCACAAACAAAAGAATTAAACTGGGCAAAATAAGTATAAAAACAAGACAAGATCAGTGGCCAGGGGAACTCAAAATGTTTATCAAGAATAATACTGGAATCAACTTCAAGAACAGTAAACAAAGGGTATAAGCTGTAAATACATTTTTGTTGTTATTAACTTGCAAAAGCTGTTGTTTCTTAGAAAAACAAAAAATCTCATATTTCCTCTCAGAAAATCAAGTATTCATGAAGATTGCCCTTTCTGTAAAATCTTTAGACAGTGATACATCATCTCCAACTGTGATCTATGTGTCAAATAGAATTATTGGCCAGGGCAGACATACTCAGTTCTCAGGCAAACATTCAGAAGACCAGAAGGTCCATACCACCATTCTCACGTGGATACAAAAAAGTGATGGTAACATGAAGTGAGAATGTGAGGCATTGCCCACTGTTTCTAAACAGTGTCTGCATGATGCTGCAAATAAATGAATTTGTTTTCTTTTCATAGCTCATGCTTTCTTTAGCCTTTTCTTTCTGTCATAGCCAAGGGCTTAATTCATCAAGAATGTGCTGATAGGCCAGACCAAGTAATAAAGTATACAAACACACAGATTATTCCCAACCAGTGACCAAGAGGAAATGTAATTAACACACACTAAAGAAGTCAGAGTTGCTGTGATGAGGACTGTGCTTGCTCCCACTGTAAATAAGGCTAAGTCTACAGATAGTATGATCTCAGGTCTGCTTCTTCACAGACTTCATGGAAGTGCTAGATGGTGCATTAACAAAGCATTATTAAATAACCAGCTTGCCCACAGAGAACTGCTAATGTACTTACCCACATTAAATTAAAACTAAGAATTAAGGTATTGTCCACTTGCTCACATTTTTAACCCACAATTCACATGCTCACTTTTTAACATGGATAAACTTGAAAGATTTCATTGTGGTAGGTGCAGCTGTTTTCTGGGTAAGCCTTTACAGGGGATAAAAAACAATATACAAATTATGTTTTGTTCTGATGCCTTTTTTATTCTCAGAAAAATCTTATCTTAAAAAGTACCTAAAAATCCTTAAAAGTGGGATCAGGAAAGTCAAGGCACAGGTGGAAACTGAACTTGGCGAGGGATGTGAAAAACAATAGGAAGATTTTCTGCAGGTACCTCAGCCAGAAGAGACAGGCCAAAACAAGTGTACCTCCTTTGGTAAATGTAAAAGGAGAACTGGCTTCAATGGACAAATAGAAGGCTGAGGTAGTGAATGAGTTCTTTGCCTCCATCTTCACTGGCGGCCAGGATTCCAGTACTTCTCACATCCCTGAGCCCTGCATCCCTAAACCTCTGGGTGGGGACTGGGGTGGTAGATCCCCCCCCCCCCCCCACTGTGAGGACAGAGCAGGTCCAAGACTGCCTCATGAGACTGAATGTGTACAAGTCTATGGGGCAATTAGCATGCATGCCAGGGTTCTGAAGGAGCTGGCTGAGGTGGTTGCCGAGCCGCTCTCCATCATATTTGAAAAGTCGTGGCTGTCAGGTGAGGTCCTGGATGACTGGTGGAAGTGTCACGTCACTCCCATCTGTAAGAAAGGGAGCAAGGAGAACTACAGGCCAGTGAGTCTCACCTCTGTGCCTGGGAAGATGGAAGAGATCATCCTGGATAACATGCTTGATCACATGAGGAATGGGTGTGTGATCCAAGACATCCAGCATGGTTTCACCAGGGGAAGGTCATGCCTAACCAATCTGGTGGCCTTTTATGATGGATTGACAGCATCAGTGGACAATGGAAAGGCGACCAATGTCATTTACCTGGACTTGAGCAAGGCCTTTGACATGGTTCCCCACCACATCCTTATCTCCAAATTGGAGGGATGTGGATTTGATGGGTGGACTACTTGATGGATAAGAAACCAGTTGAAAGGACACAGACAGAGGGTAGTTATCAATGGTAGTTATCAATGTCCAGGTGGAGGCCGGTAACGAGCTGCATCACCCAGGGGTCTGTCTTGGGACCGGTGCTCTTTAACATCTTTATCAATTACATTGATAATGGAATCAAGTGCACCCTCAGCAAGTTTGCTGATGACACCAAGCTGAGTGGTGCGGTCAACACAGCTGAAGGAAGGGATGCCATTCAGAGGGACCTTGAGAGGCTAGAAAGGTGGGCCCTGGTGAACCTGATGAGGTTCAACATGGCAAAGTGCAGAGTTTTTCACATAGGCCAGAGGAATCCCTGGCATCCATACAGACTGGAAGGAGCGGTCCTTGAGAGCAGCCCTGTGGAGAAGGACCTGGGGGTCTTGATGGATGAAAAGCTTTAAAACACGAGCCAGCAGTGTGCCCTTGCAGCTCAGAAGGCAAATGATATCCTGAGCTCCATCAGGAGGGGTGACCAGCAGGGACAGGGAGGTGATTGTCCCCCTCGGTTCTGCTCTGCTCTTGTGAGGCCCCATCTGGAATACTGCATCCAAGTATGGAGCTCCAAGTACAAAAAAGACAGGGAGCTCTTGCAGAAGGTCCAGAAGAGGGCCACGAAGATGATCAGGGGACTGGAGCACCTCCCCTGTTAAGACAGGCTGAGGGAGCTGGGCTTGTTCAGCCTGGAAAAGAAAAATGCTGCAGAGTGACCTCAGTGTAGCCTTTCAGTACCTAAAGGGAGCCTACAAAACAGGAGGGGAATCAACTCTTTGAAAGGACTGATAACTGCAGGACAAGGGGAAATGGTTTTAATTTGAGGGAGGGGAGATTTAAGTTGGACATCAGGGGGGAATTCTTTACTGAGAGTGGTGAGGTGCTGGAACAGTCTGCCCAGAGAGGTTGTGGATGCCCCGTTCCTGAAGATGTTCAAGACCAGATTGGATGTGGCCCTGGGCAACCTGGTCTAGCATTAAATGGGGAGGTTGGTGGCAGGGGGCTGGAGATTCATGATCCTTGAGGTCCCTTCCAACCCTGGTCATTCTGTGATTCTGTACCTTTGTAATTACCTTATAAGTTACAGTGCTTCACAGTTGACATTTCAAGAACCCCTGATGCTTATTCTCATAATTACATGAATATCAGTTGCTGGCAATAGTGTTTTTGACATTTTTCTCTTACTGCTGTCCTAGACAGACTTTATTACCTATTTACAGACACAGTAATGGTATGAGAACTTGGCAATATAAATACCTGAGGTAATTGCAGAAGATGAAGAAGCTACTCTGCTAGAATATTTTTGACTGCACGATTTTAGATCGGACTGTAATAGTATAGGATTTGAGGGTAGAACATTTGCTTAATGCCACTATAGTGTTTGTTGTTTTTTTTTCAACATCTCTTGCTGCTATATCTCCAAAATTCAAACTACAAACCCAATATTTTCCTACATCCAGTCACAGCAGGAGGAGTTCTGGACCACAGTTTTCAATTCTACTTGATTGGTTACCTTTACATCCAGAAGTAAAAATTAGCATAGATATGATATTCCGTGAGATGTTTTTATCAAGCCCACTTCACAACATAATTGCTAGCTCATTCTGCTCACATCTTAGGTCTTTCCTGTCAATGCTATAGCTTTTGTTTGTTGCTGCAGAAATATTAATAAAATGCCCAAAAATGTTAGCTAAGCAAATGGTCAGCTTAGAGGATTTTTAACTTGTTTTTATTTGAAGAGGAGAGGAAATTAAAGAGAAATAAAAACAACCATTTGAGAATGATTTACAGTTCACAATCTAGCAATGTATAAGATTAAATAACAGTACTCATCTTTAATCTTCATTAGTTAGTGTGGAAGTGGCAATCAGTCAAATCAAACCATCAAACAATCCCACTGGAGTACATAGAAACATACTTAATTTGTGTCTTGGGTGCAAGGATCCCACTGATGCATTTCAGACAAAGATCAGTGGTGGAACAAAATGTACTGGATATTCCCTTTTTTCTTCCATTGCAAAAATCAATAGATAATGATTTCCTACTCACCTTCACTCCACAACTCGTATGTAGATTACTCTGAAAGTAATGCCTTTTGTTTAATTCCATGGAAATTGCAAAAGATATAAAGAGCACAGGAACAACATATCATAGAACAAATTCTTGGAGAAAAAGCACCATTTTTTGTCACCACCACTAGCCAATTCCCATGGATGAGCTGATCAATATGTTCTTTATTTTGTGGTATGACAGCTCCTGAAAAATGACTTGTCTTTCACATCACTGTTGCCATGGCTGAAATGTACCACATTGCTGTGCTCACATGCACTGTTTGGTCTCCATAAACATTTTTTCCACATGGAGGAATTCAGTTCCAAACCTTTTCTTCATATTAACTTGAACATCTGATACCATTCTGTCACACTGCTTCTCTGCTGCTGTCTGTCACATGGCAACAAAATGGAGTGGCATGTTGGCAGGAAGGTTCAACCTTTACTGCCATAGCACCAACACCTGACATCATGGGTCAACATAATAAAACAGGCATTAAATTCAGACATTACAATACATACGATATACAATATGCATACATTACAATAAAACATCCAGAGCAAAATTTCTCCCTTCCTTTTACCAGTTTGGGAAGTCTTAGTTTATGTAGACTAGTTCTATGACAGCTGTTCTTCACCACTGTTATTTCTGCTGAATTTTACTGTATGTTTTCTACTACAAATCTTAAGAGAAGGAAATAAACCATATTTCCACCTAGTTTACTCAATAAATGGACACACTAGACTTATACCATAACCATACCACAGTATATACATTTATGATTTGCTACTTATCCTAATAATTTCAAGTATTCAATTTGTCTTTTGACTTCCAGATTGGCATTGATGGTTGTTGTTGTGTTAGTTTTTTTGTTTGTTTGTTTTGTCAGAAACCTTGTCAGAAACCTGACCTTGGGTTCTTTTATTTCTGATCATAAAAGCAAATTGGGAATCTGTTACATTGTAAGTGTTGTACATAATGTACACTGTTTACATTGAATGAATATTATCTGCCCTTTTAGCTGGCATTTTCACTTATTTTAACTGGGAAAATCTGTTTCCCCTATTCTTTACTTTCCATCTTTTAAATAGCATTTTATCTCTGCTCACCTCTAAAATTCACAAGAGGATTTTTGCTTTAGCCTGTGATAGCTGTATTTTTCTGATGATCTTTGATGAGCAATTGTCTGAGAACCTTTTGAAAAACAAAGTTCACTGAATTAACCTGATCTCATGTATTTATGCTTGTTTGTCTCCTCACAAAACACTCATGCAGCTTTTGAAACGTGACTTCCCTTTACAAATGATATGTTGATTCTTTCATGTTGCGTTTAGTTACATGCCTACTAAGTATACAATTATAACAGGTTTTTCCAATTTTGGAAATACGGAGATTAAGATTACAGATTGTAATTTGTGAGTCTCTGTTTGAAAACAATTTTCTGTCCTTTTAGGAGGATGATTGAATTGATAGACTACATACCATATTTAATAGCTTAGCAATGTAACATTTCATTTCTCTTTTAAAGATCTTGGATGACTGTTATCTTGGTCTTATAACACACAGTTTTTTATTTAATAACCACTATTCTAAGATTTTTCTGCCACTGCTTCTGGTTGAGATGACTCTTCTGACTCGTCCCCCACAAATAACGATTCCAAGGTGGGAGCTTCCTCATGCTCCTTCATACTCAGCAGGGATGCAAATAATTCATTGAGCTCTTCTCTTATATTCTTACCTTTTCTGAGTGAACTTTTTGTATCTTGACTGCTTATTAACCCTGCAGACAGTGCTGGACTCATAGTTTCTCATATGACTGCATTCTGATTAATTTCTTCTAATTACCAATTTTATGTCTTTAACAAATTGACTCTAAGATCCTGTTCTGAATCATAGAATCATAGAATGGCCTGGGTTGAAAAAGACCATAATGATCATCTAGTTTCAACCCCTTGAATGCTTCCAGGGATGGGACATCCACAACCCTCCTGGGCTGAAGCCTTGCCATTTGTTAACTTCTGAGCTTCCCTTCTTCCTTGGTTATCTCCCTGACCGTTGGATGCACTTTCAGTGTCTCATTTAGCGACATGCCTTACATTTCCTGTTATTTCTGCTGATGGTATTCCTAGATTCGTAATCCTTTATTCATTTTCTATTCTTTTTCCCTAAATTAGTCTCCAATGACATATGTCTAAATTGGAAAGGGTGCATGTAAAAGTCTACAGACTCCCAGCAAATGAATATCAAGGTAAAGCTTCAAGAATTCCTTTCAAAATTCATCCTGCCTATCCAACTCAGAACAGAGCTATGCACCTACAAACAGTTTCAAAGCTTCAGCAGTGTTTCTGGAAAAATACCGAGAATATGTAGCTCGCCGAATCCATTCACTGAGCCTTCAGGTTCCCTCCTGCTCTTTACATATGGACTGTTCTGGATAACAGTAATTTCTGGTTTATCTTGTCCGTGGAAGCATCTCTTCATGTATTTTCAATATAACACATAAGAGATTATACTGTTCCCAAAAAGGAAAAGAGGTTTTATAAAGTAGAATATAATTATTTTTATAGAAACAACCAAACTCAGTCACATTACACAAATTTTTGTCTTAAAATGAGGCAAAATAATGTTGGAAAAGAAATATTTGCTCATCTGAATCCTTCATAACCCCATTGGGACTCTCATAAATTTATTTCCAAATGGAAAACACACACATTTTCAAGGATATAATGCCAGACAAGTTTATTTACAAAGACTTTGGAGCATTTCAAATGTTCGTGTTTGTAGCAAACATAGCATTCACCAGTAGGGAATCTATCCAGGCATGCAATTGTCATTTAGTTTTAAAGCCCATAAGATCTGAAAAATGACAGCTTTAAGGCTTTGGGCTTTGTTAAAAACAGACATGATCAAAGATGCTGTCTTTGAGGAAAGTGATGCCTTTGCAGGTGGAAGACCATGACCAACCTTAACAAAGATTTGTAAGTTAGAGTAGAATGAAGATCACTCCCCAAGCAGTGTGTTTTATGTGTCCTCCTCAGTTTCCACACCTGGCATAGTTTAGTATCATGAAAGTGATCAGACTGCTTGGTGGCCTCAGACACACTTGGTTTCCTACCAAAGGCACAGTCATTGCTCTTACACTGGCACTAGAAGCTCCCTCGGGGCCATGAATTGGGGCAGGGGTATCCCTGGGCTGTCAGACCAGGGTCCAGTAGTCAGGGCCCATTCCATGGCTTAGCCAGAGGCAAGGCAGACAAGCCAGTGGGGCATCCCCAAACCAGAAACTTCTCTGGGGAAAAGGAGGGACTGAAGCCTGGCTAGGATGTGAATTTCTGGTAGGACTCACAAAGTGAATGTCTGGGTATGGCAGGGCAGTGTGGCGCAGGAGGCAGGCCCTGCTGTAGCCTTGCTAGGGCAAGGGTTGGCATGGTGCTCTAGGCAGACAGGGAGAACTGGAGGTGCCCTAGGGACCTTAATATTGAGGCTTTGCCCCCCTTCTTTTAGAATTTAATTCTCTTATACACACTTCAATAAAATAGTGAGATTTTTTATTATTGGTAAATGGTTACTTAGAAAGGTAGAAGGTGCTATACTGTACACAAAAAAAATGCATCTAGAACACATACCCTCAGATTATAGCACCCTTTCTCCAACATAGTAGCAGCAGGCAGGCATTCTGCCATCTTGCCTCCTACTGAACTCACCACGGGGCTATAGAGATAAAAGGGTTACAGAAGTAATAATACAGAGCAGATTTTTACTTTTCTGAAGAGTTGCTGGACAAAGCTCAAACATAATTGGACTGTACTGTACAGACAGTCTCAAAACCAAGAACACCGTATATAGAGTATAAGGTGAATATTCTTTCTCCACTACCTAAAATATTTTAAATTCAAACCTGAGGACATTCTGTACCTGTTTCCACAGCCTTGAGCGCCTTGCAGGGAAGCATTTCATAAGTGTACATTCTATTCTTTTGAACTTCAAACATCTGCTTTAAGCATCTGCTTTTAATCAGTTAAACCAATGGCCTCCTTCAGTAGACAATGTGGTACAGATAAAAAAGGCTGATGGTGTATTGACTGCAAAGCCCTCAGCTTACTTATTCTCATTTCAGATCCTTTGCCAAAGAACCTTGCTTGTCATTTTGGTTTTCCAGCAATAACACAAATTTAATGGTCAAAATGTCAAGGATTCTTACTGCAAGGGCCATATATAAATATATCATTTGAAATTCAATTTCTTCTTTTTTTTTTTCTTTTTTTTTGTATAAATAATATGTGCATACTTCTTCAAAAGAAAATATTAAATTTTTCATTTAATGTTGAAATATAGTTTATCAACTCTGAAGGCTTTGGAGACAACTGTTTACTGTGGGGAGTTATCCAAGTAATTCCTGTTAACAATGAAAAATGATTGAGCAATTCAAAGTACACTGTTTTAAAACACTCTGCATGTCTCAAGTACACAAATGTGTAGTGCTTCCAAAGGCCTCATTACCTGACATTAATACATGCACTTGTCAGCTTTTAAAATGTTCTTTTCTTCAAGAAACAGTTTCTGCAGTAAAAATAGGTTTCTTCCAACAGTATTTAGCATAAGTTGCATATACCGCATGCATCACACAAAAAGCAGATTGAAAACATCAGATTTCGGTCAATGGAAAGGAGAACACAATAGGAGTAACAGTAGAGCCATTTGTACGTCTCCACTGATGTCCACTGAAGATGATATGTTTTAATTTTTATTCCTTATCTGGTCTCAATGTAAAAAACATTCACCCTAATCTTTACATCAGTTTATGAAATGCCAGCTGCTCCCCATAGTTCTCCATCTCAACACATTTACAGATTGTCTGATATATTTACCATCTCTTAAAAAAGAAATCATTGTGAAGAAATAATATATCAGAATATATGAATTTTCTAAAATATTTTTTTCATGAGTAAGACATATTAACATTCCTAAAAATGCTGGCACGCCTGAAAAAATGGAGTCCTGTGCAACAGTCTAATCAAGCACAGTGACCTGGTCAATCATACTTTCTTACTTAGATCTCTTTAGAACTTAGATAAAGTTAAGCATTCTCTGTCAGAATGGACAGCAGGAGGCCGGACAATTGGTTTCTGCCTCTGCTGGTAAACCAAACTGATCCAAGGCATGGATCTGATTACTGTCCCACAGTCAACAGATTGTTTTCACTAGTGCAGTCAGTCCATGGGCACAGTTTGTCCAGCTAGCACTCTCCCAAGGAATGCCTGGACATAATCCAGAGTTTAGCACAGTCCAATGACCATTCCCAACAGACAGTGTGAATGGGGCTTGTCTGAAGGATATAAAAGCTGAGATTATGTACAGAAGCCATGCCAGCTGGTCTCAGTGCCAAAGAGGATCCTAGACTTTTTACATACTATTGGAGATACAGCCCTGGAGTCTTCACAGGATTCAGCTGATATGTACTTTCTCAGCTTATCCTTCTCAACATAAGGGTTAGGTTAGTGACAAATGCTTTCTTCTGTCAGATGCAAAAAATGCAAAGAGTTCTAGGCAGAATTAGATCTACTCTATTTTATATAACTGTCCGTCAAAGCAATAAGTTATGTCAGCAATATGACCCTGAAGAGTATTATAAAAATATTGTGTTATAGTATAGGAAACCCGTATAATGATTGAATTATATTCAAGACAGACTGGTTAGTTTTCTGGGACTTGTGTAGCTAAGAGTGCCCAGTATTTTTAAACTGTAATAAGTAATATCAGGCACTTCTGATTCATAGCAGACAGAAAGTTTTTAGGGTCAGTATCAATTTTTCTCACTCGCACTGGCTAAACCTGAAGACATAGTCTGCCTAGCCGTAACACCAGTACTTCTGACACTCGGTTTGCAATTGATTGTCCAGTATAACCATGCACTGAGGTGGGTTTTGTATCCCATTTCTTATCATACAGAGGGTCATGTAGGATGAGAAATCATTGTGTATGACAACTTCCAAATGTTCTTTGGGAATTTTTACAGAGAACAGTAGGTAGCAAAAAGTAAGTCAAGGATCATTCAGCAGCTTAATAACATAGGCAACTGACTTCTAGCTCCTGTTCTAGTGACCTGGCTCTTCTTAATTTAATGGTAGAGATAGGTACATTGTGTGAAATGGATTATAGAAATTTGCTTCTCAATACTATAAGCCAGATCAATGTGCCATAAAATAATTCCTTGCTCTTTCTGTAAACATGAATTACTTTAAGACAGAAATTACTAATTTTCTACATCGTCAATAATTTCAGTATTTTTAATCCTATTTAGTAGTTCTGCAACAAGGAAATCTTCTGTTTTCAAAAATTTTTTATAAATTGCTTTTCTTCTGAATTCAAACAGACTTTCTTGAGGTCAGTTTGTAATTTTGAGATTGTAGTTAGCTTGCTTGTGGTTGGCAAATAGAAAAAAAATGTATTTCACTGTATTTAAATGGTTTAATCACCTGCTGTTTATTTGTAATTAACTGGAAATATATTTTTTTCCCATTTCTTAGCAAGTGGAAAGACTAGTGGCTAAATAACCAATTTTATGCACTGAAGTCTGTTCACAGGACTTGGGCCTCTTAGACTTGAATACAGAGTTAGTGTCCAAAGCTGCAGGAAATAAGTTGAAAAACTCTAAAAACAAACTTTGGACTGTCGTGTCGAATGTTAACCTCATATTTTCCTCATTCTATTGATCCCAACTGAACAAAGAGTTCACATTCATGCAGTACTTTCTCCCATGGGGTTACTGATGTTCTTCCAGAATCTGGAGTAAGTTGCTTTTACTCAGACTGGTTATGCTGAGCTCTACTCCTGATGTAACTGCAGCTTACATCTGCAGCTCCAGGGATATAGTAGATATATTCTAGATTCACAAACTGGATATTATTATGGAAGATGTCTTTCTCCCACTACTCCAGCATTACTTTAAATCCTTGTGCTCTTAATCTTGTACCTATCTGGTTGTCCAATACTTCATTTTTACATGTCTGTGCTCTCCTCTACTGACCTCTGAAGGCTTGTTGGGGGTAGGAGATGCCTGTGGGTTAGGATGAGATCAGCTATTGCTTGTAAATGAGTGAGACATTTTGGCCACAGAATGTAATTGAAAGGCCCATTTTCTTTCTTTCCTTTCACCTGTTGCTAGACATAGAAAGAAAAAGATTTAGTTGCTCTGGTTTAAAAGTCAGATCTTGACAAGAAATAATGCAGATTATGTTGTCCCAGATCATGATTGCCATCATGTAATAGTTCTGTAAAAAGCTACTGAAAAAAAGTAGCTGTAGATGATTACTTTTTACTTGTTCCAGTTTTCAGAACAACTTCTGCAGAACCCTGTTTCAATTCTGTCGACCTTCATTTCTTTATCCTCTTAACATTTTGCCCTTATCTCATTTCTGTAATAAGGCTTTAATGTTTTGAAGATAAATTGAAAAGTCTGTACATTTTTTTATAGCTGCATAACAGATCAGCTCACTAGAGAAAAAAAAACAGTCTAAAATATGAGGAATCTTCAATTTTGAGTGACATTGAAAATTGTGAAGTTTATTTATTTATTTATTTATTTATTTATTTATTTCTAAGTATCATCTCTTAACTCATTCAGCATATCTTTACTGTCTGTATTACTGCATTTACTGTATTACAACTTGCTCAACTGTATATAGAGAGATGTCTTTAAAATAATGCTTAGAGAAAAATGAACCATAGGAAAAAAAAAGAAAATTAACCTGAGTTTTCTTGAGGCTCTCAGTACTTATATGAGTTTCTAAAGTTCCTTTGTCATTTCTTTAGCTGAAAAAAAAAAAAAGAAAAGAAAAAAAAAAAAAAAAAAAAAAAAATCTCACAAAAAAATAACCACTTTATGTTGGGCTAATTCTCCAGTTATTTTGAAAAAAACAATAGCTCAGAGGAAAACTAGTGATCTGATTCTGATGTCACTTACTTACATTTATACCCAGAACAGTTTCATTAATGTCAATGGAGTTGCAGTCCTGTAAGTGATTAGACAATTTGCTTCTACTGAGGAAGAGAGTGTATTACTTTCCATCCTTTTAAAATCAAGAGTGGATAAAAATAACAAGAAAAATTGTAAGGCACAAGGTAAGGGAAGTTCATTCTCTTTAGATGACATTTTCCACTTCATTTGGATAAAAGCTGTGCAATATGCATTTTTCTTTTTGATGAGCTGTCAGTGATCATGCAAAACAGATGTGCTCATGATGTTTGTGTGTTTGAAAGAAAGAAAGCAGAGCAGTTTCATTATATTCATTCAGAGAACAGAAAACTTGACAAAGAAATTGCAAATGATGTCATCATGCTGAAGATCCCTGTCATAGGCAAGCACTTTTCATATTTCCTTCTCACACTAGAAAAAAAAGATTTCTCTTGGTTATGATCATAATAAAATACACATGCAATTCTGGGAGGATTTTCCCAAAGCATTTTCAGAAAATTGGTCACTCATGTTCATAAAGCTTGCAGAAAGAATGACAGATCAGAACAGACTTTATCTCAAAAATTTTGAGCTGACACTGAAAATTCAGAATTCTTAATTTATAATGGCTCTACTCCACATCTTATTTCCATTCCTGCCTATCCTAAAACATGCTTCTTAAAACAAAGCAAATCCAAAAATAAAACTATGGAACAGTAGTTTTATCTGATGATTTTCCAGAGAAATTTTCATTTAACCTGAGATGTTTCAAGATGGTTCATGAACAAGGTAGTGAAGAAAGGATAGATTACAGATGCTGCTTTAGGCCTAGGTTAAACTTTACACGGAGTTGGACAAATTAGGTCAATTGACTTAAGTGAATTAGACTAATTGCAAGTTCAGTAAGGAGAGGGATTCTGAATTTGCAGGACTACCTTCCTGGTATGTGGTCAGGAATGTGAGCCATGCAATAAGAACAGCTACAATCCCTATTGTTCTTGTAAATACAAATCAGCCAGTGCTTACAATTAAATGAAAACTGAAATGCAATTTTTCAGCAGTTTTACAGTTACAGTTAAGAATTCTTAATTTTTTTTCATGAAAAAATTATTCAACCAAAACACAAAGTATTGTTCTTGATCACTAAATAGGGTCTTACAAACTTATTTTATTTTATAATGCATAAAGAAATAGAAATTTCAAGATAGGGAGGTGAATGGGTATTTTTTTAGAACATGTATATATACAATCACACTTCATATGTTCACAAGATTAAAATAAACAAGCTCAAATAAAAAACTGTTCACTTAAAGTTAAAAAGGATAAATGCCATTACTTCAAATCAATGCATAGACCAAATTCATTCCTGTTCTTGTAATATGGTTTGCATCATTAGCTCACGGAGAAAAAAATACTTCTGAAATAGTTGATAAAACAATGAAGATTCCATTAGCATTATTTATAAAATTAAAAAGCACTAGTCTTTTCTAATCCATAAGCCTCACAGATCTTTGGGGAAGTAAGTCTACCTTTTTAAGCTGCAGTGATTCAGAATTGTGGCAACTTCAGTTTTCCTTCTGAAGTACTCCTTTCTGAGTCAACACTTATGGGAATATATTGTTTCAAAGTAGTTCATGGGATATAATTTTCAAAGAGATGTATGAAAACCATACACTTCCTATTAACATTAATGGGGAATTGTGTGTCTAAATGCAGCTTTGAACATTCTGGTTAGAAGTTTACATCTTAGTGAGCTGCACATGGTTCCCCTGCTCTAATCAGATGTTTTTACATATTGCAGAAGAGCCCTGCTGTGGCTCAGCAGATACCAGTGTTGAATGTTTCCTTCTACTAAATGCTTCATAGGTATCTCCATTAACAGAGAGAACTTTTCTCTATTAACAACTATATTTCATAGGCTTAGCTTATTAATTATGCAGTTATCAATTACAATATGAGGAACTTCCTCATGCAAAACCAAATTAGTTCATTGCTCATAGCAACTCTGTCATGCATTGCCAAGTAGCCTAAGTAGCTATTGTGTGGCATTTTTATCAGACCTGCAAACCACTGTGGAAAGTACACAGCTAGCTTTACTTATTAATTGCATTCTCAATGACAGATTTTACTTTTTGTTTGTGCCCCAGGTGATAAAGTATGATACAGCATTACAT
Organism: Perdix hodgsoniae; assembly: GCA_035772895.1. NCBI lineage: Eukaryota > Metazoa > Chordata > Aves > Galliformes > Phasianidae > Perdix > Perdix hodgsoniae. The sequence goes on along the minus strand of JAPSGF010000004.1, from coordinate 15,894,229 downwards.
AATTACAGCATGCATCACTCGAAGTTGTGTATGGACTAATGGGATGCTATGCAATACAGGGCGGAAAGAAGCTAATGGCAATGTGATAAGAAGAAAAAACATTGCTTGAATAAGTGTATCCAATGAATTAACATTCACCTTAGACAGAAGTGATCTAGAAGATGCTGTGAGTAAGCCCTAAACTATCATGTATACCATACAACATGGTATGTTAGATTTAATAATATTAATCATCTATTCTTGCCTGCTAAGTATCTGAACAACAACAAAAAACTTCGTGAAATATGAATTGATCAAACTTTCTTTATCTGAATAACTCTGAAATACAACCTGTGTACTGCAGGAAGGCAGTTTGTGTCCTGGTTAGACGATCGTTTGCATGATTAGGATAACAATCAGCTCTAGATGGGCTCCATGGGGCTTTTCTACAACAAATAAATAAATAAATATAACAACAGATCTCCTCCTCATATCTCTGCAGGTGTTCAAAGAGTCCAACATATTTTATTCCAGATATTATTCTTGCCAACTAATTGTTTTTATAACAATAGCTTATGCAGAGCGTGGGAAACCAGACTTTTATGTTTTCACTGCCTCTGTCCTGATTGAGGACTCAGCATGGAGATCCAAGATATGTAATAACATTCCAGTATTACAATGGCTAGAAAGTACAAAAATGAAAAAGAAAAAAAAGAAAAAGAAAAAAGAAAAAAGAAAAAAGAAAAAAAAGAAAAAAGAAAAAAGAAAGAAAGCTCAGTACTAATACGTATTAACACATAGCATAGAGCTGGTTTGAATCCCTCATATTACAAAAAGGAAAAAAAAAAAGCAGTGAAAAGTTTGCTTTTAATACATTTTTTCCCCTTCTTTTGCAATCTGAAAAGTCCGAAATATTTTATCAGGCTTATAGTAATATTTCTACTACAGCTCAAAAAAAAAAAAATTCTTATATAAAAAGTTTAAAAAAAAAAAAGACAAAATATTTAGTCTATTCTCATATGTATTCAGTCAGTTTATTGTGTCACTAGTAGGCAAAGATAAGTAAGTTGGTGGGAATACTGTACTAGTTATTAACATATTTACATTTATGACACACTTTCAAAATGACAACATGCAAGGGCTGCTCTGAAAGTCATGCCTGCTGTTTTGTTACTTTGGCCCACAATGTCAGAGGCAGATGTTGGTAGTATGGCAGTAGAGGTCAAACTTTCCCACCAGTATTCCGTTATGTTTTGTTGCTGTGTGACAGATGGCAGCAGAGTGTCAGTCTAACAAAATGGCGTCTGACATAGAGGTACATGTGAAGTAAAGGTTTGCCACTGGATTCCTCTATGTAGAAAAAGTGGCACCTACTGAAATTTATCATTTGTGGAGACCATACAGAGGATGTGAGCACAGTAAGATGATGGGTGGTGCATTTTAGTAGTGGCAACAGCAACATGAAAGAAGACAAGTTACTGCTGTCGCATCGTGAAATGAAGAGTGTCTCAACCATTTCAACCACCCGGGCAATGGTGGTGACTATGTTGGAAAATGTTGTTTCATATCTGAGAATTTTATCTATCAAATAGTGTTATTGGCTATTGTGTTCTTTGTACCTGTTGTATTTTCCATGGAAATAAATAGGAGGAATTGCTTTCAGAGCAACCATACATATTTACAAATCTAATGATAGAGATCACCATATTTGTTTTAATTTCCTGAAGACTACAAAACCTTCACAGTTCAGACAGTGTGACCCTAAAACAACAAGATACTTGGATACTGCTTTGTTTAGTCATTTGTTCTGTCCACTTTATACTGATAAATCTCATACAATAAGGGAGTACATATTTATGGAACTCATTACTAATAAAATGTACCTTGCACCACTTCATTCATATAAGCTAGCTTCACAAATTCACAAATCTTCTTTTTTGGCACCTGCAGATAAATTGATTACTTTGTGGTTGAGAGTATTATATAAATGCTGAAAAAATGGACAAGGAGAAATTCTGAATATGAAGCAGCAGCTAGAGGTCAACAGTCTGGGGACAGTTAACCAATCATACTCATTAAAACAGCTCTAACAAAACCACTGTCATTCATGCATACAGGTTTTTGCTCCTCTGGGAGTATCTGTTTTTCAGAAAAAAAGTATGGCAGCTTATAACTCTCCATTAGTTCTCTTCCTTACAGACATGTTTGACACTCTTCTACCTCTATGACAGAACTTTCCTAAATATTTCCCAGAGTTGCCCTATTGTTCTTTATTCAGCCAAACATCTTTTTCTTATTGTTTGCTAACAGGGTATTTCCTTCAAACATATTATAAAATAAGAACAAACAAATAAATGAAACCTGCAAAGATTACTCATCTGATTTCTCAGTCTAAGCATGAATAAAGTTCAGTGTAAACAAAGTTTAAAGATTGGAAAAAAAACCTGAAGATTCCATTGGAAAACAATTAGACATCAATGGAAAAAAAAAAAAAAAAAGCCAAAATTGTATTCCTTCGTGCAGTTAGAGGAGTATAGAATATTGTCATACCAATCATTAAAATCAGATCAGAGAGTTTAGTGGCCAAATCTTAAGTTGTCTGAGTGGATAAAAAATTTAGAGTATTTGCTGTGGGAAGGGACCTTCCTTCATCAGTTCACCATTACAACTCAGTGATGTAAAAACACTTCTCACACTTGGCCTAGCAATCTGCAGGTAAATTATGCAAACAAAGGAAATATACTTTGTTCCCAGTTTGCTCCACTTACTGTTTATTGTTCTTTACGGATGAACACTGAACAGAAATAACTGTTTTGAATTAAAGTAAAACTGATTCTTAATATGACTGTATGTAGTAGGTTGTGAGTTTTTTTAACATCCAATTGATTTGGAGGGGAATATCAGCTTTACATTTGTACTATTACTTCAGTACACAATCAGGAGTAATTTCTGATTTAATGATTTTATTTATTGATTTATTCAAGGCCCAAACTGCAACTGTTCAGTACACTGTGCAGAACACATTGTAGTCATCCCAACATGTAAATTACAGAGTAATTCCATAAATGTCCATAAAAATGATTTTGATGATGATCATTATATGGTTTTACCTGGAAATACTGTAGCGTAATAGATTAAAAAATCACTTAGGGCAGAAAACATTTCATTACTGGTTTTATAAAAAGTTAAAAAAAAAAATATTGTGGCTTTCTGTTTAAACATCTCATGCAGAGTGAAGAAACCAAAGATAACAACATTGAATTCATGGTGAGAAGCAGGAAGTGAAAAATTAATGCTAAATAGAACTGGAAGCAAATTGGTTTTACTGCCGAGACAGACACAAAACTTAAACATGTAGTTAAAGAGTAGAAAGCACAATGGATAATAGAATATGTTTTTAATCAATATTTTTCTGTAATAATGCAATGATCTTTTAATGCAGATTTTTTCTGTTGTTTGTTTTTACAAATGTCAATATCTCAGTGTTTAGAAATCCGTTCTGCAAATTTCAGTTTCACATTGTGGAAGGTGTAGAAGGTGGAGCCGATGCAGTCCCTTGGAGACTTTACCTCCTGAACAATTAGAACGATTATTTTATTGTTCAGGCAAAGCCTTAAAGTTAAGCCTTGGCATTAGAGTTGCACATATCTATCCCATCCCAGAAAACTTGTGCCTAGAGGTACATATTCCTTGCTAACTAGTTGAAAGCTGTGTGAAATTAGTCACCTTTACCCAAAAAACATTCACAACACAAAGCACACATTTTTTTCAAATGCATGTGTCACGGTGTTCAGAAAGGAGTAAGATACTGAGGGCATTCTTTGTGACTTGTTATTACTTTCTTAGTAGTGAGATGACAAAATGGCACAGAAAATCTGTCCTCTTCCCCTGTTTTATTTCCAGCTTCTGATAGACAAAAGATTGTTTTCTGTGGATTTCAATGCAGATTTAATTAGTGAGTACAGCAGTTCTGACAGAATCTTTCCTGACAGGAAATGCCAGTTAATCAGGGTTGAAGTTTGTTAGTACTTGGAATGATCATCACCATACTTAGACACCTGGTCTAATCTGACTTGCTTGTCATTGTATCTCCCTACTCTGGTGAGTCAGTTTTGGAACCTGCCTCTTTATGATGCAGCTGATCAGTATACAGTGAAACAGCTCCATCGGAATAGACAGAACAGGTTACTCTGAGTGAAACAGTTCTTGTCAGGAAGAGAGAATTATTCCAACCTTGTTTAAAAGAGGCGAAGTAGATATCCCTTTTGCTTTTAAGGTGAGTGTTTTCAAGTAGTTATTCTTCAAGCAACTACAGTTTTTGATGAAAAGGTCCCACCTGCCTAATGTTCTTCATGCAAAAAAAAAAAAAAAAAAAAAAAAAAAGTAAAGGTACTATGAAATAGGAATTCCATTGATCAGTCACTAAACTAGTAAATTTTGCCTGCTCAATGGGGCTTCACTGCACCCTCCAGACAATCTTACTCTATTTTAATGCAGACAATCCTGCTTCAGCCTCAAGAGATACCAGGTCAATGGTTGGCTCTGCTCAAAATTTGGATATATTCCTCATGTATTTCTCCCTATAAGATTAAATTTCATTACTAACAATGAAGATAATAAATAATCCTTCACATACTCATTTGTTTTTGTTTTTAATATATTCACTAGGTGTTCAATTAGATTGAATTATAAAATTACAATTTCATATATATATATAAATAAAAATACAAATAGAGACAGATAATAAGCTCATCTGAACCCTTTATTTCTTACAGGAAAGTCAAACAGGAAGTACTGAAATGCTTTTATTTTTCTTATCTCCTACAGCTAGTAATAGAAAATAGCTTATTTCTAGTGTTAGTGAACTCAGGAGAGTGGGAACAGATTATACTAGTAAGTTTTAGTGTGCAAAGGAATGATTATTTGCATTAAAGAAATATCACTCATGCACATGAAATGCTAAATTCTTCTGCGGCACAGATCTGTGCCCTTCCTGCTAAGATTTTCCTTGGTTTTTGTTTTTGTTTTTGTTTTGTTTTTGTTTTTCCCTTTGATTGAAGTCAGAATATTAACTTCTGGGTCTATCTCAGACTGGAAATTTCTATGACACCATCATGTTTTGGAAGCTCCACCTCCACTAGCAGGAAAATAGATTCTATCAAGACTGTTGGCCTCACTGCTGCACAACATCCCTAGTCTTTCTTAATTAGAATAGATATAGCCATATTGTACTGATAACAAGGGTAATAGCTCTTTAATTATATACCTATGAAGTCATCTGTTGCTTACTTATGAAATTTTGATATTGCCTTTATGTTCCTAATGGATACAGTGAAAGCATAATCTGTGGTGTTACAGTAAATCTTTAAATCACAATGACTGTATATGCTGACTATTAAGACAACAAAGTGTTCAACATGTTTGAAACGAGAGATACTTTTTTCCTTTGGCCACAGGTAGACCAAACAAACTCTTTCTCATGAATTTTTAGTCTCCTTTATTTTTAAACAACCCATCTTTTCAGTACACAATATTGACAAGTTGCATTTTCTTGTGATGAAAGGCAGGAAAAACTGACAGTTTCTGCCAGAAACACTGTTTTACAAGGGAAGAAAACTAGTTATCAAGGAACAGTATGAAGCTGACTACAACTACATCACTGTAAAATAAGGAGATAAATACAATATGCAAAATTCAGAAGTAGAAATACACTTTTTGCATTAGTGTCGACTGAGATGTGGGGAAGATTCCTGACAAATCTTGCTGCCCAGGGGCAAGTTCTGAGCAAAGCACAATACACATTGCTTCATCTACATTCACAAAATTGTATGATTATAGAATAATTTTGATGGAAAGGAACCTATGAAGATCACCTGACTTGATCCTTCAGTGTAAGAAGGAGCAATTTAAGTTAGGTTGCTCTGGGCCTTCTCCAGTAAAATTCTGAATATTTGCAATGATGAATGATGGAGACTCTACAGCCTCACTGAATGACAGTTCAAATAAATGTTTGTCCATCTTAATTGTGATATTTTTACTTCCCAGTATCTTTTTGCCTTGTTGCCATTTGCATCCACTACCTCTCACCTTTGCACTGTGCATCTCCTCACAGCAGGGGAGCTTGCTCCCACTGTGTGTTTGCTTACACTCCACCAGTTGAAGACACCAAGATCTACCCTCAACCTTTTCTTCCTGACATTGAGTAAATCCAGATCTCTTAGCTTCTCCATGTATGTCATGTGCTCTAACCCCCTTACTACCCCCTGTACTTGCTACAGGATTTTAGTTTCTGCTTATTTTCTGTTGAGAAGGCCTTAGAGTCACAGAATCAGTGAATACCCAAAGCTGGAAGCTACATGTGGAGATGGTCTAGTCTCATTCCCATGCTCACAACAAGGTCACCTGGAACAGATTCTCATTCCACATCTAGTCGGGGCTTGAATATCTCCGAAACTAGAGACTCCACAGTGTTTTTGGCAACGTGTTCTTGTGTTTGATCATCCATATAATAAAGAATATTTTTTTCTTATGTTTAAATGAAGTGTCTTGGATTTGTGACAGCTGCTTTTTGACCTTTGGGCACCACTGGGAATCTGTCTCCAGCTTCTTTACTATCCCTCATCAACTATATATACATATTGATCAGACCCATCCAAATCTTCCCTTTTCCATTCTAGACAGTCCCATTTCTCTCAGTTTCTTCAGATGCTCCAGTTCCTAAATATCTTGATTGCCCTTCTCGGGTCTTGCCACAGTATGCACTTGTTGCTCAGGTACTGGGGATCCCAGAGCTGAATCCAGCACTCAAGATGTCTCAGTGCTGAATAGAGAGGAAGGATCATTTTCCTCCCTGGTGATCCATTTTGTTGCACAGTCCAAGGTACTGTTGTCCTTCTTGCCACAAGGGCCCACTGCTTGCTCATGGTCAACTTTTCATACATTAGAACCCTCAAGATCTTTAGTGCAGACGTTCATTCTGTCTGGCCCCAGATTGTACTGTTGTAACAGGCAATTGCAAGACTAAGCAATTTCTTTTACTGAATTTAATGAGATTCCTGTCAGCCCATTTCACCAAGCTGTATGTGTTCCCTCTGAATAGCAGACTTGCTCTCCTATGCATAATTTCCTTCAATTCGATATTGCCCATGATTTTTTTGTGGGTGCAGGTCAATCAGCGTACAGATGACCAACCACTCCCTTTCTTGTAAGTCTGTAGGTTGTAAAGTTTCATCTTTAGCTACCAAGGGCCAGAGGCAACACAAGTTGTCCATAACTAAATATTAAATGGGTCATACAGAAATGTATATAGATAGCTTTTGACTGCTCTTCTCACTTCCCCATTTAATGTTCTTCAGCACATTAGCATTAGAGATTTTTACCTTGCACACATCAATGATGTTCCAGTGCTGACAGGCAGAAGTAAGCAACTCAGCATTAAAACTTGATGACTATCTAAAAACTACATGCTTCTCTGTCACGTCCTTGATCCAACTGTGTTCCAGAGAAAGCTCCCTACAGATACCACTGCTATTATTGCTATACATGAGGCAAGTCAGAAGATGATGATGATGTTGGCAGCCAACATCAAGAAGCCAGAAGTCATCAAAGAAACATCCTTGGTTATGAAGAAACCTTGGTTATGAAACAAGTCGAATACAGAAACAAACAAACAAACAAACTAAAACCCTAAAGTAATAAACTCAGTGTTTTTTTCTGTGATGAACTTGATTATTTTCTTAGTTCTTTCTAACCTTTTTGCAACTAGTACTTCCTGCACTCTATACAGTATGTACAGTATCAGTTGATGTAAGAAGAACCAAATACTGAAAAGTATCATATGGAAAGCAAAGACAAAAGAAACACAATCATGAACATTGAACATAGATCCATATGTATGTTTACGCATATGAAGTTAAATTTTCTATCCCCAATTAATATGTAAGACCAAGAAAAGACAAAAGTGATAAGAGACACTAGCAATTGTTAAAATCTGGAACACCTCCAGTGTACCTACAAGAAGGAAACAAGTAAGCCGAGTAATCCAGTGAAGTTGTTAAAGAAATTATTTAATCTCCATGTACAGGTCATTCAGTCATCTGTGAAAAAAAAAAAAAGAAAAAAAAAAAAAAAAGAAGAAGAGGCAATACATGATTTAGACAGAAGGCAAAGGAATGAAAAATATCAGAATTAAAGTGTCACTCTCCCAGGCTAAAGGGACTAGGCAATTCTTTTTATTCTCAGAAAAAGAGGGGTTCAAAGGTCAGCTGGTATTCAACCTGAAAACTAATGATCTTACAGCTTATTCCAAGGGGTCCAATGACTGGGCAAAAGGCCAAAGCATCTTAGCCAGTAAAACACCTCAATTAGCTGCAAACTCTTTGCCAAGTTACTCAGACGAATAATATGGCTCCCCCTAATTTCCTGTTAATCTCATTCCATCAAATATCCTTAGGAATTCAACAAATGGGACTAGACAGAAGAAACTGGAGGCAAGAAATCATGGCAAAAATAAATTCTTATATGGGAAGAAAAAAGGATTTCTCTTCTACTTGAAGTGCAATTTCAGGAGAAGTAATGCTCAGAAATACAGAATTAAAATTCAGACAACTTTTAAAAGGTAATAAATTTTTCCCCCAAATCTTCAAATCTCTTTTATGCTTCTAGCTGTAACTGTTACATCTTGATTGTTCAAATTTTGTCTTATTGCTAAAATACCTCTTTCACTTGTGTCAGTCCAAGTCAACCTGAAGTTCGTATTTTTTTATATTGTATATCACACCTTAGCTACTTACACTCTCTCATTCATCTTCTATCTCTCTCTCTCTCTCTCTCTGTCCATTCAGTAATGACACATCTATTTGTCTGCCCTTCATGAAGCATTTTGGATATACACAAGTTGTATTTTTCCTAAAAGACTTTCTGGCTCTAATGTCCTGGATATGCATGCTCTTATTCACTGCAAGATTTGTCTTTATAATATGGAAATTTACAGAAGTAACTGGACATTGGTAACTGGACTTTGTTAACTCAAACTGATTTTACATTGTTAACTGGAACTATTTTTTTTTTTTACATTTAACTGCATGAGGTCTCTCAGAACCTTGTAGTTTTTATTTCTTCCAGCTCTCCCAAGAGATCCACACTGTATTAAACCATCATTGCAGTTAACAGGGTTTAATTCATTTTAAACACTTATTTTGCACTAGAGATCTATAGTTTTCTTAAGTAACTGAAATGCAAATTATAATCTCGACCCAAAGGGTATACACCAAATATCATGAGATTACCTTCTGACTCTGATATCCTTGGAGAGGATAGTGAAAGCATAACCATTTGAACTTCTGCATTCACTGTCATGAAGCTAAAGACGAAGTAACAATATAAGATATCAAGATTGTTGGATTTATGCTTTCACTAAACATCAAAAGAACACAAAGAGATTGCCCATTTTCAGTATTTGTTCTCTGATTAACATTTCAGGAAACATCAGTGACTATTGTGACTATATATTTTTTTTATACCAGTAAGGTTGTGGATGCCCCCTCCCTGGAAGTGCTCAAGGCCAGACTGGATGGGACTTTGAGGAACATGGTGTAGTGGGAGGTGTCCTTGCCTATAGCAGGGGGGTTGGAACTAGATAATCTTGAAGGTCGCTTCCAGCCCAAGCCAAGCCATTCTATGATTCTACGATTTTTTTTTCTGCCTTGTTCCAGTGCTTAGCTGTCTGTATATTCATAACGGTTTGCTTAACAGTCCATTCAGATCTCGCTCAGTAGATTTAAGCTGATTAACTTTTCCTGGTATTCTTGGGAATATAAAACCAACTGACCATCAGCCTCATTATAGCAACATTTGAGTCATCTCGAGTTTATTTGCAGTTGAAAGTATGGGGCAAAATATTGTTGTTTTGATGACAGACATGCAATGTTTTGTTTCAGTTTAGGCTCTGAAATGTTATAATCCTTTTAAGACATACCCTTATTTCAGAGGTGAAGGTGATTTTAGAATATGTTAAATTCAACTGTTTCAGTATATCCTAAGCAGAATATTTACCCTAGAATGTCTTGAAACAAAATATTTTTTTGCCCATTGTCAAATTTCTTAGTTCATTTGTAGCAAAATTTTCACGTTACACTGGTCTTCACAACACTATTTTAATAAGTGTACTGTTCATCCTCTTCCTGTATGTCTTCCTGGTTTAGTTTCCTGATTCCTAGAATAACTGATTGTTATCACTAAGTACTTTCTTAGATCAGCTTGTACTAATTCATTATAGGCTATATTTTTCTAACTTCTTCATAAGATATCAAAGGGAGAAGCTTACTAAAGTCAAGGTACATCATGTCTCTTAATTCTTCTGATGGGTCACTCCCTTTCAAAGAAGGAAATTAAACTAATCTGCTATGATATGCTCTTGACAAATTTATGTATGCTCTTTCATCTTATTATCTTTTAAGCATTTACAAATTGATTGTTAAATTATAAGGCACAGGATCTGTCTAGTTATTATCACGAGGCTGAATATGTGCACTTCTCAAGTCTTTCTTCTTTTTTTCTTTAAGTGTAAGACCTAAATTTTAAATTAAATGTATTTTAAAGTATAATACCTAAATTTCCTTTAATTGAGTCCTCTTGAGTGTTACCCATACTGAAATTTCATCCTCATTCAAAGGCTTTGCTGAAGGATTTCAGATCATTTAAACAGAGTACTGATAACCTGATTTCCTACATACTGGATACTCATAGTCCTGTGTACTGAAAGAGTGGTTTGTCTGACATGGGGTAGTGAGGGCATCATAGATTATCATGGAAGCCATCTGTGGATTATTTTTAATCTCAGCACTTGTATGTAAGTCCTCATTTGTGCTTTTTTTTTTTTTCTCTTTATGGACATTTCATTTTATTATTGTTATTATTTTTATATTCTGTACAATAATTTAGTCTACTTTTGTTTTTACATTTCCTCTTAGTCAAGTCTTCCACTCTTCCCAAATATTTTTTTTTTATTTATTTTTCCTACTGTTGGCAATATTTTGGGTTAGTTACCAGGATGTGGAGTCTACTCTTAAAATTTTTTCTCAATTTGATTGCAACTTCCTTTTTTTTAACGTCTCCATGTCTTATTGTAAGGGATCTCTACTGGATTTGCCCTTTGCATTTAAGACCCTAAATTCTCCAATCCCTAAACTTTTCAAAATTACTTCACCCTTTGAAGCAATAGAAACAGTCACTAGCATAGACCTAAATTTGTTTATCCATGCATTTAATTTAAATGCTCTAATCGTTATACGAGAGGATATTACTTCTATAAAAGCCTTGTCACCTGGTTAAAATTAACTCTAAAACAATATATTTTACTCCTTGACTACTAAGTAAAGAAGTAAGATTTTTTCCTTGCCCTTTATCTAAAGATCGAAGTTTCATATTAGCATAAAAGCTTATTGATGAAAGAGACTTTTATCTATAATCAGCACAATGCAGACTTGGCTGTTCCAGACATCTAGGTTTTTCATCCTCTTCCTTCTTACTAATTAAAAGTGGTATAATACTTAGCAAGCAGTTCTTCTGTTTTCTCTTTCTTTCCTGATTCATCTACTTTTTGCATTTTTCTATCTACATTGGTATACACAAACACTTGCATATATGTATGCAGACACATGCAGACATATTTCTTTCTAAATGCACATGGAATTGCACTTACAGCAGGACCGTTCTCCTCCATGTAAGTTTCTCTTTGAAATCACTGGAGTGACTCTGCAGTTAAACATGTAGTCGGAGAACAGATTCCTATAGCATATTAGCTGAAGCATCTGGGATTGGCAGGATTATCTTTCATGTTGTCATGGCTTTATGATTTTTGGTCATCAGTATTCCACACCATAACATCATGTAAT
>JAPSGF010000004.1:15740810-15882346 GCA_035772895.1 Perdix hodgsoniae | reverse complement strand
CCTGCTGGTCACGGAACTGGGCCGGACCAGCCCATAAACCGTTGACACATGTGATTTAGTATCTATCTACAGAATATATAAAAGTTATATAAAAAAATATATAAAATTCCAAAGGGAAAACCTTTGAAGTAGAGCTTAATGATTATTTGGATGTTGATATCAAGATCTACATTCTATTTCCATCTAGACTGTGGTTGTCCAAAATTTTGGCTTGCCTGGACCACACCGAGTGAAGAATTGCCTTTGTTCACATTAAAAAATATATATTTTATGTATATAAGGAACAAGACTATTTTTTTAATTAATTAAAACATAAAAAAAGAGGGCATAAAAAAGAGGGCAAAAAACCATAAAGCTAGTGGGATATTTGGTCTTATATTATGTGAAATGAATGCATCAGTCTTGTTTGATAGTAGTGGATACAATTCTTTGTGAATTCTCAAGGTGCTTATCAGAGAATTCTGATCAAATTTTACTCTTCCTATGCTTCATCCTTGAAAATAGTTTTTTGCAAATGCATCTACTGCCAAAATTCAACATGAATAAGGTCTAATTTTGAAGTGATGGACATATTTCTCTGATAAGATAGGTCTTACAAAATTCTAGTTAAGAGGCATGATCAATCTTTTCTTTGTGCTGCAAGTCTGATTGTAACTCTATGCATTCCAACTGAAAATTTGCAGGTGATGTGTTTATGTCAGCTGAAAATGGAGTCACAAATATACAAAAAATTGATTATGTTTTCATATGTTTTCTTGAAACCATTCCTAAATTTCTTTATCACAATGGAAAATATTGCTGCATATTTTTTGTTATTCACAGGACTTTGTTTATCCAACTTACCAAAATACATAAAATTATTTGCCATAACTCGAGCTTGTCATAATTTAAGTTTCATTTCATACAGTGCTATAACAAAAACAAGTTGATTTTGCCTTGAGGACTCAAGTTTAACTTATGTAAATGAGCAGTCAAGTCCACTAAAAAAGATAAATCTGTGAGCCATTTTTCATCTTCAAGTCCTGGTAAAATATTCCTTATGATTCCATAAATGACTTGATTTTATTTCTCAAATCATAAAATGTTTTTAGCATTTTGCCCTAACTTAGCCACTGTTAGGTTGAAATATTATTGTCGGCAATTGTTTGCCAAGTGGCACAAGTACAGGGAATGTGTAATACACACAGGTTTCAGTTTGACTGAGTGTGCATGGTGGACAAGACTGGTGGAGTTAGCAGTGCACTGCGCCTTCCCCTCCACAGTTCCATTGCTGCCTGTACAGCCGTTGCTTGAACTACATGCAATCAACTCATGAAAAGTATCATTAAAAATTACATAATAATGTTTAAGGTTTACAATCTTGTGAGACTGCAATATTTGCGGTCCAGGGCCACATGCAGCCCGCAGACTGGTGATTGGACATCCCTTATCTAGACTCTCACTTCCATTTCTTAAAGAAATGCAAGGCTGTTAGCTGTTGGATTTGAGTTTGGTTGGAAAGGTATTCGCAATAAAGTGGAGATGTGATTTGAACTGCAGTTCCCCTTGAATGCTAACTTCTACTCAGAGCTTGATTACACTGTTGAAAAACATTATTGCTTTTTTAGATGGTTCGTCTGTTGACCAAAAATGTCATTATCATAAGCAATATTGCTTGTTACTAAGTAAAGAATATATATACAGTTCATATAGATGTCCATACTAGGTAAGTCTGTAAAAGATGAGCAGTGTCTTGACTTGTTTCAGTTTCAGAGTGATTTTGTTCAGTTTTAAGTGTGTTTTCATAAGTATATATAATGGACTCATGAGTTTATTTAGTCACAAAGTATATAGGGAGATGAAAAAAGGCAGACTGCTTAGTAATATAAAATGCACATTGCTGTTTCGAGCCAGTACGCATCATAAGGCCTTTTAAAACATTTTAAAATTGTTTTGTCATTCCATTCCCACTCTACACCATCAATTAAGTTTATGTATGTAAGTGAAATTGTACTATTGCTGAATTAGTAGAGACTATATTTGAAGCTGTCTTTTCTTGGCCTTTGAAGATATGTGAGTATAAAACTTTTCTTTCATGAATGTAAGGCTACAGTCTTGACCAAATCTAACACGTGAATATATGCGGTATTATGTGTGTAGATTATCTTTTCAGCATCTGAATGCTGGTTCCCCCACTTGTGTACTGGTTGTTTTCAGTAACAGGTCAAGTGTATGCACAAATGTTTGCACTGCTGGATGTGAGTAGGTATATTCATCAGTGCAAATTTGTAAGTACATAATGGAATGGGTAGGTTGAAAATCATGTCCACAGGAATGAGTGAGAATGATCGTGTTGATATGGACATATTAAATCATAAAGGAACTGTCCAATGCACTCTAATTCACTACATATTTAAGCCTAAAATTATCTCACCTATTTAAAATTTGAGTTTCATATATTTGCAATCTAGGTCCTTGGAAGACTAGGCGGTTGGTGGAAACAGATTTCTGTGTCTATCCGCAAATACCTTCTGCATTTAATGCATGCTGGAAACCATATGAAGGAAAAAAAACAAACATACCTTTTCTTCTGAATTTAAGAGAACTTTACCTATTATGATCCTTTCTGAATTTTCAGATTTGTTTCCACAGAGTTTCCAGGGTTTATCTTTGCTTTTTTCTCACCCTTCATTGTTTTGTGATTTTCTCTATTTAACTCATAAGAACTGTTTTTAACATTGTAGAAACTATGAAAAAAGGGGAGAACGTTTTCAGAATAAAAAAGCAACATTAAACTAGAGGCTTACTGGCCTGAATTTTATTTCAAAACTGTACTTTATAATATAAAACTTGCAGAAACTTGTGATTTCACCAGAGGTACCTTTAAAATAGAAATGTAATCAGATGTGTACATCTGAGACATGCTGAAACGTATTGTTGCAATTGGGGAGCAGCATTTGGTGAAAGTTAACAAAAGAAACACAATTAAAATAAATAATCATAGAATCATAAAATGTCTTGGATTGGAAGGGACCATTAAGACCACCTAGTTCCAACCACCCTACTATAGGCAGGGACACCTCTCACTAGACCAGGTTGCTCAAAGCCCTGTCGAGCCTGGACTGATAATATATTACAAAAAACAAACAAACTATTAAATAAATAAATGATAAATTCAATAATAAATTGAAACATTATGATTCTCTTCCCATTTCTCTTTCCAGGAAATTTAAAAAAGATAGACCATTACAGAAAATTGCCCTGCTTGACAATAGCAAGCTCAGATGTACTGCTGTGGCAGTCCTAACAAAATTTCTGCATTTGGAACGTGATCTCGAAATAAAGTCTCTGACTGAAGAATACAATAGTTAAGTAGCATTAAGTAAGTAGTAAACAAAGTGGAAGTAGTAAGGTACAATTACATCACTTATCTTAAGTCTAATAACATTTCTGATAGTGCCTAACACACTGAGAGCCCACTTAGAATTCATCACCTACTGTAATATTGTGTCTACTGCTATACAGTCTTGCTTGCACTGCCAGCTCTTCAGAGGACTGTTCTGACTGAGGTCACCACAATCCCATCACTTCATATAGGAAGAAAGCGTATCCTTGCTTAGTACTAATGCAGCGGTAAAGTGCACCATACAGTTATGCCGATAACAGCCTTTCACTTACTCCTTTTTGACTTATTTTTTTGTGAGTGCTCTACACAGCTTCTGCATTGATTTCCATCTTCCATGTTGAAGGACTAAAATGCAATGAGGTATGTTATCAAATGCAAGGTAAACCCAACCTACAGTGTTTCTTCACTTGTGCAAGGAAAGGCAGATGCCTTTCATGGAGCAGTTGGTATGGGAGTAAATAGCTTTCTGACTGGAGGAGAAGAATTACTGTGAGATTCATAAGGCACATCTGCATACACGGTGACACTCAGTAACTGTTGAACTAGTTACATTTTTTTATTAAAAAATGATTGTGGAAAGCTTATAATTTGATCAAAGTAATTTTCTATGTGGTTTCTAACTTGCAAATAATCCATGGGATTATTCACTAAAATTCCAATACATCCCAAATCTTATAGCTTCTACACGTTATTAAAGAAAATTACTTTAATGAATACTCTTATCAAGGCCATAATCACATTTCTCTGCAGCTCAAAATACAAGTAAATTCAAGTGTTATACTAATTTATACCAGACAAGGAACTAGAAGTCTGTTAATGATAAACTCAAAAGTAGTTTGCTTACTTTCTTAGTATTAAGTCTAAGGAGAGGAAGCATATTTACACACATTTCTAAAAAGAAGTCAAGCACCTTTTTGACTGAGTGATAGTCAAGCATTTCTGAACCTGTATCTAAGTGAATTTTCAACAAATGTATTTTACACTTTCAGTGTTGAAGGCCATTTATCATGCAGAGCTGAATACTGATGATTTAGTAAGACTTGCATGGTCCTGTTGAATTAACTCTAAATCTGGTATGTATTGAACACAAAAGGCTTTTGACCATGCCTCATCCAATTTGGTGATTTTGGCAGATGTGACTAATTCCGTAACTATACCATCTACATCGATCCCTCTTCTATATTTTTATAAGAAACTGTAATAAGCAATGACAACATCTTTTTTCTTTGAGCCAGTTTTAGCACTTGAACTATAAATAAGTTAGATTACAAAATTTTTTCTTTGATTTCAAGCTCATGATCTCTTTACTATGCCCATGCTTCATTACTTGTAAAGAATGCAGCAGATGTGTATTTATGACACTACTTGTTAGAACAAATTAAGGACTGGCTTTCAAATGTTATAATCTCCTTTTATTTCTTACCAAGACATCTTGGAAAAGAGAGCAGAAATGTTTATTGTCTTTCACAGTATGTCTGTGTTTGATTGATGCTGTATTATAGAATCATAGAATCATAGAATGGTTTGAGTTGGAAGGGACCTTTAAGACTATCTAGTTCCAACGCCCTGCTATAGGCAGGGGCACCTCCCTCTAGATGAGATTGCTCACAGCTCCATCCAGCCTGGCCTTGAATGCTTCCAGAGGCAGGGCATTCACAATCTCACTGGCCAACCTGCTCCACTGTCTCACCATTCTCACAGTAAAGGGGATACTTCTTTCTAATATCTAGTCTAAATCTGCCCTCTTTCAATTTAAAACCATCATCCCTTCACTACCTGCCCTTATGAAAAGCCCCTCCGCAGCTTTCCTGTAGGCTCCCTTCAGGTATTAGAAGGCCACTATAATGTCCCCCTGGAGCATCCTCTTTTCCATGCTGAAGAGCCCCAGCTCTGCCAGCCTGTCCTCATAGCAGAGGTGCTCCAGTCCTCTGATCATCTTTGTGGACCTCTTCTGGACTGTTCCAACAACTCCATGTCTTTCTTTTGTTGGGGGCTCAAGAACTGAATGCAGTACTTCAGGTGGGAATTCATGAGAGCAGAATAGAGGGGCAGAATCACCTCCCTCAACCTTCAATTCTCTTGATGCAGCCCAAGACACGGTTGGTCTTCTAGGCTGCAAGGGCACACTGCCAGCTCATGTTGAATCCTTCACCAACTGACATTCCCAAATCCTTCTGCTTAGGGCTGCTCTCAGGCCATTCTCCATCCAATCTGTATCTGTGCTTGGGACTGACTTGACTCAGGTGCAGGATTAAACTGAATTATTAAATTGAAAAAATAAACAAAATCCCAAATACTTTAGGAATGCAAAGTTGTATTCTACAATAAAAGCTGTTGCTCTGAAGTACTTTCTCTCTCCTTGAAACAATCCGATATGTGCTTAAGATTCACACACTACTGGCTGACAGACCCTGTCAGAGATCATTCCTGGTGAAACTAATCAGAAGGGAGTGGGTGATATTTTTTCAAAGTATGCATAATAAAGGCTGCCACATCCAAGTTGTTAACAATCTCCTTTCATGGAAGGAGAATTTTACTGGAGACAATTTGATATCCAGATTTCTCCTGAAAAGTTTTTCCATACGCAGCGCTTTTCAAATAATCTCCATTGCCTTTCCTCACATTTAGAGAGGAGTTCAGTCTGCTTTCCTGGACATGGTGTTTTTGTACTTGAAAAAACAAATAAGAAAAATGCAGTGAGACATGATGAGAAAATCTCTGATGATTTAGAACATGGGTTCCAAAAGTATGGACCAGATGTAAATTGTCACATATACAGACCCTAATGGAATTAAGTCTGCTATATGCCAGCTGAAGGTCTAACCCAGAATATTGATAGCAATACTTAAATTTATGAAACTAGGCTTCCAATCTAGTATAAATAAACTCTCTTGGACAAACCAGATCACATTAATTTGGAAAGGATCTTCCATGAGATGGCTTTTATTTTAGAATCATTTTGAAGTACCTTTTATAGGGCCTGATTCAAACCCAGTGAAGTCAGTGGAACAGCTCCTCTTAATGCGTTTGGAATGAGGCGCATCACGAAAACTGTTTCACCATATGTTTCAATGACATTTAAGCCCACTCATCTTGCCCGAAGAAATCTTTATTCATCTACACAGAATTGAGATTCTCAGCTTCTTGAGCATTTTTCATTAATTCTGTTCTTGTTTGGGGGAAGCTGGAATGGAAAGAATTTAATGAACTTCTGAGGCTAGGAAAAATAGAAAGCATTCTGGTGTTGGATTGAGTTATGAAGGAATGTTTTTTTTTTAAGGTAATTTAATTAGGAGTGGCCAAACTGATAAAAAATAGAATGTTATGAATATGCCACAGATAGAAAAATAAAAAATATTTTTTCCAAATTTATTTCATTTTGAAAGGATGAGCAAAATAGAACCCAGACACAAGATCATGCCTTTTTTTTTTTCTTCATGGTAACTGTATTAATGAGCCACATTTATTATGAGATGATTGTCCCATGATATTATAACAGCACATCAGTAGAAGTATGATTGTCATTATTCATAATACTCCTATAATTGACAGTTGTTGAGGGACTACTCTGGGAAGATCAGTATAATCCTGTGGGGAAACAAACTTCTTTCCAAACAAACTTTCTAACCATCAGACCATCTTTAACAATTTAGAGTCTCCTGTGAACTGATGAAACTCTAAACAGAAAAACTAGTTATTACTAGAAAGAGTGAATATGAAAAGAAAATAAGAAAAATGTGTGTATACAAAATTCATGCTTAGAATTAGTTTTTCTGTGTTACAAATCTTTGGTTAGTCTAAAACTAAAAATAAAGACAAGCTGAAAAGAATCCTAATGGTGTGGTTTCTTTTGAACTACAAATTGACACAGACATTTTATGGAGAAAAAAATATATGAGGCAAGCTGTCTACCAGTGTGAAACAATGAATGTGAGCTGCAAGTGATATATTAGTCCCCTTACACTGATGATAACTTCCATATTCAGTAGAGATGGATTTAAAATGCAGTTGATTCATGTCAGCTTTTGCTATCAGATCACTGTAATTTCGAAAGCATGCCTACAGTGTTATGCACAAAGGATATCTTATTCTGAAATGGGGAATGGGACCATATTTACAGACACAAACACCTTAAAACAGACAACTTGGCACCTCATACTACTTAGCCAGTTGAATGGTAACAAAAAATAAAAACAACAACAGAAACAACAAAAAAAGAGTTTGGCTATGGCACCTATTGCCTTGCCTCCTAGGGTTTTTCCTTCTTTAATTTAAAAAAAAAAAAAAAAAAAAAAGGCAACATTTAAAACAGTGTGTTTGCACTGTGTCATCGTTGTATATGTAGAATATACTGCACTGTTCTGGGTATGTTCTCCAGTTCATTTTGCCTGTCAAGAACCTTCATGATTATTTACAAAAATATTAAAAGACATTACTATATTTATCACATGCACTTGTGTATACAAGGGGCATTCATAATCTATTAGCTACCTCCTTCTTCTATAGACTACAGCTGCATTTGCCCACTAAATTCCAAGGGCTGCTTCATTTCTATTTCCCTTGAGAAAGCCACTGTTATTGGCTGCACCACTATGGAGAAGGCCCATCAATCAATCAATCAATCAATCAGGAAAAACAGATTAGTCTTTGCTAACCCAAATCACTTGGTCAAAATGGATTAAGAAGCCAACTGCATGTGAAAATGAGGGGCCAATAACTTTCAGCAAAAAGCATGAGAAGTGGAACCTGGCTCAGCCAATATGTAGAACTCACAAGAGTCTGCACCCTAAACTAATGCACTGCAAGGTGTTCTCCCAGCACAGATGAAACTAAATTAACAGTTGTGTCTAGTGAGAAGGCATGCAATTAAAGGGAGAAGTTGGTAGATACTAACCTATTGTCCCGCTCTGTTTTATGTTGCAGTTAGAAGTCAACTTGATATGATACAGCCCAGCATATGCACATATGGAATGAAATGTGACATACAATAAACAAAGTATTTTAAATGAGACTTTTTATATCCCTTAAGAAATAGAAGAAACAGTCACATGCTGCTGGTTAGCTTGTAAAAGTAGATACAATGGCTGGTTTTGTAGGAAATTTCAATTCATGCCCATAAATCAAATAACAACATGAGTTATTCAGATTCTAGTTTGTGGGAAAATGTTTAATTGATTTTTATTTGATTTGTTGTACTAAAATGTATTCTTATAACTTCAGTTCTTACATCTCATGACTGTAGAGAGGGGAGAGATGTTTGTTCAAGGCATTTTTCAGAATGACTTGGTATCAGTCCAGTGCTCTGATGTCACTGGAACAGAAACAGGACTCTATGTCTGGATTTATTAGTAGGGGGAAAGGCTCTTTTTAGTTTTCTCTGTTTTATTGCATCTTTCTTGACATTAAAATCCAGTCCTCAGTACAGCCCTATGCCAGATGTAAAGACTTTCTTTAAAATGGCATGGGAATTACTGACACATAATCTCATATAAATCATCATAAACTATTAGATAAAATACACTGATAAAAATAGGCCCATTAAATTCTTGCTTCTCTATTTGATTTCTCCTTTTAAACAATCACATTAAAATTATGAAAGGTAATATAGTTATATATAGCATATGTTTGCATAATAAAATGACAACATATAAACTTAACTCTCCTCACTACTGATAGTTCAAATAAATTTTCTGATAAAGACAGACTCTTAGAAGCTCTGTAGGCTTTGTTGCAAGATTACAGACTTTCCCTTCAGTATGTTTGCAATATGAAGACTGATGTCACAGATCTTTCCTCAGAATAATTTCTCCTTTCCCTAAGCATCTTATTTTTATCTGTAAGCTGTAAAACTCCAATACAAACTTGTAAACTACATCCCTGAATTCAACACTTCACAATATGCATCATGTATCTCATTCTGTTGGCTGTTAACTTATTATTTGAATCCACATCATAATGTTGCAATTGGCAAATATAGCCTTACTATTTACACTTACTGGAAAACACAGCCTTATTTCATCTCTGCTGGACTTAAAGAGAAAATTCCCTTATCACTTAGTCTGCAAGCATTTTGACTCAGTGCTTACATATACAAAAGCTACTCTGAAAGTAATGCCTCCTATTTTATTATGTTGGCACACAACATCAGAGGTGGATGTTAGTGGTATGGGAGTAGAGTTTGAACCTTACCACCAATATTATATTACATTTTGTTGTTGTACAACAGTTGACAACAGAGGGATCTGACAAAATATTGTTTGATGTGGAAATGGGTATGAAGCAAAGATACATCATTAAATTCCTCCATGAAGAAAAAATGGCACCCATTGACATTCACTGACTCCTACTGAACACTGGTGGAGACCCAACAGAGGATGTGAGCACAGCGAGGTGATACGTGGTGCATTTCAGCAGTGACAACATTGATGTGAATGACAGGCCATGTTCCATATGGATGTGTGCGGCTCTCATGCCACAGAATAAAGAGAGTCTCAATCAGCTCATCCATCAAATTGGACAATGATGATGACGCTGATGAAAAATAGTGTTTTATAACTGAGAATTTTCTCTACCAAATAGTGGTATTGTGCTCTTTATATCTGGTGTGATTTCCATGGAAATAAACGAGATGTATTACCTTTGGAACAATGTATGTATTATGAGACTAATTGTGATTATTCAGTCATGATAGGAAACACACAAGCTTATTTTCAAGTACTTATATACTTATGACAATTCTTGTGATAAATTTCAAATACTTTCAAATATATTAGGGAAAAAATAACTCTAGGCCTCTCCAAAGCAGTTTGTTTCTATTCATAAATCCATTATTTCAAGAATCCTAAATCTAAGCAACAAATACCCTCCTATAAGTTGACATCAGGTACAAGATCATTTGAGATCTTGGACATTAGAGAGAGAAATACAACTCAGCCAGTCAAAGCAAGTATAGAAAAATTTGACTTAATAAAAGAAGGCTTTTTTACTTTTAGTATTTCCAGATATCTTACTGAATGGGAACAGACAAAACATGAATATACCTTTCATTTAATATCCATTGTAGGTTCTTTTCACCTCTAAGATCTTCTGCATATCCTGGAATTAGATTAAGGTGAGTGTCAGGCAATTTTAAAAAAATGGTAGGTCAAATCATCATGATGATGATAAATAATGTATCAATCTCTATCTATCTATATAGCTTTTTGGAAATTTTAGATTTGGGGGGGAATTACTAACAAGCCACACGGTATACCTTCTCCACCATGCCTAATTACATCAGCAGATCTCATTTTGAACAATAGTTCATGCTCAGGGTAATGTACAACTCTGTGGTTCCCTGGAAGCAACAGCTAAGAACATAACTTTTTTTAGTATAACTGCTTGCTCTATAGCTATTTGAAGGATATCAGAAGAGTTCATTGCTCTGGTGAACTTTTACTACTGTTTAGATGAGTTTGAACATGCATGATAGACGTAATGCTCCTACAGCTACTGGGGTGAAAGACATGCAGGTAAATACAGGACAACAAAGACTGTCAGGAGATATGATAACGTTTAGTTTAATCAGATTAAGAATATCTGGAAGCGTCTCTATGAGTCACTGTTTCTCATTATTTTCCTGTGTTCATATGAAACAACAAGACATTTGTAAAGAAGAATACTTAGGAGAAAAACAGTGACTGCATTCCTTGTGCACCATTAAAAATATATATATAAATCCCAGGATTTCTCAGACAGTGGTTTTAAAATACATATGACGAAGGAATATTCAATGTAAGAAAAGCAAGAAAAGAGTAAACCCAAAATATGAAAAAGAAGTTGGCTTTTTAAATATAAGCTAATATGGGCTAACAAAAGCTAAAATGAGACATGACTGCTCTTCATAAAATATGAACCACTCAATAGAAAAACAATGCTGGCACAGAAATAAGTAAGAGAAAACTGACCATTAATAAATTAAAGCTGAAAATTAAAAGTCTGTTTCTTGCACTCTCAGCAAAAGATTAAAGAATGATGAGCAGGAGTAGGATTTGTAGGAGGGAGGGAGGGAGGGATTATTCAAGTTATCAATAAGAGCTGAGGTTTCAATACAGTAATTTTCAGGTTCTTTTTTTACTTCATGTTTAATTCCTCCTCATACTATGTTTAGCTTTCTTTTGTGAAAGAAAAAAAATATTACAGAACCTTAACAATGGAAATTCAGGAATAACACTGTCCTTTCTCTCTGTCAAGATGGTGCCCCATAGGGACTACTCGGAGTTTTCAGACGAGGCAAGGGATAAGAAGGAATGGAGTGCAATAAGTATAAATACACTAAGGAGCCTACACTGAGTCCTGCATCTCAGGACTGAATTGTTCTTCTATTACAAATCCCACACTACTTTTCACCCTTGAGAGTTCTTAACATTCTCAGATAAGTCATTTAAATGTGACTGTACAATCCCTAGGTAAGAAAGATGTTTTACATTTTAGAGAATGCTGTAAAGTTTGGTTAACAAACATCTTCATCTATTCCCAATATTGTATGAAAATTGTTTATGTTTTGGTCCTATAGTGGTGTATTGTTTGAGATATTACTGTCAACTAGGCATAATGTAGACCCCATGGGCTGTCATGGTTTCTCTTGTATTTTTCTGTTCTTTTATAAAATGGTGTAATGAAAGTCTTACATTACTATATGTGGGAGGATTAAGTCAATGACATTTTGAACAAAAATCCAAAAAAGCTAAAGAAAAAGCCCCGTATTTTATTCATTTGACCAGAAGTTACAGGTTGCTAAAAGCACACATTATGAGCAAGCATGCTATTAGGTGACAGGAAAAACTTAATTACGTCAAACATTTCCCAAGTCCTTTGGATTTATATGTCATGATTTCTCTTTTTTGTCTAACAAGATATAAATGCAGGGCAACGAGACTAATAAGAGACTAATAGTTGAATCCTTTTTGTTTGTTTGTTTTTTTCCCCTCATTTTTGTTGTTTGTTTTTGTTTCTGAAGTTTATTACAGGAGTGTTTCAATACTGGCTGGCACAACCAATTAAAAACAAAACAAAAGAAAGGGAACAAGAGGGGATTTCTACTGACTCTCTAAAGTTGTCTTCTTAAAAACAACAACAACAACAACAACAACAACAACAAAAAAAAGCCCTGAAAAACAAACCCAACAACAACTACAAGATTCATCCTACCTATACAGTTTCAGTTTTCATAACCTGCTTTATGCCACAGACGACCCAGGATCCCTACTGGGATTTCTGAAAATCTAACAGAACCAATTTTGTGTGTTGTCCTCCCTCTTCCTTCAACTTTTGGAAGTATGCATGTTTGTCTTGCTAAAGGAGGAAAGAAACCTTGAGTAGCCAGTGAAGCAACAAAAGCATTTTTGGTGTAATGGCTCTTCAGGAAGATTACAAATCTCATCATTCCAAAAGAAGCATTCCTTCAGAAAACAAAAAGAAGCTTTCTTTAAAATTCATTCTCTTAAAGCACAGTTATTTGTCACTCTCTTAAATGTGGTTAAAACATTTTTTCCAAAACTGTTTAACAACAAACACTGCTCTTTTCTTAAGCTTCAGAAGTATGTACCCCTGGCACATTCTCTAAGGCCAATAAATACCAGCTGATCAGGCTAGAATCCTTTTAGGAAGTTTAAAACAGCTGTGCTGCACAATGAAGTGAGAAAAGCAGCAGGCATAGGCTTTGGCAAGCCTACATTTGTTCATAATGAAACAAAGTAATGGTCTGAATTATTTCAGTGCTTTTAACCTGCAAACTATAAGTCTATGCTATTCTGTGAGTAAACAGCATGCAAGAATGATCCAAGAGACAAAATAATTCAGTTTCCAAACAAAACAAAAAAGTAGTTTTAGAGTCTACCAGTTTAGTTTACCAAGAGTTTACCAAATTTAGTTGTAAAATAAAGGTTCAAATACATGCCAAAATTAAGATTTCAGTTAGATCCTCTTTAACCCTGTGCATACTCAGTCAAGTGGAAAGAAATTCATATGTGGTAGAACTTAAACTGTACTTACTTCAGTTAAACTAATTCTGGGAAAAAACAAAACAAAACAAGCAAACAAACAAATAACTATTAATAGCAGTTGAAGATATCGTAAAAGAACCATTTCAAAATTATAGAATGGTTTGAGGTCATCCAGGTAGATGCTAAGTCCAAGTAGGTAATAAGCACTGTTTTTTGAATCAGCACTACATATACGATTTGGTGTTTCAATAAACAGGTTGTAAACACCCAGTGTGTGGAAAATTGCTGAGCCAGAATAACTATGGCAAAAGGATTTACAGATAAATAAATAAATAAATAAATAAACAAATAAATAAAAATCAAAGAACCTGTCTAGAGAATCTTGTCTTCAATGTACTCATTCATTCATTTGCTTTATTTTCTTGACAGTGACAATTGATTACTGTTTCTTATTTAACAACAGCTTCCAGATTCAGTAAAATGGAGTATACATGACTTGAATGCTAGACATGGCATCTTTTTTTTTTCCTAGATTGATTTGTGTTAGTGTATATGGATAGTCTTATTTCAGAAAAGTGAAGCAGAGGGAATTTTAATTTGCTTTTACTGCTAATGCCTTTAACTTTGTTAAAGCTCAGTTTCAGATCTAACTTCTCCAATAGCTCATAGAGAGGAAAAGAGGACATAACCTTATTCGACATTCAGAGGAATTAAAGCCTACCAGATTCTTACAACTGTGGAAAGAAATAAACAAGTGTTTGCTACAATTCCAGATCTTTTCTTTAATATTATTGAATAACGTTCAAGAGTATTTTTTCATACAGCTAGTGTGTGTGAGAATTTAAATACTGATCACAAAATTAATGTGATTTTTAACCTACCTAGGTTAACTAACTGACTTTCTTACAGTCTAGGATCCAAATGTGCACTGCATGAGCTTTCCATCAAATAAAATTTTAATTAACATATTCATGATATGTTTGCCTCTTTTTTTTTTTTTTTTTTTTCCTTTTTATGTATAATTATATTTTTGTGACCAGGAATACATAAATTTTGCTTCCTTGTACTCCCCTACATATACCTTGTAATAATTAGGGGTCAAGGAGTGGTTCCCCATGGACCAGTTCAGGAGGTCATGTAGTTAGAAGTCAATGGGAAAAGAATCAGAGGAGGCAAGGCAGAACATGTGAAGGTACTAAAAGTACCTTCACTAAAAGTGATCTTGGAGATGGAGCAGAGTAAGAAATATTCACCAGATAACACAAAGATTACAACCAGAGAAATCTTGTAAGGGTATATCTCAGCAGAATAGTGTCCTCATACCCAAGAGCTCCTTACTTTTTCTGCAGATGGAGCCATCTAGTCACAACTTCGTACTTTGTTTCTGACCCAGACAATTCCTTCTAGTTATAATTCTTAATTTCACATCCAAGCACCCTGCAACTTCTTCTCCAGCTTCATATCTCACTCCTTTACTTCAGAGAGGGAAAAGTCTTCCCATGCACTCCTATGTAAGAATGGCTACTGTCATGGGTTGATTCTTTTGACAAAATGAGAATTAGAAAATTTCCTATTAGAAACAATTGAATGATCTTAGTAAAATTACCAGTTTTTATTTGGAAGGAAAAAAAAGGGTGAAATTCCTAGAATAGTCAGCATATATAAGAACCTCTTGAAAAGCAGCTGTCTCAGCACTTAAAGGATGCCAATCATGATATATTATTTCTAGTACACAGATTTAAGAATCCAGAAGGTTAGCTAGGGAAATAATTACCTGTAGCTACCAGATCCAGGTAATACTAAATTCCTCACAGTTTCTGGTCTAGGAGACACAATGAGGCCGGTAGAAGCAGAGAGATGAATTTATCTTTATACACTGTATGCATTTCCAAACTAGTGCCTGGGAGGTGCTTTCATGTATTATTAGGGTTGGGCAGAGATTTTGACAGTTCTATAATACTGTAGGTCTGAACTTTGTTGCAGAAATCTTCAGAAAGCAACTGCAGGAAACTAAGGAATTAAATCAATATCAGTTATAGTAGGAATCAAGAGTAATAAACAGAGATATGCAAGATTGCATAAAAAAAATCTCCGATATAAAACAATACAAAAAATGATCTCTGCTTAGGAAATGTCATTACCGTGTTGTATTTTCTTGCCAACTTAAGCCCAATGGAAGTACAAGTTACAAGTTCAGAGCTTTTGTATCTTTATTTTTTAAACTTATATTAATATATATTTTCAATAATATCTAATGGATGAAGTTGCCGGGACAATTTAAAGGTCTCGAAAGGACCCATCACACTGCTTTGGTTTCTGCCTTTGCAAACCCCTAGCAGAGTATCTAGTACAGATGATAGCTGCTTAACATAACTTAATTCTAATTTATAGAATTTCACAGAAAATAATCAGTGAAATACTGAACGATTAACTATATTTCTGCCTCTTAAGAAGGGTTTTCTTTCAATTTATAAGTTCTCTAACTATTCAAGCTGTAAACAATTCAGAAATTAAAGGTCTATCTTATAGACAGTTTACTGCAGTAAAATTTCCAAGAATCACATTTTCCCTCAAAGTATTCAAAGTCCTCCATCAACTTATTTGAATGAAGAATAAATAAATCAGGATTTTTAATTATTCTATTCTCTTGAAAAGAAAGGAAGATCAAATTTTCGGTGTTAATAACTCTTACTGATAGATGGCTTACCTGTAACAAACATGGAAAATTTTAGTGGCAAGTATTATAACCCATAGTATTTTATAGTATTTTGAGTTGCATTACAGGTTACCTAGTTGATACATTTGGATTGCCTTTTTATCTTTTTTTTTTTCCCTTGCCCCACCTCTTAATTTCTATAGTCAGTAGTATATATGACTAGTAGTGTCTGTATGCTAATAATAGTAAACTTGCATCTATAAGATAGTTGTGATTGTGGTTCTCTGGCATGCAGTACAGGGTTGGTGTGAGGTGAACTTAGCATAACATAAACAAACAAACAAAAGAAGAGAATACACTGTACAATCTCCTTCTCCTCCCAGCATATCTGTTTTTTTAATAGAAGAAACATTTACACAGGTATATTTTGTAAAAAAATAGGACTGATAGGACTGATAAGACTGATGTTCTAAAGCCCTTGAATACATAGGGTTGAGACATTTGAATCTTGGAGATCCTTTACTGGTCTATTTTTTTCGCTTTGCAAAGTTATTGTAGAATGCCATATGGAAAAAAATAATGTTGGGGAGTACAAAATTCATGAACATTTCCCACTCAAGTGGAGCCATGGTGGACCCTATGGCACTGAGGAACAGATAACAGCTTTGGAATGCTGCAGGTAAGGACTAGGACCAACCAGAATCATCTTCTCACTTTCTCCTCTTCTCTGCTCTGTACATACGTTCCTCCCATTTTTTTTTTTTGGCAAGGAGATCAGCAAGAATCCTCCTTGTAGCAGTAGTAGGGAGAAGCAAGGCATGCCTCAGCATCACCTTATTGCTATATATTTGTGCTTCAAGTGCTTTTTGATATTTGGGGTTCCTAGCCCCATCCAAGTGGTGCCCTGATCATGCACCCTTCCCAACTCAGCTAACCCTCAGAGTTAATGCAGTTAGTGACAAAACCGAGTCAACTTCAGAAGTGCCCCAATTTTATATGAATGTGACACTAAGCACACCTTGAATTTACATTTGAAACTAAGAACCAAATGTCTTCCAAGCTAGGTGTCAGTATAAGAGAGAGCACTGGAAGGTGTCTCACATCTGAAGAATAAAGTTAAAATGTATATAAGAAGTTACACCCTGAAGATGCTCTTTTCTTTTCTCTTTACCTATCTCCTGGGAATAGAGAAAAAGAGAGAGGGAGAGAGAAAGAGACCAACAGAGAAAGTACCCAAGGTATAGAGGGTGCAGTTACAGTGCAATAAAACTTATCCTAACTCTATATCCTTGCCTCTGCCTAGAAGACTGATGGAAATAAGATTCACTCATAAACCAAAACTACATCTGAGTAGGCAGATTTCTCCTTTCATACTCCATTTTATTCTGTATGAAACAGCAGTTCGTGTGAATGACTTGTGCTATTTCTGCTCTCATCTTCTATCACAAAGACATGTCTAAGTTGTAAAGAATTGCTTATTCTAATTTCCCTGTGAATAAGAAATAAATTATTTTAATAGAAATTAAGTGCTATTTTTGGTAGGCTCACATATTTTAGCCATTTATTATGTGTGTGTCGTTGTTTGCTGCCTCGTGGCCTTTGTGACATCCGAAGTTATTCTTTTGTTGTTCAGTCACATTAGCAATTCTCAAACTTATGTCTTGATTGCAGGTTCCTATTGTTCATCAAGAGTCTGTATTATACATTCTTCAACAGAAGAACACAGTCAAATCTCTTGTGGGAACAAAATGTTTGTCTTAATTTCAAATGAGACAATGCATAACCAACTGTTCTTTAAACAGTATTTATTAGGCCTGAACAAGCATTCACTGAAGCCACCTACATTGTTGGTACCCTGGTGAGACCACTTGGAAAGCAAATGGTTAGTGGCGTATAATAATATGTTAAAATGCCCAAAGGAATTAGGACGCTTCCTTAGTTTTGCCTGTAAACTTTTCTTATTGGCTTGTCCTTTCTTGTGTATGCCACTCATAATTAACTACAGCAAAAGAGAGCCCAGCAAGAAAAAGCAACTTATCTGAAAGCCTCTATTCTTTTCTCAAAATGTATGGAGGCTTTTTTTTTTTTTTTTTAAATTTTCAGTTGGACAGCATTTCCTTTTTGTTTGCAGAATAATGATATGATTATCTTAAATAATAGAGGAGCTTCTAGGGAAGCTCAAGGATGCCACAAATTTACGGCCATCTTTCTACTAACAGCTTCAAATCTTGTGAAGATTCACTGCCCTTTCTGCATAGAAGTGAGAAGCTTGTTTATTCACAGTATTAATTACTGGATATTTCAGTAGCTGTCTCCTGCAAATTAAAAGCTTAATTAGGAGCTTCAAATCTTTTTGGCAACAAAATAGCTATTAAATGGTACTATCTGTATAATGCCATCTATGCTACTATCCTTCATTCCTTTATTTTTAGAAGTAGTTTTTTTTCTTCCTTCAGCTATTGGAGACAACTTTTTCCTTCTGGTTTTCCTGAGGAAAATATTTGGACTTGGAAACACTGCTGAACTTGTCCAGCTTCTCCGTTTGGCAGATCATTTTGCTGAGGTAGATAATGTCTAAAACAATTCCATATAATAGGCAAAATTTATTAAAAGAAGTAAAAGACCATGTAAGTGACAGCTGTGCAGCCCAAATGCTTTCCCACAGGCACAGTGAGCCCTCAAAGTAAGGAAGAGCAAAGGACCGTGCACAGCTGAGTTCCCGGGTTTCAGAAACAGTCCAAACCCAAAGGCCTGGCAATGGCCCAAGGAGGCATCCATTGTCTGTAAACAAATGCTATGTTTATGATGAAGATTTGGACTTACAGGAATCTGCATTTTTCCTAGTTATGTTTTGCTTTTTAAATGTTAATGTCAAGTTGACTTTAAAAAAAAGAACAAGTATGCCTATAAGCACAAACATACAAAGACTACATCACTCTCCTCTTAACAGCACCTTCATTGGAGTGTCTAAATGTTTGCTCTGGACTCTTTCGTCAGTGCCTTTTCCTCAGTGCCAAATGTCAAAGACACAACAGGGCTGAACAAAAGTCTACTGAAGTCAGTAGAAGTCCTTCCAGTAACTTCAGTGAGCACTGGATCTAGCTATAATCTTACAGTTCTTTGCCAACATGAACTCTGAAATATGAATTTTTTAGACCAAAAGAAAAAAAATGGAAAATAATAATTATTGCAAATGAAATATTGTTTAAAGCATAGCACCTCTGTGACTAGATTAGTGCCTTTCCTCCCTCTCATCCTAGAATGTATGTGCTTGCCAAATAATATGTAAAAATACATATTCAAAACTATTTTGACATTAAATCAAAGGTGTTTGTAAATCCACATGCAGTTCCACTTCTTGTGCCCTGAAGTCAGCCCGTCAAGGTTATTCAAACTGAATATCAAGTAACTCTTTTTGGGTCAAGACCTCCTTCCGATAATTTTTAGAAATTCAGAGTAATTATTTTGGCAGAGGTTATAAAAGAATGAAAGCAAACTTCATGCACTGTGAAGATGATAAACACTTCTGGACTCTCACACAATTGACAGTGAGCACTGTTAAAGTTCGTCTATTTCAGAGAAGAGAAATCTCCTTTTTATCTTTATGTCTGCAAAATGGTCGGCATTATCTTGATTTTCTCTTCAATTAATCATTCAAGTGTTTTATAACAGATCATTAAAGGTAAGGGGAAACTATTTAGTGAATTGTTGCCATGTACAAAATGTTTGTTTTGCATAAATAACATTCCCACATAAAGGATGTTTGGAGTCACTGTTTAGTAAAAGGAAAACAGCATTGAACTTTAAAAATGCCAAGACCCACAGCACAGATAAGTGAAAATTGCAGTGGTTAGCAGTGCTTTAAATGCAGTAGCTATATTTGGCAAAGCTAGAGCTCACAACAGCTAAATACTGTTCAAAAGCAAGAATTTTTCCACATCAAAGATTTAGAAGATTTTTCCTTGCACAACTTAAACAGTGTTTTTGAAAAGGTACTTGCCCTCTATTTCCTATGAGCCACCAATCAGCTATCAGATAGTTTTAGCTGACCCAGGTAGCCAAGTAAAAGTACTTAAAATTCTTGAAGAAATGAAGGGAATGGATGAATTATTCTAAACAAGTTCCCAATCAGCAGTTATCCAGGCTACACCACAGTAACAGACCTCACTACTGAGTCCACTTTCCATCCTAAAGTGGGTTAAAATTCAGTGTTACAGTCTCATACGTTAATGTGTTATATCTTTCTGGGAGGACACTATAGTGGCCTAAAATTGGCATTAAATAGACATGTTTCTATCCTTTCTCCACGTACACATAAATTATTGCCTTCATTGTCCTCCTAAATAAACATCTGTGTTACATACATCTCTGATCCATCCCCTCTCTTCGGGTTAGTAATACTGTACAAGAAAAGATACTGAAAGAAGGAAGTTTCACTTCTGTCCATCACTGTGGGATTCTCTAGTGTTTTGCGTGTGCTGCCTCAGCTGTCCAGAGGGACTCAGGTATTGTCCTGAATTACATTTAGTTCTTGGAATCATAGAATCATAGTATCAAAGAATCATAGAATCCTTAGGTTGGAAGTTACTTCTGAAGTCCATCTAGTTCAAATCCCTTGCAATGAACAGGGACATCCAAAGCTAGATCAGGTCACTCAAGAACTTATCCTGGACTTGCCTTGAGAGTCTCCAGGGACGAGGCTGTCAACCACATCACTGAGCAGCCTGTTCCAGTGCCTCACCACCCTTACTGTAAAATATTATTTTCTTATATCAAACCTAAATCTACCCAATTTGAGCTTGAAAAAAATTTCCTTTGTTTTATTACCAAAGACCCTGGTAAAGAGCATCTCCTTCTTTCCTGTAGCTCACTTTAGATACTGAAAGGCTGCTATCAAGCCACCTCGGAGCCTTCTCATCTCCAGGCCGAACAGCCCCAGCTCTCTCAGCCTGTCCTCATAAGAGGGGTGTTCCATCCCTTGGATCATTTCAGTGGCCCTCCACTGGACACATTGCAACAGGTCGATGTCTCTTCTGTACTGAGGTCTCCACATCCAGACATGGTACTCCAGGTGAAGCCTCACCAGCACAGAATAGAGGGGAAGGATCACCTCCCTTGACCTGCTGGCCATGCTTCTGATGCAGCCCAGGATATGGCTAGCTTTTTGGGCTACAAGGGCACATTGCTGGCTCATGTCCAGCTTCCCATCCACCAGTCCCCATGGTCTTTATCAGCACCATTGTGCTCAACCCTTTCATCTCATAGCTTGTATTGATAGTAGGAGTTGCCTCAACCCAAGAGTAAGATCTTGCATTTGGATTTGTTGAACCTCGTGAGATTCACCTGGGCCCACTGTTCAAGCTTGTCTAGGTCTGTCTGGATAGCATCACATCCCTCCGTTGTGTCAATTGCACCCCACAGCTTGGTGTCATCAGCAAACTTGCTGAGGGTGCACTTGATCCCACTGTCAGTGTTGTTGATGAAGATATTAGATGAAGATGTGAAAGAGTATTGGTCCCAGCAGTGACCCTGTGGGACACCGCTCATCACTGAGCTAGACACTGAGCCATTGACCACCACTTTCTGGACTCAACACTACATCCAGTTCTTCATCCAATGAACAGCCCACCCATCAAATCCACATCTTTCCACTTTGGAGATATTGTGGGATACAAAGTGTCAAAAGCCTTACTGAAGTCCAGATAGATGACATCAGCGGCTCTTCCTCTGTCCATTGATACAGTGACACCATTATTGAAGGCCACTAGTTCATTCAAGCAGGATTTGCTTTTGGTAAAGCCATGCTGGTTCTCTCATATCATCTCCCTGTCTTCTACATGCCTTAGTGTAGCTTTCAGGAGGATCTGTTCCATGATCTCTCCCATCACAGAAGTGAAACTGACAGGTCGGTAGTTCCTCTGATTAACCTTTTTACTCTTTTTAAAAATGGGCATGATATTACCTTTTCCCAATCACTGGGGACTTCGCCTGATTGCCATGTCCGTTCAAATACCATAGAGAGTGGCTTGGCAACCACAACAGCCAATTCCTTTAGGAGTCTGGAAGGTATTTCATTTAGACCCATAGTCTTGCGGATGTTTGGGTGCCTCAGGTGGTCACGAACCCAATCTCCACTTAAACTACCAAATCTTCCTATCTGTTTTATTTCATTTCCCCTCAAAGTACTTTGTTAGATTTATTCTCTGCTGTTTGATGCATCAGAGCTTTATTGTCTGATAGTTACTCATACTTTCTCACCTTCCGAGAAGTTACCCAGACTTTCTCACCTTCCTAGACCTACACTGGGTTCACGACACTATTAGATCCAGTGCCTTAGCATATTCATACAGGAAAGCACAACAAAGAAACATCTCTACTGGCACTTCAAAGGTGTCAGAAGTTTCCTGAATTATCAGTGAGAATGAGAAAAATGCTGTCACACAGAGCAGGTGCAACCCCTAAATATATGCTTTGTTCAAGATAAAGTTATTTGTATTCAGTAGCTTTTCTGGCTGAATATGAATGCTGGATAGGAAAAAGAGGAGAAAAGAACATACATATAACAACTTCTATGAAATCAGACAGAGGTGGATGGTTGCATACTGGGCTTCAGCTTCCCACTTAGCCTTGAAGACATATGGTCCACCAGCCATAAGTTGGTGGCACAGCCCTATAGTAAATCTGGATTTGTGCTCAGCAAAAACATATGAAGGCTCTCTGAACAGCCTAGCATGGCCACTGTGGGATGCTGTGCTGCTCTTGGCTTGCTGCATTGTAGGCCCTATCCCAGACCCTGTGAGAACAAGGACTTAGTGCCCTGTGTTAGTGAATTCAAGAGTTTTGGTGTTCTGTGTATGCACAGATTTATGTTCTGGTGAGTTATGTGTTTCTCCATTCTTTGGATGGGCATGTTTGTATACCTCTGCAAATGGCTTACACGTTCCTTTCTTCCTTATCATCAGTATCCCAGCTTGCAGTATATTTTTATCAAAGCCTTCAGTGTTTACTTCTGAATCTGAGATCATACAAACATTCCACAGGGTAAAATTTTTTTGTGCATATAGATGCATTGCTGACATTTTTGCAGAATACAGCATGTCTATGCAATGCTTTTCATAATTTTTTTCTGCGTTCAAGGGAAATCGCCTCTTATGTTGTGTCAATAAAATCTATGCCTAAGGCAGTCCTTGTAAGACAGATGGAATCTTCAGTCTTGGTGTACTGTAGCATTCAGTTGCTTGATTAGGTTCTTGGTTTTTAGAATTGCAGCCCTAGCCAGGTTGTGTTGGAATGAAGTCGGGGATGGCTTAAACAATGAAAACTACAGAAGAAGTGTTCATATTTGTGCACTTCGGAAAAGGTATGAAATAAGACCTGAGATGTACTACAGTTTTTGGCATATGCAAATTCTGAACACTATTCAAAAATTAGAGTAATCTACTAATTGGATCTTAAATATTTTTAAGAGTGTCATGAAGAAATAAATAGGAATCTGCCCATCAGTGAGAACACTATCATTGCTTATTCTTCTGCACTTCTTCACTCATTAACATATGTTCTTGATCAGCATTTGCATGAGGAATTTGGTTTCTGGTCATATGAATGAAAATCACAGGGTACCATGAGCACATTTATCTAGTATTAACACTGTGGCATTTTTTATAATATTAATTATTAATTAGGTTTGAGTAAAATAAAAAATATAAATAAATAAAAAATAAAAATAAAAATAAAAATAAAAATAAAAATAAATGAGTAAAATAAAAGCAAATCATAAAAAGACACATTCCAGAAAAAGCACTGAGTTGTTGAAAGCTGATAGATCATAGCTATCTTCTAAATTCAGTCAAACCGATGGTCAGCTTCTAGTGCCTTCGCACGGGCTCTGTTGCTCTGATCAGGACTGTAAGGAATATGAAACGAAGGATCATCTCAATAACTATCTTTCTTCACCTTTGAAAGTAACTTCAGTGTTAACAAACTGAACTGCATTTTCATCCACTGTGTTGTGGAGGTGTGGTATTGTTCAGAAGTGCCAGGACCCATCCTTTCTTGTCTTTGTACCTATGCATATCCATACCTTTTAAAAGACAGTGAGGACTGTATTGATGATCTAGCCTGACTTTCCACATAATGCATATTATAGAATAATTTAACCTTGGTATGTACTACACCAGGTCCAGTAAGCTATGGAAGACCAAGAGCATATATTTTAGACATTCATCTTCATTTAAAGATGTCATATTCTAAGTTATTTGCTCAGTTTCTGGTAAGTAGTTCCAAAAGTTAATTTTATTAGCCTTTCAAAAATCATTCCTTGTTTCTGGATTTAGTTGCTTCAGTTTCAGCTGCTAGCCACAGTTCTTCCTACACTTTCATTTGACACAAATTCCTTCCTTTACAATCATAGATGTGTTTCCCACGTAGGTATTTCTAAATCTTACTCTGTTCACAATCATTAATTTCATTAATAAAGGTACATGACTAGCACAGAAAGGCAGAGGCTGTATCTCTGTATGCTCTGTATGCTCTCTGCGTGCCTGTATGCTTCCTGTGAACAGGCATATTTTCATTATTTCATTTAATATAAAAAAGAAATGAATAAACAATAAAAACAAAAATCTCCATATATATCAACTGGAGATAACATAATAGTGCTATGGAAAAAAGATAAAGCTGTCACTTCTGGAAAAGATTGCATATTTTGGACAGGCTTAGTCATGAACCAGCACAAGGAAATGTGTATTTCCCCTCTCTGACTGCTCTGAGGCACTACTTGGAAAAAATGATGATAAATGAGGCTAGAACTGTGAAATCATATTGCCACTTTTATATGCTGTCATTGCTTTATTGGATGAATAGCTATGAAGGTAAGTGCAGCTATACTAAGTATCTCTGTTCCCTCCTCCTCCACCCTACCACCCACATTCAAATGGAAATTCTAATTCAGCATGACTCTGCCAAGATCTGTCCAGGAAATTGCCACACAGAGATTTCCACAATGTTCACAGTCAACACCCTTGAAGAAGCTGATAAAGGTTTGCTTGGAGGGAGCACTCCTCATTGTAAAGCTATTTTTGGCATTTTATACATTCTTTCTTTGCTTTTCTACTGTCACTGTGTGCGTGTGTGTGTACGCACATGTATACAGCACTTCTAACAGCAACAAAAAACTACAGACAGTTCATTTTAAGAGAAAATGCTGAAAGTGATCACATTCAGTGCCTTCATTAGAATTTCTGCAGCTGCCCTACATCTTCATTATGTGTTTCAGACTCTATCCCACACTACCTATTAACCATATGAGAGACTGAGGTCCTTCCTTGCAATCCAAACATATAAGTAAAACTTGCTAAGAAGAGGCTATCTGAAAGCCAAGTGATTTGCTTAGAACTAAGACTGACCCTAGGTCTCTTAGCTCAGTAATATCATTCCTTCTAATATTACTGCAGTGCAACCTATACCTAAAGAACTGTTTTTTTTCCAAAATCTGGACCAAGGTATCCAAACATCCTAAACACAATAGTGTTATAAACCTTTTATGTGATCTTCCTTTAGCAAGAGAGAATTATTGGACCACTCATTTGCTGATGGTGTTGTATACATATTTAGAAGTGATCACATCCAAGTGCAAAAAGAAAAAGGGAAAAAGAAAAATATACTTGAAAAACCCAAAAATGCTAGTTTGTGGAAAAAGGGAGAAATAAAGGCGCTTAAAATGAGAATACAATGATGAAAGAGCTGAGGTGAATTTTATGTGCTTTGTGGAGCTGACCTTAAATTATTGTACTCTCTAGGTTGGCTTGGAGATGAAGTTTTTGGTGGAAGGGTTTAGAAAGTTGCTATGAAGTGCACAAGCTCTGTGGACTTGTAAAGATGACTCTAGCTGAGAAGGGGGAATGTCAGCTCAGGAAGCTACAGCAATGCCATAGCGATTTACAACCCTGCTTCCACTGGCAAATGAAAAAGTTGGTACCTCTTAAGCTCCTCAGAGAACCAGAGATTTGTTCACTCAGAAAAGACTTTGTTTCTTTTCATTCTAAGGGAAAACTGGTATCCCAGTGCTTCTTAGTGTGCAAGTGTTGAGAACAAAAAGCGCCTTCCTTGCAGGACAGAAGAAGAAACAGTGATGAGGACTCACACATGCCTAGTACAGTTAGCTAGTATTAAGCAGTTTGTTTGCTGCTCAGACGATGATTTCCTAGTTTAAACAAGGCAAAGCAGGATTTCCCTCACAGTACCTGTTCATCAGCAGTGAGGATCATTTGTTAAGATACGCGTAAAGCCTCTCTTGCAGATGATTACTGAATGTTAGGGTGCCTCTGTTAAATGTGTCAGAAGGCATGAAGAAGGCAGCAAAAGTAACTCCAGTCCTTAGAACAGACTGCAGCAGAGGGATGTGCAGGAGCAAGGGCAGACAAGAACACCAGCTAGCTCTAGAATGTACATCCTTGCCAGGATGCTTTTCCAGGTCTCAGATACCAAGTGTTATGTTCTGGCACAATAACCAGGCCTGTGCTGTCATGTTAGGAGGGATGACAAGTACAGAGGCAATGTTAGTTGCTGAGGACCACTGAGAAAGTAAGTGGCTTTTAAATTCCACTCCTAGCAGATATAAAAAAATCAGGCTGGAAATATGAAAGTGGGCTCTCTGGTCCCCTGTGGGTCACCCTGGCTTCAGTGAGGAAAGGAAGCAGGTAGAAAGCTTTTGAGAGTTCTGCTTTGAAGAAGCTATTGCATGGCCCCAAGGAGCCACCACCCTGATTTATAATACACCAATCATAAACTTAATACCCTGTTCTTTTTGAGTATGTTACTTACTTATATAGTTCTGCACTGTTAATTATTCTAAAATCTTTTCCATATATTGTTTTCTTTGCAGTGGGAGGGGAAAGGTTGGAGTAGTGAAAGTTACTGTTTTTTGTCTTTAATGCTGAATTCAAATATCTGTCTCTTGCTACTGCTGGAGAAGGGGAGGTTGTGCACTTTTCATCTCCAGCTCTAGAAAGGCCAGGAGGAAGATGGCCCTGTATTCCCATCTCAACAGTATTTTTAGTAAATCTTTTTACTTCAGAGGCAATTACAAAGAAGAAGGAAGGAAAATGTCATTTATAGTGGCAAAAGTGTTTTCAAATAAATTATTTGACAGATTTTGAGTATGAATAATTGGACCTCTCATGACTGTGAAATTGCATAGTATCAGATAAACATTTCTTACTTGCCCAGTACTCCTTAATGCATGCATTTTAATGTCTTTATTGCTTACAATTATCTATAAAAAGCGGCACTTATTTTTCATATTATATACAAACTGTTCCAACTCTTCATGCTCTATAGCTAAAAACCCTTAAAAGAACTTATGCAGGGACCCAGTCCATGAGCAAATGCATTATGTTCTCCATACTAAAATATATAAAAACCACAATCGTGCTTTCTAAGTGCCTAAACATTTTAATCCAGAATAGCTGTTCTGTTTTTCTGTGATACTTCATACAATTTTTGAGTGGCAGGAAAATGAAAAAATCTGTAAATGTATCTGCCTAAAATAACCAAGAGATGGCAGCACTCCATTCAACCCAAATTTGACTTGTTATATAATCTATATAACTACAGTACATCAAGGCAGTACAAATGTAAAGTGCAATTTATACAGCAGTCAGCTGTAGAGGCAGCTAGGATGTATATAATTTCATCAGTCTTTCTCCTTGTTTACAATGGAGTATTAGGAAACACAGCAGTGCTGGAAAGTTCTTGATGGAACAGAAAGGATATAAGAAGGTTTGTCACTCTTGTGTCTCTTCTTTGGCCATGGTCTGCTGGTGGCAGTAAAATTTGCTGAGGTTCTGAAACTGTTCCCTTGCCTTTGGAATCATTAGGAAAACATTGTCACCGCAAGGAAGGACATTAAGATAAGGAGTACAGGGAACACATTCCAAAATTTGTCCCAAAATATTCCCACAGAAAGTTTCATGCATATTATGATAGGTCAAATTACATACAGTACTCACTTTTTTTCACTTAAGCACTGGAATAGAAGTTAACTCCCCCAACTCTCCTCAATCTTCATATACTACTCCATCAGAGCAAACTGCAAATTATTTGGTGCTTTGTCTTGATTTGACAAGTTTAAAATCACTACAGAGAGACCACATTGGATATCAAGTGTTTTGGGTTGTCTGGGAGAGAGTCCCTGCTTACAAAACTGAGTGCTAATGCATTTGAAATCAATCTTGAACAAGAGTTGACCTTACGTTATTGTACGCTTTACATATTTTAGTTTCCAGAAATCTTTGGATGCTTTTTAAATTTCATTATAAATATCCAGGAGTTCCATTATATTGATAATCACTACTGGAGCTGGGGTCAAATGTACCTCATTGTACAGCTAGCATGCAGGCATTCACAGAATGTGATCTCTCTTTGTGCTTAAATGGCTACATTTATCTCAGTAGGTTGTTTCCATTCCAGTTTTTGCTGTACAAGTTAGGGCAATTATTATGTTCAGTTTTGGGATTTTTTTCCTTATGTTCCTTCACTGCCAAGAGGTGGGAGGTTATTAAATTAGTATGCAAGAAGTATCATGTTACAAAATCCTAGAAGAGATAAAGAACCTGTCATTTGTACCAAGTCAGCTCTGTAAAACCACTGCTATAGCTTCTGCTTAAGTTTGACTTGGTCTCCATGATAGTAAAATTACAAAATCTCCACTAGGATATTACAGCAGGATGGGTTACTCTCCCATAGCAAAAACTGTTGAGTGGTAATTCAGTCTCTACTTTTAAACATACGGAGGTTCTTGTGCATAAACCTTTCCTTTCCTCTCCCGACTTCCTAGCTGCACTAGCAAAAGTACACTCTGCAACTCCCTTTCCCCCAGTCCATTCCTCCTGTACAGGGGGTACTTTCCATCATACTCAGTCACAAGCATTAGTGGTGTTAGTAACACGGAGAATGTTAAAGGAGACAGATGGCTGTTACAGACAAGGCCAAGTTGAATAATTATGCTTATCCAAATTGAAAAAGATGCAACTTCTTAGATTTTGGGAAAAAAGGAAAAAAGGAAAAAAAAAAGCCTCTCATATATTTTTAATGAAGATAAAGTAACTGATAGACTTTTGCAGATTCAATAATATTTGTTTATAACTAATTAACTTTACCAGGAAAATACTGCTTTCATCCCATTTCTCAGCAGCAATTTCACAGCAGAAACTCTCCCTCCTCTTCGAACTGACTCCGTAAATAGAGCAGAATACAGCTGGCAACATTTGGTGAAGAACTGCTTTGTGTGACACTGGCAGGATATTCTGACTGTTACGGGCTGTTGGGGCTCTGCTTTTAGATAACTGCAAGGCAGCCTCCAAGCAGCACAGGATCCTGAATGCCATGTCAGAGTACCAGAGGCAAGTGCCTGCTGGATTTGGCTTAGCCTCTGCACAAACATAGGCTCAGGAAAGCTCAGGAAGTCTTTCCAGCTTTACAGTCAGAACATGAGCCAAGGACAAGCATAGCTTCTATAAGGAAAATGCATCCCTAAGTATGCCAAGGAACTAAAGAAGTAAAAAAGTAAAAAAAAAAAAAATTGGACAGGATGGAAGAGGAGACACCTTCAGAGGAAAGAAATTAAGCTTCAGCACTGAACTGTTCAGGGAGTGCAAGCTGAGCCATGCCTTGGCAAGATGCAGCACACAGACCCCTGAGGCAGCAGAGGATGCCAGTAGGAACATGGCCCTCCCAAGAACAGCTTCTCCTAATGTTACCACTAGATCTTTTATGGGTTCATCTGAAGCAATGGCTACCCTATCCCTGCACATTTTTCCTCTAGGCTTTCTCTGTTGTCTTCATCTCCAGCCTCTAACCTTGCTGAGCTTAACTTGCACATGACATTGACCTGAAGTAAAATGATAAATGTAATGTGCACTACTTAAAGTTCTGATTTATTTACCTTGGAGTAGGTGGGGAAAGGAGAGGTATGAACCTGAAAAGTTCAAGGAAGTGCTTGAAGATTAATATGCTGCTGGACAGGATGAAAATGTTGCCAACAAAAATACAATCAAGCCAAGTGTAAATTAATGCTGAGATTGAGGTGGGAGGGACTGCATGGACACAGAAAGTGCCTGGGGAGTTGGGTTCTATCAGGGGGATCAGGAAAAATATAGAAATGACTGGAAGTAGAGTAACAGGAGGGAAGGAGTGTGTCGTCCCACATATCAATGAATTGCCTGTTGGCAGCACATAAACATTAAAGAGCAGCTTGCAGTATCTGACTATTTGTAGCCCAAATCCTGAACAAAAGAAGAAATCTAGAGCAGCATTAGATACTCGACTACACCTCTGAGCTATCTGAGTATTTCACTTGCACTAAGGAAAATAGATTATTGATACTGGCAGGGACATGTACGCTAAAAACAGACAAGGAGATTGCAGTCTAATCCAAATCCAAACAGAAGCAAGTTGTCTAAAGCCAAATTCCTTTTATAGTCCCTTAATTTCACTACAAAATAGCTTTCCTATAAGTTTTAAACTGTGTAGTATCTGAGCCAATCTAGCTAACCCTTTCCTACGAGAGTAGTCTGTCTGTGCAGGAGTGGACCCATTAAAACCTCATACAACAAATGGCTTGCAAGACTCAGGGTAAAATCCTGGCCCCACTGAAGGCTCCAGGAGGTTTGCCAGAGATTCAGTGGGGCCAGCATTTTACCTCACATCTTTACAAGCAGCAGTACTGCTCGTTAAGCAGCAAAAAACACTGCTGTGAATTTCCTGACATCCACTCATGGGCTCTTGCTAGTGCTTCCAATATCAGATGGCTTTGTTCCGAAACTCGAAGTGGAGAGGTTGGGAAATGAGGCCATACCCTCCCACTAAAAGCTGATTCCTTTCATGTGATCTATGTGTGATGCTTAATTCCAGCAAACAGACAGAGAAAACCCAAAATTGGTTAGTTTTTTCTCCCTTTGATTATTCTTGCCCATGGGAATAGTACCAGGAGCCTGTGCTAGAATTGGCGTGGTCCATCATAGGACTCCACATAACACACTATGGTTGGAGGGCAAAGAAAAAAGTGTAAGGCCTTCAGGCTGCCCCTGTGGCCCCAGGAAGCCAAGGGCTGGCTGCTAATGAGGCATTGTCTGCTGGACATGCCTCTGGGCCAGCACACTAATTGGAAACAGCGGGTCTTCTGCCGGCAGCCTCCCAGCTCCCAAGTCCTTGGAAGTGCATGATCGTGATCAATAATTCTCCCTGAGAATCTTTTAAAGTGCTCCCAGCCACATCGCTCCAGTAAAGCATTTGTCAGCCTTTCCATAAACCCCAGTTTTGAAGATTTTATAGCTCAGCTTGCTTTCATTATCTTGAGGTGAAAGTTGCCATATAAAATTTCAGACCAGAAACACTTTTTTCCTTTGCTAATACAAAAAATATTGTTTAAAACAAAATTTGTCTCCAAATTTAGAGTCCTGGTAAGAGCCACGTTGTTCTGTCCCCAGTTGCTTTGGGTGTGCTGTTCACAACTGCTGCATAAAATCCTTTTGAAAATAAGGATTAACAAATAGACAGCAAGCTCTTCTGTCAAACTTTCAAACCACTGACTAATACGCTCAGGGCTGCTTAGCTACTTTGCTCCTTACTCAGAAACACAGTAAGACTAAGTCAAGAACTTCAGTGGAAGAAAAGCAGACAATGCTATTCCGCATTTTCCCCTTTCAGTAGCCAGAACTACAATTCTTGATATTTTGTCTTTTAAGGAACAGAAGTCCAGATCATATAAGGTCACTGAATCTCCATTCACTTTTCTCTCTTAAACAGTTGCTAAACAGCAGCCCAGAAATAATCAAGCTTCCAGTAACAGATACTTCCTGTTAAACACAGGAATAGCATTCCAGCTACCTGTTCTTGTAGGCCACAGTGGGAGAACTAGGGATATCTATCCAAGTTCAAAAGGTTATTAAAAAACAAGAATTAGAACACAGAAATGCAATATTTCAGGGGATTGACCCGGGAGGACCAGAAGTGCTGTCATGCAGATGAGTTTATCCATCAAAGACAAGTGGATTTGTGTTTGTTACTCTCCACACTCCGAGAATTTTGTCCACTTTATTGAAATGTTATACGATGAAGACAATGTAGATGGAATTAACATGTTCTGGATGCTATCTTAGTGAAAGGGGAAATATCAATTTTTTGGTGCAGCCAATTTTTGAACAATTTCCCTCTAACTAGTGGAAATTTTCTTGTGTAAGAAAGTCAGAGAAAATGAAAGGGCAAAAAAACATGTTTTTTCTCTAAGCAGTGCCATGTTTATAAGTGGATTTTTATTTATTTGTTTATTTATGTATTTATTATTATTAAATAAGAAAGGAAGACTTTGGTGTCGGGAAGGGGAAGAGAGGGACACAGACTTAGTAAATTAGAATAGTATTAATTTTATCCTTACTACAGGTGGCCAGAAGTGCATTGTAAGCTGTAAAATTGTACCAAGTATAAATACAGCACTTTTGTCTAGTTTCTTAAGGAAATTAAACTTGTATGACTGTCCTCTGTATCAATATGCACACAAACCTATTTTAGTCTGTTAGTTTTCCTTTCTTCCTCAGTTCTTCTTAATTCTCCAGGCTGGATCAAGAGGGCAAGGAAGCTTTAGAGCTGACATATTTCTGTAAGAATCCTGAAACACTGAAGCAGTTTTCTGCATGGAAAATAAGAAGTGATTAGCCATTCCACTAAGGTAAATGATATTGTAAAAACTCAGCTCTTTTTGAGCACCTGAAAATCCACGAATGGTAATAGACATTCAGAACACTTCAACAGCTGAAAAGCTTTTACTTGAAGTTGTTACTTTATTAGAGAACAGAAAATCTACTGCAGACACAAGTGCATAGACTCTCAGGCAACACTGACTACATTGCTCACAGAAGCATATACTGGAAGGCAAAGGTGCTTTGCACATACTTTGACTCCAAATTTTCCTCCAAATTTTTATTCCCATATGTTTTGCAATCCTCACAGGACACTGACAAATAGACAGCAC
Organism: Perdix hodgsoniae; assembly: GCA_035772895.1. NCBI lineage: Eukaryota > Metazoa > Chordata > Aves > Galliformes > Phasianidae > Perdix > Perdix hodgsoniae. The sequence continues at coordinate 15,849,296 of JAPSGF010000004.1, read as the reverse complement.
TGACAGAAAGATAAGGTCAATTTAAGTGGAAGTTATACAGACCTTTAGCAAGGTCTATATACCTTGGCTTCGGTTTTCTGCTATAGCCAATAGATCATACTCTTGTTTCATTTCCTTTAAAATGGGCCCACTTGGATAGCTATAAATTCCTCTTAGAAAGTAGCTAATTATCCTATTCAAAGACTGTATTCCTTGGGCTTTCCTTGAAGAAAAGGAGAGTGAGTTACCTGTAAAATGATGCATGCAGTTTGCCAGTGCCTTGCGCAGCCCTAAAGCCCCAGGTAGAATGAAAGCATAACTTAAGCAACAACCCAAAGAAGGCAGAGAGGCAATCTTCTGTTGTTTTTCATACATTTATCAGATACTAAGAATCGTGTGGAAAAAGACTACAGTAAACAATTCCCAAATTTTTTCCTCATGGCAGAACAATTTCCAGTTATCCTATTTTCCTGTTGCTAACAGACAACAATACAGTATTTATTGGTATCAGCCTTCCTGTCTGCGGGATGCACAGTGGGTAGTAGCTCGAGTCCTCTGTTTTTGTGTCTACCCCAAGGGCAAAGCCTGCTATGCTGATGCTATGTAACGTGTGCAGCGTCCAACAGGCCGCTTGCAGGGCCTAGGTCAGTGTTCATGGCTGTCTGAGATCAGCCACTCTGATGCCCTGCCAGCAAGCAGAGACACAGCAGAAGAAAGGCAGTTTTGCTGAATAAAAGAAAGAGGCTCGTGCAGTCCAAATGAACAGCGATTGGGATTTTTTATGCATGTAACCCCTGCCTCCTTTGAACTGTCAAGAATAGCAAACAAAGTGCTAATGATAATGAGCAAATCTGTCTTCTGTCAGTTCCATCCCCCTCAAACACAGATTCTCAGATTAATCTAGACTCACGCCAAGTGCTCTGACTAGCAAGGACATTAGAATTTATTTTCTCTGTTGATAAATAGCCAAAGCAATGTTCCTGTCCTGGTGTAACTGATGGAAATGCCTCTGTGAACACTTGCCTCTCAGTATTTCCATTGAAGAGTCCATGGGATTCCTGCCCAGCCTGAGAAACGGAATGATAGAAGGAAACAAAATTGGGTTTTAGGTTTATCTCCTTGCAGTCATTTCAGAGACTTTTTAATAGCACACATGCTGAGAACAAGGAAACTACTCACTCTGCAGCATTCCTGCTCCTAATGAAACTAAGGAGAAACCTTTATGACGTTCATGATCTCACTCATGAAAACTTAAAATAAATAAATAAATAAATAAATAAACAACAACAAAAAACCTGTAGAGGTTTTTTGTTTATTTTTGTTTTGTTTTTTTTTTGTTTTGTTTTGGTTTTTTTGCATGGCAGCAAGCCTAGACATTTCTGTTTCAAATCCACCATAAATATTTGACTCTCGAGTCACCCACATTTATGATTCATTTTGTTAGTAGGCTGGTAGGCACACTTTAGCGAAGGGCCTGCCATGTGCCTGTTATCTGGAAACAGAGGCACATTGGAAACATTCTTTTTTGACCATCTACTGTTCTATCTTATGAAACCATAAATGCAGGCAAAGACTGAGAGGCAGATTGCTCCTGCCCCACAGAAGGAATGAAAACAGGAATCTTTGTGGTTGATCAGTAAATGCAGTCCTTGTTAAAGATCAAAAGCTCTGGCAACACCTGCCACCTTGCAATGTACAATTTGTAGCTGACGGTGTGAGCACTTTAGTCAGATGGAGATGGGCTGCTTAATTTGTGAGGAATTCAGTTACTCCCCAGCATGCATGAAAAAATGCACAAGGAGAAAGGAAAAAGGAAAAAGTAGGAGAGTTCAGATACATTATCATCTGGCAGTAATAGCATTTGTCTTTTTCTATTTGATAATACTCAGGCTTTGAAGAGATGCACTACAGTTAGGTACAATCAATGTGAAAGAAACATGACAAGGCTCCATAGCCAACACGAGACCAAGCACAGCATGCACCTGCCAGTGCTGAAATTGAAGAAAAAGAAGATTCAAAGGAAAGATATAGGGCCTTACCTACAGGTCAGCTCTGGAGCAATATCCAGCTCTGAGGAGAATAGCTGAAAGAAGCTGATGAATGTCTCTGCTCTTAGCTGCACTTAATTTTGTACTTCAGCATGTCTTAGTGTGATCTGAGCCCTTTTCTGAGGCAATGTGAGATCAGAAGTGAGAGTGAGATGCTGAAGAAGGAGTAATGTACTTTGAGAAGAGGTCAAGTGTTAAGAAAGACAGTGAGTGAAGGAGAAGAAAAATGACAAGTTACCTTCCCCGAGAGTCTGTGAGTGTCATCCTGAATAAAAAGAGAAAGACAAATTCATAGCAAATAAGGAGTTTTGCTCCACAGAGTGCTGCTGACAAGCTTTGAGCCTGGTCCTTCCACAAAAGGTATTTTATATGCCAGCTGTGAAATATCACAAACACTTGTCAAATGATTAACAATCCAGCCCTGCTATGTTTATCCCTTTCAAACAATGCCTTGTTCAGGTCCTGGTTCCGAGAAGTAATTGTGTGGAGAATGCAGAAGGGAGGAACAGCAGCTTGCCATAAAAATAGGAAACGTCTTTACAGAAGTTCCAAAATTTCTGTGGATTCTACTCATTCCCTGATATACAAATGTTAGCCCCTGGCAGGTGGAATCAATATCACAGAGTGCTCCCTAGGCACTGCTTAAATGAGGAAATGCCTCATTTTCCAAGCTCAGTAGTGGCAGCAAACTGCTGGAGAAGTTAACTGGTGATTGGATAAATCAGTAGGATAAAATATTTGCAGTTACTTCTTTGCATTCTGTTCCTAGCAAATGGTCATACTGATCAGGATAGGAGAAGATCGTATGCTGCAGAACTTAACAAACTCCATGCCACAGCTTGTCTCTGCAAAGAAATACTTAGAAGTTTGCTTTTCTGTGTGGCCAGTTGTATGTATATATATTTACCTACATATTATATATATTTATATACACAGATATTTTGATCTCAGTTGTGCAATCAAACAGGCATCAGATTTGCTCTCACCAGACACTGGATTGCTGGAGAGTCCCTCATTACTTCTTCATTCAGAAGTTTACAGGTTATACTGTAGCTTTTGAGAGAAACCCCACATTATTTTTAAACCCCACATTATTTTTATCTGGGTTGTTTTGATATGCCTACAGGGAAAAGAATATGTGTCTCACCTTTTTCTCCATCACATGGTTCCATTTTAGGTCATATTCCAGGAGATGCAAATTTACATATTTGAACAAAGTGTTAGATGACTTAAATCTCTTTGAACATTTTTCACATGCACTTCAGACATTCACTGTCTTTCATGGAGCCTTGACAAAGCCTTATTTCTGAGTAACATATTCAAAGACATTTGTAGGGAGAACTGTATTTGAAAGAAAAATTCATCAATAAGCTGCTATGAGTTAATCCCAGCAGTAAACCAAGCCTCACTCAGTAGCTCACTGGGATGAGGGGGAGAAGGATAATGATGAGAAAACTCATGCACTGAGATAAGGACAACTTAAAAGATAGAAGAAAATACAAAACAAAAAGAAGTAATGCAAAAGTAGTCACTCACCACCAGCTGACCAATACGCAGCCAGTCTCCAAGCAAGGGCAATCTCAGGCAAACCACCCCCCCAGCTTTACTGTTGAGCATGACATTATGTTGTATGGGATATCCCTTTGGACAGCTAGGGTCAACTGTCCTGGCTGTGCTGCCTCTCAAACTTAATTCCTAATCTACTTGCCAAAGATAGTAACAGAGTGTGAAATAGGTCTTTATGCTGTTCTTCTGGAACAAGATTGGGAGGATTCTCCCCTGTGGGGCTCTGAATCACATACTTGGAAATAATTTCATACCCTGGGAAAAGAAAAAGGAGACAGCGTAGCTCAGGGAAGCCCTGCAAAAACCCTTTCCCAACATGGAAAGTTACAAGATTTGTTTCAGCAACATAGTGCTCCAGCATCTGACCAACCAGCCTTGAGAGACAGAAGGAGCTGCAGAGAAAAAGGGAAAGGGAGAGATCCCGGCAGCATGAAGCCATGGCAAATATATCCATAGTGAGCCAGAAAGATCCCCTTCACTAGTGATGGCGAAGAACAAATCAATAAATTGGAGTACCTGCACTGGTATTGACTGCTGCTGTCACTGGCACAGCAATGCTGTCATCAACAGCAGTGGTGGAGAACTGTTGTGTCACAGGCAGCTCCTTTGCTTTCTGAAAAGCCAGATACCACTTGTGAATGCTGAACTACACTATTGCTGTAAGAGAAAATTATAACCTTTCATCTCTTAGTAGCACTCTCAGACATGAGTTCTAGTAGGAGTAGAAGCCAGGTATTAACGTGTAACCAGGAAGTGCTCCACTTTTTTTAGTAAAATGACTTCTCTTCCTTGAGAATAGAAAATTTTCTTGGAAGGGTGAGAAGGGGTAAACTAAAGTCCAAAGTAATGCCAGATGACTCATGGGAAATTTCATTTTCAAAACAATGTAAAATTGTTTTTAGTCCCATGTTTTTACTCCCTTCTTCCCCTGAGACCATTAGGAAGACCCTGTCTGATCACAGGGTACAACCTGGCTGAATAGTATAGTTTCTGTTTGCCAGAGCTCAGGCCCAGGATGTCTTAGGCAAACACCAATTTGAAGCTGATACAACATGCCCCACTGATAATCCCTTCAGACAGATCAGTTTTGTTCTTTTTATATTAGGCTACAGGTAAGTCTGGAGATTGGATTAACTTTTTTTCATTTAATCCAATTTTTTTGGAGTGCAGACATTCACTGCATGCAGCCAAAACTCACAGAAAATCAGTCATGAGTTAGCATGCCCATTGCTACATACTTGTACTATATCCAGTGCAGGAGAGAGACAAGTTCTGCTCAGAGTATCCATGCATTATTGTACTACAGAGAGAAATCAAGTCAAATCTGACTGGTTTCAGCAGTCATTTTTTTTACTTATATGGGCAATTGAGATCAGCAGGTACTTATCTGGTTTTATCTGGAATGAGACTAGGTCATAACTGGACTTCATCAGCAAGACCTATACCCTGGACTCAGACTCAGCTGGATATTAGCTAAATTTCCAAGAGCTTCAAATGAATCAGAAGGGAGAGAGCACCAGAAGAGAGGCAGATAAATGTCACAAAAATGCTGAAAGCCCCTGCACAATATATCCTCATATATCCCTATATATATATGGATATATATATATCCATATATAACCCTCCTCAATATATCTTAGCAGGCTACATAAGTGCGTGCCAGAACATGCATTTGATCTCAGTTATGCATTACAAGTAATATTTACAGCCAAGTCATGGGACTACCTGAATTTTTATAAAATCTGCTAAACCATGTTAAGCAAAATGTAAGGGAAAACCTTTTATTCTGAGTCTCAAAAGAAGTATTCCTATGTTGAGGTTCTAGATGACAATTCATCTGAAAATGCATTCATTTAATAAAAAAAGTAAAGACCTAAAAATGATTTGAAAACATATAAAAAGAAATATTTTGAGAGACTGAAATGTTAAAAAATAATTTGACTAGATGCAAAAACCATGCGTAATCAAATATTGGGTTTGGTATCTACCAAAACCAAACAGCTTGTTCTGATTCTTTCAAGCTCTAGAGATACGATTTCTTACAATGGTTGGAGAGAAACTGCTGGCTCTGTACCACAGACGAGGAGGACTCTGTTCCCCTTGGCCATGCATCCTCTCAGTTCATCGCCATTTTCTCTGCTCCTTTCTCACCAGGAGTCAGTTCTAGCACTTGTCTGCCTGATGAGCAAAGCTCCTTTGATTCATTAAAATGGCCAAAAAAAGAAAAAGTAAGAAAAACAGTCCCCTCACCTTCTCTAAAGAAAAACAAGATATGTATATATATAGATAGATAGATATGTATATATTATATATAGATATTTGCCAGGCAATAAGTTTGCTTCTCTTATTGAAGAGGGATGACAAGGGATACCAGCACTGGTTGAAGGGGTGGCTGTTATGTGGCTGAGGGAGGAAAGGTCAGGGAAGGAAGTACAGAGAGCAAGACTTCCCCCTTTTGGCAGCAATCCCCTTTAGTGCAACTCATCGGTGCAGTTTGAAACCAAACCTCGAGTGAACTGAAACTGTTTTTCACAGTTTTGCCTTCTCCTATCAGACAAAACTTTCTGTCTTTTTTCTTTTTATCTCTTGCAAAGGAACTGAAATTGTCTGGTTTGGTGAGGGTCTCACTCTCGCAGTATAATTTTGTACCCACATATATATATCTTTTCTTTATATCTCTGAAAAGTGATCAGTCTGAATAGTAATGGTTGCTTTATGCAGTCTGTATTCTTTAAATAAAATAATGTGGAAGTTCAGCTAGGTACACCTGTCAACAAATTTGGAGGGTTTCTTGAAAAACATTGAGGGCATATTCACATTCAGTCACTTCTATAAAGACAAATATACATGTACACGAATATGCACATATATACGCAGATACTCAGGGTGATGTAGGCAGCTACACACTGGGAGAGAACCTCTCTGTTTCTGATCTGACCTTTTCAATGCTCTGTATGTTAAAGCAGGAAGGAGACTAATTGCTGCAAACTAGAAGCTGCAGTAATTACTCTAATTCAGAAGTTACCAACCTTCAGAAAAGGGAAACACAGAAAGGGAATCATGTTTAAAGGCAGCCCATTTTGCTTTGTTCTTCAACATAGCCCCATTCATAACACTGTGGAATTTATGAGTCTACTGAAAGTGAGGTCTCATAATGTGCACAGCATGTTGCCAGTTAACTTGAATGAGCTTCTCCTCTGCTTTCTGTCTGATTACTATAATACCATGCTTGAAAATGGGCCCTCCCTTCTAAAACATACATATTACAGTAGAATACAAAATAAGGCAATAAGCTGTCCAGGTAGTTTGTGTAGTGTTTCTAAACATCAGTCCTTACAAACATGATCTAATGCCCCTGGAAGAGAGTCGGAACGATGAATTTCTGTGGAGCTTTGGAGGCAGGCCTGGGACGGCAAGCGCCTTTGTAAGCCTTCCAGTCCTTCCTGGTTCAGTTCAAGAGAGAAATGCTAGCTTGCTTGTGGGATTGCTCCGCTTTGATGTCCTGTTCCAGATGGAGCCAGAAGTGCCGAGGCACGTAGGGAAAACAAAACCAAACTTTTACAATCTGCAGGAAAGATGCTTAAGAAGAATAGAAGCATCAACATGCTGGCCACTGTTTCTGTGAAAGCATTGTAACTTTAAACAAAAACACATATAATGTACAGAACAGGAAATAAGGATTGCAGATATCTTTTTTTTTTTTTTTTCATAATCTTTCTGACATTTTATTCTCCCAAAAACATACACAGTTTCTTCTGATCTCAGTGGTACTGGATTTGACTCTAGAAGTTCAAACCACAAACAGTGAATCTATTACTCCAATGATTCATCTGACCTTCCAGAAGAAAAAGAGTACCCATTCCTAGGGCTGCAACACTTACTTTACTTAATTATTAATTTATATGTAGTAATAGAATATCCAAGTAGTTTCCTATGCACACACTTGCTCAGTAGCACTAGCATATTGAAAGCACACAGTTGTAAAAGTTATTTAAAAAATCCTTCATAGTCTTTTATGTGTTGATCTTAATTTCGGTGTTTGGAATCTGTAAAGCTCAGTGTACACTGTTTTCAATCGATTTCTCAGTGTTAATTTCAATTTATAGTATCTTGTGTTAATCCACAATTTTAATCATGCAAAACTCTAGCTTGAAAAATGGGTTTGTTTTCAATAACATTTCACTGCATTCTACCCATGAGCATTGGAATGATTCTTCTTGTAATCAGAGTTTTTCAAACCCTTCATGACATAGAGGTACAAACATTTTGAACGCCTTTTGCAAAGACTTTGGCATTTTATCTGCCAGAAAAGTGAAGGAAGAAAAAATGTAGGAAAAAGATTGCTAGATTCTTGGCAGTTGCAAAATGAAGCTTTTTGCTCTCTATTAGGTCACCAAGAACAAATTCCAGTCAGCTGCTTAGTAAGCCATATGATGTACATTAGCTTCCATTTTAGAGAAGGTACAGAGACTCTCATCTGAGCAGCCCTGTCTTCCTTCCATCATGAGCTTGTCCCTAAGAGGAATAAGGCAGTTTCTTAGGGCTCAGAGTGGGCTAGAGGTACTGTCCTGTGAACTTCTGGTGGTATGATATCTGCAGCTATTGCCTCCCTCTGTGTAGTGGGTGCAGAGCTGCAGCCAGGCCAGCCATTCCCACAGCAGGACACCCTGCAATCTGAAAGGTCTCCTTGTTCCTTGTGGTGGAGCTACAAATGAGCAGCTCCCACCTCAGGAACTCTCTGGTCAATTGTTCTGATTCTCAGGAGTTTCCTGGTTTATCCACAGCCAATTTACTGTCACTCTCCCCAGAGTGTGTCACAGAGATCTGAGGAGGTCCATCTTCCCAGGGGAGGACCTGCTCTATTTCTGTCTGAGAAATAGGAGAGTCTGACCAGGATCACATCTTCTGTTGACTGTATAGCTAATGCTGAGGTGAGGTTTGGGGTGTCCTCCCCAGACACTTTGCATTCTGAGGAAGCTGAAGGAACACCACCTGAATTAATGTGGTACCAAGCCCAGTGCCCCATAATTGTGTTAGGGCATTGGCATGCTGAAGTCATAGCTCATGTCTTTGTCACAAAGTTCTCTGAGCACATCTGGATGGACTACAGTATGTATGGGAAATGAGGACTGTTGAAGGGAGACATCAACAATGACGTATCTGGTCTCAGCACAAAAGAAGATACTCAGTATTCAGCATTACTGGGCTTTTTTTCTTTTTATTTTCCTCAAATATACATATTTTAAATGATAGGCTCTCATTCTGCCAGTAAAGCTCAGTTTTCCATAAGCTATGGGCTATTTAAACAAAATTTTCCCAGAGGTACTTCAGATTTAAATAGCTGATGATGGCAAGAGGGTCTGATGTGATTTGCAGCAAGATGTTTTACAACTCAGTCTTTCTCAAGCAGTCAGCATTTGAAAGAAATCCACAAATCCACTTGGCTGTTGGAACATAAAGAAAGAGACACATGAGGGTCCAGGAGCAGGATACTTTAAAACATTATCCAGGTTTCAGACCCGGGTCTTTCTTGTTTAATGTACTATGTGCTGTAAGTCTCATGGCTCACTCTTACCAAATCTACCTAATTTTGTTGGCAAGTCACTTGTCTTTGAATTAATTTTAAAGTGATTTAGAAGCATTACTATTCCTTACTGCTTGCCTGCGCGGGCAAATAGACTAACAGAATTATAGCAGTGTAAAAAACTACTACGGTTACATCCACATGACTTCCTCTAGAGAATACATAGTGGAATTATGTGACTTCATTTGCAGTATAATGACTTATTTTCCAAACAAAATATTCTGTTTCTGTCAAGAAATCTGTATGTTAAAAAATCTCCAACTATTTCCCTTCTTTGAGATGAAGGTTTAGATAATGTGACATTTTAAATCATATTTATCCATATCATCAAAATTTGTCAGGCTCACATAAATAGAAGTCTTTTAATTTAGAATAATAGAAGTATTTCAAATGACCTTGGGGCTTTCTTTTTGAGTTCTTTCTTAATTTTCCAGACAACACAGAATGATTATAAATCCTAATGTAAGTTCTTTCATAGAACTGGAGATTGTAGTTTTCTCCTCTGAAAACTTTAAACCTGCTTTTTTTTTTTTTTTTTTTGTCTACTGCATGTTGCAGTGATGAAAACAACAGAAAACTGACCATTATACTATTAAATGAAAACAACTTACTTTATTATTGCCACTGTCACTTTAAGCTATGTCTGTGATTCTGCTTAATTACTGTTTTTATGACTTACTTATCACAGAGATTCAAAAATACAAGTACTACACATGGCAGTGACAGGAATAATTAGTTTTTTACTTTTGTTCATATTAGTCTGTATTTAAACTAATATTTTCTATGCTCCATTTTAAATCCCAAAGGAAAATATTTATGGTTATACTGAAAAAGAAGCTCTGTAAAACACGTATTGTTGCCAGCTTTGTGAGCAAGTATCCTAGCCAGTATGCTTAGTTTACCTACTCCAGAGGAAAAGTACATGGCCAAGGCACCATGTAAATCCCAATCATTCTCAGATCCTGCACCACATAGTTGTAGGACTATTTCAAATATATGTATTTCAAATATATATATATTTGTGCCTCCGTCTTAGTTTCAGCTCATATATGAAGGAAGTTAGGGGAAGATCTTTGCCCTGCCTGTCCTTGACATGCTAGGTTAGTATCAGTGGAAAAACTACTTTTGTCAGCAGTCAATTTTTCTCACATTCAGGCTACCTTAAAGTTACTTGTAGATGAATACAGTATATGAGAACTTTACAAATGGACATAATTAAAAAAATATTACAGATCAACTCCTTAAAAAACAAAACAAACAAACAAACAAACAAACAAACAAAACCAGACAAGTGAAACCAGAAGAAATGTTCAGCAAAGCTAGAACATTCATGTTTGTCTGATAAATCAGAAAAACATGCTGGAAATTTAATTTCCATTAACTAATGCCTTATTAGAACAAAATGTTGATGGTGTTATCTGAGATCTGTGTAATATACAAGAAGCCTAAAGAAATTTAAAGTAAAAATAAGGTTCAGATAATCCTTTCTTTTTTTTTTTCTTTCTCTGCTGTGAGCAGGTAAAATAGACCATTCTGTTTAAAATTAATATTCAAAAATCTGACCACAATTATCTTAAATGTGTTATTTATTATTATGTGAAGATCTCTGTGGATATTGTCTCTGGAAATGCTCTTTTCAGATCTGGAAGGAAGGTTTGTGTTCCAGTTCTTGGGAAGCATGATCTTGTACTTGTCTGAGCAAGCCAGATGGTATTCATGCATTCCAGTTATTCCAGCTACTTTGCTACCCTTCATGAGCTGCAAAGGCTGTGAGAAAGAATACAAAGAACAATGCATGTGCAAAGCACAGGAATAAGTTGGTAGTGGTTTTTTCTCTTTATGTGCAGACTTATCTAGGAGTACTCTTTACTTCTCTATGGACATCTGCCAGAACTCAGCCTTGATTTAGGGGTTTTCAGCAAACAAAATCAAACTAGTCCAAATGATTGTGTAGGAACAACTGCACTGCCATATCTTTCATGTCTGTAGAAGGAGAAAGGTCATATGAAACTAACTTCTGATTCATCTGACTGCCAGGATCTCTTGAAACCTCGCCCTTTTGCTCACACAGTTCTGGTTAGTGATTCATTACAGTTAGCACTAATAATGCTCATAAACACATTTTGGGAATGCTGACAACTTTCATCTGGAATGGTGGTTTGTGAACAGTCTCCATCCCATTCCCTACACCAGAAATGATGCAATCAGGGTAGGACCAGGCAGTGTCACATACTGGCAACAGAATGTGCATTGCAAATGACATCCATGGTTGGGTGAGGAAGTTATCTGCCTCAGCTTGCAGACCCTCAGGAGCTTCCTGCTTTTGTTCCATGAAAATCAGCTAGCTGTGACAAATCTTTTTTCTTTGTGTTAGCTTTGGAGAGCTCAGATCAAAAGCAATTGAAAAATAATTTAAAAACATAATTTTTCCTATCATCCAAAAACTTGTGGGTTAGTCAACTATTGTCTGTGATATTGAAGATCCAGGTGTTAGGTGTAATACTGAAAGAACCACATTGTGATATTTTCAGTGTTGTCTATCTGTAGGAATAAATACAGGGATGTCTATAAATCTAGCAGGTGTTCCCAAATATACTTATTCAATACCTAGAGGTATTTAAGGAACTAATTTTTATTAATTTTAGGAGAGTTGGGTACATAAGAACTTTCCAGGTCGAAAATTCATAGAAGTGAACATAGAAGCTCTTTCAGTCTTTCCCATCAATGCACTCTCCTGAGAGTACTCTTGGCCTATTCCTTCTCCTTGTATAGAAGAGGAAAATGTTCCCTGATTCTTTCTCCAGGAAGACTCCATTCAGTACTGTTGCAGTCCACCTATTCAGCATGCATGAAGATGGAATACCTTTAGGTCATTCATTGTCATTCATAGAGAAGCCTCTAAGCCTCTGTAGCTATGTACCCATATGCTGGTCAGAAGTAATGCACAATAACCCACATATTTCTTAGTAAATATTCACTGTTTACATACCCAAAGTTGCTTTTTTTCCATTAAATGACAATTGCATATTTTTCACTTTGCTAAGAAACTTTAAACTCACCTCTGTTCTTACAAGAGCTACAGGTATGTGTTTCTCCCAATACTGAAACTTTCAGGATAGTTGAAACTCCACTAACAGCACAGTAACTTACAAAAGATAAAATGTTATGTCTTTGCAGAAATAAAGACAAAACAGCAGAGCAGCTGTTTCATACATAAAGGCATCATAAACTAGGTCAGGGCTACCAAATGGTGACACATGGTACTTACTGAGACAGCATCTTCAAAATGAAATTTTGGAACCATAAATAAGAACTTGCATTAAGCGATTTCAGAGCAACATTTCTTTTTTTTTAAAGATACCTGAGACTACTTGCCTTTAGAAAAAAAAATAATGTTCAACAGTTCAGAAATCAAGTATGTTTTGAGCTACCCAGATCCTTTAACTCCCAAAGCCATTTCTATACTTAAAATGAAGGATCTGCTTTTTAGAGAAAGAAATACAAACAGCTCTCATAATTCAAAATTCAGAAGATAAAAGTAGATGTAGGTTTTAACCAAAGCAGCTATGTTTGAAAATGTTGATGTTATTGTAAACTATGCAAATTATTAAAACATGGATCAAAAGAAGGAAAAAACGTGGGTTTGATCCTGTACATAAATCTCCCACCAACTTCAGAGATGCATTTGGTTATTTAATTGCACATGATTGACTCTTCAGGTTTGTTTTTCAGAATTTAAGACAGAAGGGAGTTAGATTGTACCTATTTGCCTATGAGATGCAAATAGGTACAGACTGATTTTTTAAAATTTAAAACAAGAAAAGTTAGGCATCTAATGTCCTTTGTGTTCATAACTGCATAGAAAATCTCCCTAGACTTTGTGTTAAATCTTTAGATGCCAAAGTAAATTCAAAACTGTGATCACTGAATTCAGTTCTGTTTCCATAGCAGTCATTCGGGCATTGTTGTTTACTTCCTTGGAGACAGCATCAGACACTAATGTACAATCAAAATCAATGACAACCTTCATCAACTTCCAAGAAAAACAGATCAAGTCTATAGTGAGGTAATGTGTTTATGTTGTTTGTTTTTTTTTTATTTCTGTAATTACATTTTTAAAAGCCTCAGAAAAACAGCCTTCTAGGAGCTGTGTGGCCCATTTTTCTGTCTTTCTACTACATCTTTAACGTGCAGTTTAATTAAGTTCATATTAGTTTTGAAGGGGAGTAATGGCTGGGTAATGGCTAAAAGAGATATAGCCATAAATGACACGTAAGAGAAACTTGATCTCAAAAGAAAAGAATTCTATTGCAAGAAATAGAACTAGAGTTATCTTGAATTTGAGACTGGGAGCAGGGATTAGTGGGGTTTTTTTTGTCCCTGACAGAACAGGAAGAACTATACTTATGAAACTTTCTGATGAAATCTACTGAAGACACCAATTTAGGAAACACTAGGGAAAAAAACAGGAAAAACTTGTGGACTTGACATTACAACAGAGTTTGGCAGAGCAAGTTTTGGGAGCTCTCACCAAGTAGCTGTCCCATAACTGAGGAGCTCATCAACTGGAAACAAGTATTAAGATGAAAAGATCTGGGTCTACAGGTTGATGGCAGCATGACAATGGACCTGCAGAGTGATGCACCCATAAAAAAAGAAATGGGATATTAAGGCATGCAAGGGCATTCTCATGCACAATTCTTTTGTGAACTTCTGGTGTGGCATGAAATAGTGTTCAATTCTGTGTTCAAGGAAAATGAGCTTGAACAAGAACCAGCACAGTGAAGGGATGAAAATTTGAAAAGAAAAACAAAAGTGGTGATTTAGAGAGTTTTGCATTGTTTGGTTAAGTAAATCTAAGATGTAGACATTTCTTAACACCACTGGGAAAAAAAAAACTAGCAATGAGTCAATTTAGTATGGAGATTAGAAAATTTCTTATCCTTGCCGGACTGTTTTTGGAACAACTTGTTTTAAGAATAGTTGTCATGAATTCGTGCAAGAATTGCATGACAGAGCCACACACAATAACAAGGGATGGGTGTCATTGACACAGAATGTTCCAGTCCTCAGAATTTGTGTTGCTTGGTATTAAAAACATGATTACAGAAACTGCTGAGGAAGACAAACAAAAAGAAAGAAAGAAAAAACTGAAACCACTGAGCTGCCTACCACCATCTTCTAACAATAGCTGGTTTTATTAATCAAAATAGGAACATTTTGTTCAGGTTGCATGTAAGAGTTCCTAGGAATAATAATTTGATAAGTTCAAGGAGAACATATAGAGTAGCATAAATTTTGATAATTATTTAGGTTTCAACACAGCACCACCTATTGGAATAAAAATAGTAGTAAAGTACTGAAAATGGTACAAACACAGCTGGGCTAAACTGTGATTAATTTATATGTCTGAAGTTAGGAGGGCTCTGTAACCAACTCTGCTTCTCATGCTTTCCCTGTAAAAATAAATTTAATGGCAAATATACTAATAATTTTTTTAGTTTATTAGAAAGGAAGGTTTTACCACTGCTCACCTGAGTTAAAGATTTGCTTTGAACCATTAGACTTGGCACTAAGTGAAGATACCTACACGTTAAAGGAGATAAGAATGTATTTCCTAGTAAAGAAAGCATTGTGCATGAGATTTTAAATGAGCTGCAGATAGATACAGATAAGTGATATAAGTAGATGCCTGGTCTATCATTAGAGAACATATCAACCACTTTAAAATACACTCTGTTCAGATTAATCACTGCATTGCTCTCATTTCAGATGAGACATGCAGATGGAAAACTGGAATGGCACAGGCCTTTCTTCTTATTAATGAAGAGATTAAAACATGCCACAGTTCAAAGTTTCAGGTGAGGAGGGAGCACAGGCACTTATCAAGAGAACAAGGTGGAACATGCACAGCTCAGAGCCACATCCTCAGGGCTTTCTCTCATCCTAGTCCCTCCCCTTCTCAACTCAGGAGAAAAAACTAGGCTTTGTTTTCCCTTCCAGGAATTATTTCTGCTTGCAGATTTAGAAAGCAAAATACAGAGAAAGTGGTTTCTGCTGCTTTGTGAGACCATTACACTAGCAAGATTTGAAATACCACTGCCTTCCTCCCTGTTCCAATGAAGCAAGCAGATGCAAAACTTTATCCCAAGAGCAGTGCTGCAGGCTTCACAGAGATAGGATGAGGGGCCAGTCTCTATCTCCCTGAAATGTTAGGGTGGAGAAGAGTAGTGTAAAACATGGATCAGGCTGCTGGTTTGTCTTCGTCTAGCTGGGGTGCTCAGCAGGTTGTCTGCCCTGTGAGGGACAGCTGAAAGCAGACCAAGGTCAGAGAGTGCATGCCAGGAAAGGGACAGCTCAGGTTTGGCAGTGAACTTTTTCCCAAGTAGAAGGGTGCTGCAGATACATGGAAGAGGCTTGGTGGCAGCTTCTTCCTTCAGATTGTTAATTACTTTAATTAAAGTATATGGGGAGGCATAGAATACTCTAGCAGAAAATACACGTAAAAACTTTCAGGCACTGCTTTAATAACCATATCCATGTCAGGTAAGGCTGCCCTTCTTCTGAAATTCACGAACATGAAAACAAAAGTATTCAAGAATAAAAACAGCGCTCCTACATTTCAGTACTATCACTTTACTACAGACAGTGGGCATAAAAATACAGTCCACATTAGTTAGACAATACTCATGCACAGTTAACAGTCTTTGCACAGATATTTGTTTAATGTTTGACATTTGAAAATCTTGCATTTTATTTACAAGAGTCAAAAAGCCACAATGCTTTATACTCTGTAAATGTTTCGTTCTTGTTTAGTTGTCTGAAATCTTGAATTACCCTATGTCCTCACCCACAGACAAGTTTACGTAACCAGGAGATTTCTAGGATGTGATTTTTCTTTAAAGAGACAGGAGCTAAGTACAAAGCTAATAACAACATTTAGGATTTGAGAGCATGAAGTTCAAGTGTGTGGTGTTTTAGATATCCTAGTCACCAGCTTCACAGAATTTCTCGCAGGACATGAGCTGAAGAGGAGCCTGAGTATACTTTTAAAAGGTGATATTTAATTGGTGGAGCTGTCCTCTTTTAATAATCCTTCAAAAATTTATTCATATCCCGTAAACCTAGGCTTCTGTCTCCCCTCTCCACTCTGCAAACATCAATAAGTTTCCAAATGACCACCAAAGAACTTTCAAGGAAAGTATCTGTCTATGATTTGTCTGTGGTCTATAAGCACAGTATGTAAGTATTACTTCACTTGAGTTTCCATTTATAAGCAAATAAAAGAAAGAGTGAAGATGAGAAATACATTTTTATATCCAAATATTATGCACAATCACCATTTTTACTGTATTTTCACTGGTTAGACTTGTTTCTCATACTTTCACCGCGTCTCCATGCTATGCATGTTTCAAGATTAATAACTTGTCTGTGTCAGTGCATTTGCACTAACAGACTAAAAATTAACATTCTCCCCCAGTTTTTGACTCCTTATATAATTTTTCCATAATTTTTGAAATAAATACTCCCCAGAAATCATTACTTTGCCATTTTCTATAGTATAATAACTAGACTGAAAGTTTGTCTGTCTTCATTTGTGTGGATAGCGATTTCATCAGGAGATGCAGATTGCGTTTCAGACCACTCTTCTGGAAGTACAAATAGTTCATCCTACAATATATATATATATGTCAAACGTAACAGGAGCCCTACAACTCTGTATAGACTATACAGTAGTTGCTTTACACTGATCTCATAAAATCTTGAATAAATTAAAAAAAAATTATGTCTAAGGATTCTTGAAAATATTTTGTTGCAGCATTACAGTACTACTTGCTGTTAATCATGGATCAGTTACATAAAGGAAACAGCTGCATACTTGCAGCTTGGCATCTGAGGACTCAGACTCCTTCATCCTCCTACTCCTTCATTTTCCTGCTTTGAAGAATCACTACATCTTCTGATGTACTATTAAACTAAGTAATAGTCCTTGGGTCATTACAACCAGAAGTACTTTTCATTTTATTTCTTTTTCCCTACTGGGTGAAAAAAAATTACACACTTTTTACACCTGATTTCTGCAGCATCCACTAGTGACATCATCAGTAAGATCCTGAATGTGGGATATTTTTCTGTGCTATTGAGTCATAGCAATGGCACCAATGAAAGTATTTTCCAGCACCATGAGAAAGAACTGTACTGTTAGCAATGTTAACTTTATTTCTGAGCTTCCAATAGTTCTTTACTGAATTGCATTCATTTATGATCTTAATGCATTTGCAGGGAAACGTTTCATGTGTGCATTGTTGGAATAGCTGCCCAGAAGCAGGATAGAATCTCCATCCTTGGAGGGCCTTCAACACAGTTGGCAAAGGTGCTGAGGTGCTGAGGTGCTCAGCTCTGAAGCTGGTCCAGCTCTGAGTGAAAAATATTACCAGATGCCCTCCAGACAGCTCTTGCAGACCGAACAGATTATTCTGATTCTGTTGTTCACTGTCATGGTAGCAAACTTATACAGGAGCTTCCTTTTTCTGCCATATATTTAATATTTTTCTCATTACAGTATTACCAGAACCTGGTATAATGAGATTTCAATGTTTTTTAGTATTTTTAATAGGTACAGGAAATAGAGAGGGTCATTTATTAAGAAGCAAGCAATATTATTTCTAATTAACTTTATATACTGTTTACCTGTTATTTTATGTGTTTTAAAATACAAACAAAATATTAATTATAATAATAAAGCACCAGACTAAGCTATCAGTACCTTTCCTCAGATTTGAGAGAATAGATGCCAGTTTTCATTAAACTTTTCTGTATGTTGGATAAATTAATTATCTGCATTTCTTATCTTTTACTATGGAGAGTAGTTGCCACAGTTCATTTCTAGGCCAAATGTCTTTTAGCTGGAATATTGTTCGATAGTGTCTAAGGTCTAGATACCAGCACAATGATTACGGGATACAGGGTGGAAAGAGCAAGAGCCACCCACACTCATGTGGACAGTGGAGCTAATCAGACAGTCAGGGAGGGAGAGCTTTTTATCCTGGTAAGATTTCACATGAAATTTTGTCTCAAAGGACTCTCATGAAGATTAATTTTTTACTGCCCTCATTGTTGCCAAACTGTTGATAATTACAATACTATTGTAATAATGCTTACAGCAAGGCTTTCTAATTCAGGGAAATTGGAAAAGGATGCTCAGCACTACCTGTAGTTGCAGGATCATTTATTTGCTAGCTGCATTTTAATGTCTTCCTTATGCAAAACTCCACCTGTCTTGCAGACAGGGAGGTGTTTGTGTTTTGCTTTGGGGTGGGTTGTTTTTGGTGGTTGTTTTTGTAAGAACTCAGTGTTAATAAAATTCACCCTGCAGGTCAGGAAGTCCTCATGCAGGCAGATGGAATTTAAAGATTATCCAGAAACACCATCCAAAACTGTCTGTGTCTGGCAGTGATGTTGATAATGGTGGGAGAAGAAGATCCTGTTTATATTTTCCTTGCTGCAAGGGCATAAATTATGAGATGCGTATGAACCAAACTTCAATCTTAGTACACCTCTAGAAGGAGGTCTGTGTTTATAAATGCATAAACCATCTGTTTAGTGTTTGCAAATTAAACACCTGCTTGTCTGATAGTACAAATTAATATCTAGTTCCAGAAAAGCTTGTGAGGTCCAACAAAACTGCACAGGCTGTTGCTTGATTCTTTGCAAGAAATGCAAAATATAACATAATTAAAGAAAATGCCTGCAAATGCAGACTGGGTTATTCTGTTTGGTTTAATTCCCATGTTCAAGTAATTAACTGCATGTTTGAAACACAGAATTTGCAATCAGTGCAAATTTCAAGTGTGTTTTTTTATCAGTTTTTATGATGTATATATCTTCATGGAGAAATAAATCAAATAACTGTACATAAAGGAAAATCAGTTTTTGAAATAAGTAAACACATAGTGTACTGAGGGTGTATCATGTGAATCTCAAGCTGATGCATCTGCTTTTTCATTTACAGGATATATCTCCAAGTCACTGTTTATGTTAGAAGATTCTTTCCAGCACTAGGATGGCTACTAGCTTTCCATAAAAGACACTGTTTGGCTTGGAAAGGTGGGTTGGCCTCACTGTTGCCAGAGATTCTCAGAAAGCCAAGAAGACAAAACCAAGCTTTGAAGGAAAATGGTTAAAGTAGTTTGTGAGTATCCTCATTTAGGGTAGCTGGACATTTTACAAAATCTCACAGAGCATCTATTTGCATCATTAAATGCGTAAATACCTTCTCCAGACTGGCCTTAAATCAATAAGTAGGCTGCATTGCAAGAGGTTTTTAATCCTTTTCCGTAGAGTGAAACCAGCCATGTAAAATCTGGCATATTCCTAAATTTCTTCCATTCAATTCCTTGTGCAACTGGAAGTTTGGTTTTAACAGGTGTTGTTAAAGCTTGTACTATTTTCTGAGGAACATTTTGGTCAGCTCCACTGAAAATTCATGACTCACCAAGATTCTGTCAATCTATTACTATATTTTGCTGTGTGGTGGAGTGGAAACTAATCTCTTTATCAGTGTGTGTACTCTGCAAACATAACGAAACTAAATGAAAAAGTTCATTTGATTTGAGAATCCAGAGTCAAATTTTCTTAGCTTATTATTACTTTATTCCAGGCAATGAAACAAAAATGTGTCATCATCCCAGCTGCACTTGGACTCTAGTAATAAATGGCCACAACTGTCTGATGGTGCATGCAAGGAGTTTGACTCTGTTCCTGCTGAAGTCAATGGCAGTTTTGCTACTGACTACAACAAAATACCTTATCCTTGCATGAACTTAATTAATATGCCATCTTCATGAATAGCATATACCATGTTTTGTTATGATTATTTTGTTTGCTGATATTTGATTATAGGTCACTTCAAACTTATGTGTTTGACATTAATACATTTTCTTCCCTAATTTTTGTGCAGCCAAAGAAATGGAAGTTGTATAAATGTTGGCACATTAGGGACAACTAAGCATTCATCTGCCAAAGAAGACTCCTCAGCTGGGGCAAGGGAAAAAAATAGCTAATTCCTACATCTTGCAAATATGACATTCAAGGCAAAATGGTCCACAGCCAAATACAGGAGATTAAACTAACTTTTTTCATCTAAGTGGCCATGAGAAGCATCGCCAGTTTGTAAGAGAGCAGTTCATCAAGGTCCCTACATCTCATAGTCAACAGTAGCAGAAAACACTGAGTTCTGAGATGAAGTTCTCTGTCTTCGGCTGAGTTTTTGGCTCAATGTGATCAATGTCAATGGAGGCCACAGTATTAACAGCAAATGCCTCTTCAGTGCATCTCTGTGACTTCTGAGGGAATGTCCCCTAGTTTTCTTCACAACAATGAGTGCAAATCTGATCCATTCATGATGAGCTACGGGAAAACTTGTCTGTCTCCAACACAAAGAGGAAATCGAGAGAAGGCATTCAAGGACTGGAATTACTCATGTTTTAACCTATGTTGAAGCAAATAAAGCTGAAGCAGAGGGAGTGCCAGGAACTCATTTTGTTTCAGTGCAGACCTTGGAAATGTAAATTGCAATCCCTCTGTGGTCTGCTCCTCATTAGTGCCTGCTTCCACTCACCACCCATCAGACCCTGAATATTCACCCCCTGCCCACTGCAGCTTCCTCTTGCCATTCCAGCGGTGCTCTCTACCTACTATTACAGCACCTTCCAACCATGCTTAGCATTAGTAAGTGCTGTGATGGTGATGATGGCTCTGAGAAACTGGAGGAGGGTGTTCAAAGCAAGAAGGTTATTCTGAAGCATAGGAAGTTCCTCACAAATGTGCACAAAAACTTCTTTATGGTGAGGGGACAGAGCGCTGGAACAGGCTGCCTGGGAGGGTTGTGGAGTCTCTTTTTACCAGAGATATTCAAGACCTGCCTGGACACCTACTTGTGCAACCTGCTGTATCGAACCTGCTTTGGCAGGAGGGTTGGACTCAATGATCTCTGAAGGTCCCTTCCAACCTCTGCAATTCTGTGATTCTGTGATTCTGTGGAGGTGATGAAGAGCAGTCAGGGATAGAAGTAGCAGTGCAGGAACTGCCAAAGGTTCATCTGCCTCCTCTCGTGTTCTCCCCTGGTACATTATGCTACTGACAGGGCTCCCGTGACACTGGTCCCAGTACTTTGAGGCAAACCTTGGCACTGGAGGGGTCAGTACATTCACTGTGGAAGAACAGTCTTAAATCTATTCTTATTCATTTGTTCATATGAGAAAGCTTTTTCACTCTCCAGAAAATGTGTTTCCTGCTTAAGTAAGTACAAACACATGGGATAGCCATACTGGGTTAGCCACTACAATTTGGGGAACTAAATTTTTCAGGAGAAATTGCTGGCTCCTAGAGCACCTGTCCACCTGGCTGACACACCGCGGAAGACATGCGCAGTCAGCAAATAATAGCCTCTATCCAGGTTTTCAGGATGGGGAGACATCCTCTGGCTGGTTCACAAGCTGTCAACAATCAGTACGGTTTTCAGTATTAAGTAGAGAACTGAGGAAAAAAAAAAAAAGAAGGTTAAAAAAAAAGAAAAAAATCGTTAAAAAAAAAGAAAAAAAAGTATTAATGGGTGCAAACTAGCCCTAGTACAAACTCAATCTCCTTTGACTGCATTTGCCTATGGAACATAACCAGCTCATTGGCTGCTATTTTCCTCTGCCATTACAGAAGCTTCCTCATACTCATGAACATATGTTTCTAATCAGAAAATGTTCTAAGAAAGACCACCTGCTTACAAAGGATACTTTTTTTCCAGTCCCACTGGGGGTCTTTCAGACAGGTTTTAGCATACATAAAAATTGAGCAAGCAAAAAGCTGAAAGGACAGCTTTCTTTTAATGAAAGGCTACAGTGTTATCCAAGATGTTTGTAACAAAGCTAGGAGAGAAGATATTTGTTAATTATTATTCCTGTTGAAGATACGGTCAATAAATAACTTCATGGGAGAAAGCAGTAATAAGAAACTTGTCCTTTGCTTCAGTGCTTTAGTTTACTTTGGCTTGTCTAACCAGTTTTTAAGGGAAAAAGATGTCTGAATGTTCTTAAACAGGGAAATAAAAGTTCCTTATGCATCCCGATTCTTAAATTAGGGCTTTCTGAGCCATCCTTAAGCAGTGGTCAGTTAAAAATAAATAAATAAATAAATGAATGAATAAATAGATAGATAGATAGATAGATAGATAGATAGATAGATAGATAGATAGATAAAAATATATCAGTGCTTTCTAGAACTCTTTAAACATAAACCATGGAGACTGTTAGATGAGGAAGGTAGTCATCTTTGCCGGTTATTACATGAAGATCAAGTAAGACAGATGTTAAAAGCCTCTGAAATAGGGAACTCAAAGAAGAGTAGGAGTTACAATTTGAGACTTGATCCAAAATGGACTTGGTATAAAGTTTTCTTTTGATTGCTGTCTTTGAGTAGACAGCAGGTCAGCCTGAGCTGTTTTAGTACTTCACTTTCACACATTCATGCCTTTACACATAACGCAAATACGGCCTGGGAGTTATGGAGAATTTACTTACCTGGACCAATGGTATAAAAAGCTGGAGTACCTTTTGATCCAGCAATCCCCATATGTTTAACATGGATAAATATTTACATATTTAGATAAGCCCAGTAAGAAAAAATGTCATGATCTGGAGGAAAGAAACCTTGGCAATTCAGTGACTGTCAGAATCAGTTGTAAGTGCCTATACTAATGTTAATCAGCATCTAAATAGGGAAGCATATGGGAAAAATGCCACTTTTCTTTCCCTGCACTGCATAAGGAATGGCTGTAGGTTATTTTATTCCAACAACAACAGAATTTGAGGGTAATATCCTATTCAAGTCCAAAGAGAATCTAAGGGGCTCATCTTCCAGAAAGAAGAGGCTTGAGACTGTGCTAGACAGCTGCACAGAACACTCAGAAACTGGGCAGCATGCCACATGAGAGGCCAGTTAGAGACCTTGCAGCAAGGACATGAACTGCTGCTACCAGAGGTCAGCTTGAAAGCTGACAGCTTACTATCCTCCAGCTGCCACGCACATCCTGTGTGTGTGTCCAGAGGTGGCTGTGGGTCACATGCTGCATTGTATGAGGCAGGGAAGCAGTGACATGATGGTATTATTGCCAGCAGCAAGTAGGAAGGGTTGCTTGCAGAGCCATGTCTTACTCCCACATGTACACAACATGTACACACATACACATATATGACCCAAATATCTTTCTAAGAGCTTTGCTGTATAGTAGATACAGAACCAATGGCTTACAAAAACATGTCTCTGTGTTTATACACTGAACTTCACTGTTTTTGCAGTAATGTTAACTTACATATTTCTTGTCTGTGGGACAAATACTAGCAACTTAAAGCCTAGGAATGCAAAATGAAAAAGAATCATAGAATGTCCTGCATTGGAAGGGTCTGCCCAGAGCCACATCCAGCCTGGCCTTGAATGCATCACTTTGTCTATCTCTAAAGAAAACTGTGCAGAATCACAAAAGCAGCAAGTTCTGGTATTCTGTTCTCTTATTAATGAAGAAAATAAAAACTGAAGAAAAGACATTACTTCTTTAATTGTTTAAAGGCCTAGACCACTTTTATTTACAAAATAGATCTCTATTCTATACTCCTCTCTTCCTGAAAGTTAAGCACTTTCTTTTTTTCTTCTGGAATATTCTTGCCCCATTACCATCTTCTTAATTCTTTTCACTGTGCATGCAGGCCTGTGATTAATGTGATAACAACAGAAAAGTTCCGAAACCAATGACAATCCTATTCCAGTAGGCTGCCTGTGTGTGCCTGCTCAGAATATGTGAGAAATTAGAATTTAGGCAGGCTCTTGGGAGATTGTGTGAGGCACGCAGAAACCACCAGGGCCCTCAAGGATTTGAGGTCTAGCACATGTAGAAAAAGGCATGGAAGTGATGTGTGCACACACACATGCAGACACACATGCTTTCTATTCTCCTGCAAAGGGTACTTAAATATATGCAAAATCGCAAGTGTCTTAGAGCTTTGTTTAGGACCATCAGAGACTTAATACTTGTCCAGCATTAATGCTTGTCTGGGCAAAACAGATCTTTCAGCTTCAAAATACAGGACTAGGAACATCAGGGCAACTGTCTATTCATAGTAATTTACGTTGGACCTGGATGCTTTATTTTGAACAAAGGTAGGGAAAAAAATTCCAACAGGACAAACAAAACAAAAGGGAGAGATGGAAAATGTCTGTATTCAAAATACACTGAGTAACCAAGAAAATTCCACTCAGCACTTAAGTTCATCCAGCCACTTTTTAGTTATGTCAATTTTGTATACTTCTAAATAACAATGTCTTCATTTGATTTAGGATAATAGCTGAAATCATCTGCTGGAGACTGGAAATGATGGTATAAACAAGGCCTTTGAGTCCAGTTCTCTGTCTTTGGCATGTTACTTGCTGCTTTGGTTTTTGCAATGCTTACTGGAATCACAGTGCCCAAATGCTTCTCCATGCTGCCTGGATTAAGTACAGCTTTTTTTAAATCTTGTTTCTCGTCTTCTGCATTTCAGAAAAATTTCACCCAGATCTTCCAGCTACCCGTTTATTGCATCTTTTATCCCATCTTCACAGGCTCCAGTAGATAATCAGCTGCAGTAGGGCAATATGAATCAAAACATAGATATTTAAATGCAGGATTCTAAAAGTTGAGACAGTTTCCTTGAGATAGCCCGTATCTAATCAATATCCATTTCTGTTTTTCACTGATAACTGCGGTTATATCTCAGTGTCCATTTATGACCACACAGCACAGTCTCCATTCAGTCACTAAATACAGATCCAAGCCTAGGATTTATGCGAAGAATTCTATCAGGATCTTATTTCTCCCTCATTGGATATAGAGATGTTTGATTAACACTAAATATCCACTCTGAGTGTTTCTTCCAGTCTTTTGTTCTTAAATATCACAAATTCATTCCACTTGAAATGTTTTTTATTGATGTTCTCTATCCCAGGAGATAAAATCATCTTCCCTCAGAATGAAGGGCCATCTTCAAGGTCTCTTCAGGAAGCCTTCCTCATTCAGAATTCCTAATTCCTCATTAGCATTTACTTCAGATATTTTGTAAATAACATATTCCCGTATTGTTGTGGTAGCAGCAGTTGTTGATGGCACTTTAACTAACTTTTTGAAGGCTACAGCCAAAGCCTAGTGCTATAGCCAGACAGCTGCAATGGCTGGCACTGATTTCTACTAAAGGAACCCACAAGTGTTTTGTGATCTGTCCAAATGGTAAAGAGACTTCCCATGCAATTATTGAAGCACTTTTAAGCCCAAAGATAACAGTTAGACTTTCTGTCTCCAACCAGTAGTAATTCTATCCTGCCAGCTGATTATTCTTCAGTGCTTTCATGTTACTGGTCAGAACTGCCCCTTCTCTTACATTACAGAGAAATTGTTGTTCAAAATAAATACGTAGTATGGATTGCCTGGGGAGCTCTGTAACATTTTGTTCTCTTTCTCAATACCTGCTTTTCTCTTGTTCTTAAAAAATTATGTAATTGATCTGAAAGTGCTAAGACACCAGAGGAAAAAACATTGATAAAAGAAATGAAGGCACACAGACTTATAGATGTTATGTTCTGGAAATCTGAATGCTTTCACAGTTTGTTTTATATCTTCTGAAAGATGAACTACTCATTTGCCTGTTCTGCTTCCATTCAGGTCTATATTTGTAGCATATATTTCTTGCATATGTTTCGTTTTACAAGAGACCTCAGCACTTAAGTGCTTGAAGTGCCCTCCTTGAATTACTCTGCATGAGGTGGGGATGTAATCAGTGCTTGCTAAATCACCTTTCCAGATAATACTGGAACGTGATATTGGCTCATTTGGCATCCTACTGCATCAATATAAATCTCTGTGAATGTCTGAAACATCATTTTTTTCCAGTCAACTTCCAACTAACCTCGTTGGCAAGTCTTCTCTCTGCAGAGAGAAAGTATTTATCTAAAATGAAGACATTAGTTACTAGCTTCTATATAACACTTTCAGATATGGATAGTTTTGACTGGGTTATTGATAGAGGAAGTTCATTTAGAATACTACACTGGAAAAATGATGTTGGCCTGTCTAGTCTGTCTAATTTAACTTCAGGCTATTCACAGAGGATGAGACTATGTTGTATTTCTTTGGCCTAAACACAAATGTTGATCTTTTCAAACTCCTTAACCCCTTTCAGCAAAAACATTATCTTCATCCAAGACTTCAGTGAATGGCAGAACCTAATGTGAAGATCTGCCCCAGTTTCAGTTTTAATTTTCATAAATCCCACAGATTCACATTGGATCCCAGGGCACAAGGAGTACAGAAGAGTCTGGTCTTTTTATTCTTTAATTTTTTATTTATTATTTTATTATATACTTTATTTTTTAATTTTAGTACTTATTTTATTTATCTTTCTTTTGTCAAAAATAAAGTTGTGACCGTGTTATGCACAGTCTTGTTGTGCAAATTATATATGTATTTTTTTTGTGTGTGTATGCCTATACACCACGTGTACTGGTACATAAATGTATAACTGAAGATTCTTTGTCTTCACATCTTGGATACCTAATTTTTTGCTGTGTCACTAACTGGCAAAGTTCTACTTCCTTTCCATTTGGGCTCATATGTCTTCCCCAGGGTATCTTTCCTTTTTCCTTTCTCTGTTTTTGGGATGCTACTTCTTTGGTTTGAAAAGATGACTGACAGACTCCTTCGCATTTCTTGGCTGAATGCTGAAGCCAAAGGCACTTATGATAGGAGGCCATTTAAAACGTATATACTCACCTAAACTGAGCTAGCTCTTAGGGAGCAGAAATGTCCTCTGTGAGCTAGCAACTTTTCCAGATGCTTTCTATTTTGTTTACTAAGACAATTTGTTTTAACCTCTGTTCTAAGTGCAAATCTTGCAGTGTTTCTCATGGCTGATTCCATTACTGATGTTAATTACTTGTGAATTACTTTAGAACATGTAAAATTCATTTCTACCTCCAATCCACTTTGAAAACTGTCATTATTCATAGTAACCAACTCATCCCCTAGCATGTTCTTTATGATACTTCCAATACATAAGCTTTGTTGCATACATAGCTACAGCTTGTCTTTGCATCCTGATATGATTTTTAATCATTTTTCCTGTAACTTTAAGTAAGTGGCAAGTACCCTGCTTTTAAGAACTTTGCTGATATTCAAAAGGCCTTCTCGTCAACGAGAAATTTTGCTGCTACATAAATCTGAGGGAAGAACTTGCTAACTATATCTACCATCCCCTTCACAAGAAGTCAGTGACCTTCATATTGATATGAAAGTATGATTTTCACTGTCTTTACTGACTCTCTTAATTTGTCATAAACTGTCCTGATGTTCAACTGTTCCTTGTCAGTAATGTTGTTAACTATCTACCAGAGAAATTGCAGGCTGGAAATGACTGCCTAACTTAACTATGGCATGACTGGAATGGGACTGGGGGGAAATACACTACCACTTAATGACAGGGAGTGAGAAATGGATGAAGTGTTATATTCTGGGGCAACCACATGCTGACTGTAAGCTTGTTTTTCTTAAATGAGCAACATTTCTTTGAGTTTGCTTGTCTTTTAATTTTGCCACCATATTGCACTTTGCAGAGCTTTAGACTTGGCATTTTATTTTAAAAAGGAAGTTCAGAAATACTGTAAATGTCATTAAAGAACATTAAAGAAAAATTCCAAATTTCCTATCTTCTGCCTGACAAATTCTAAAATGAGGCTCTTAGTGAGGCAGATGACTAGTTTGTGAGAAAAACAAATAAACTTGCACAGTAGTTTTTCATCTTAATTAGTATTAAAATACTTGTCCATAGATTTTGAATGCTATAAACATCATGATTTCAAAAATATTATGAATAAAAATGGTTCACACATTAATTCTGATTCACATTCTGTTTTTTTTTTTGTTGTTTTTTTGTTTTTTGTTTTCTTTTAATACAAGAGATATTTTAGATATTTCAAATCCAAAGCAGTTATCTGCAGGAAATTGTAAATAATGGAATATTGACTTACATCCTTCTTTGGCTGTGTCTGCAGATGGCTGACTGCTGCTGTATGGAAATTGGAGCAGTGACCAGCTAGCAATACTCTATTGCCTCTAAAGTAACTTCTGAGTTACTCAGTGAAGTGATATAAAGATCCTTAGATAAGTATAAGAGGGACAGACATATTGGTGCACATTTTGTGAAACTGTGACATAAAACAGAATGAGGGATAATTTTCTTGAATCCTAATTAACAAGGATTTGGAAAGTTGGGAGAAGAGCTCTTTAACATCTTTATCAATGACATCGATGACGGAATCGAGTGCACCCTCAGCAAGTTTGCTGACAACACCCAGCTGAGTGGTGTGGTTGACACGGTTGAAGGACGGGATGCCATTCAGAGGGACCTCAACAGGCTAGAAAGGTGGGCCCGGGTGAACCTGATGAGGTTCAACACGGCGAAGTGCAGAGTTTTGCACTTGGGCCGGAGGAATCCCAAGCATCCCTACAGACTGGAAGGAGAGGTCCTTGAGAGCAGCCCTGTGGAGAAGGACCTGGGGGTCTTGGTAGACGAAAAACTTAACATGAACCAGCAGTGTGCCCTTGCGGCTCGGAAGGCAAATGGGATCCTGGGCTCCATCAGGAGAGGGGTGGCCATCAGGGACAGAGAGGTGATTGTTCCCCTCTACTCTGCTCTTGTGAGGCCCCATCTGGAATACTGTGTCCAGGTCTGGAGCCTCCAGTACAAGAAAGACAGGGAGCTGTTGGAGAGGGTCCAGAGGAGGGCCACGAAGCTGATCAGGGGACTGGAGAACCTCCCCTATGAGGACGGGCTGAAAGAGCTGGGCTTGTTCAGCCTGGAGAAAAGAAGGCTGCGGGGTGACCTCATTGCAGCCTTTCAGTACCTAAAGGGAGCCTACAAACAGGAGGGGAATCAACTCTTTGAAAGGGTGAGTGACAGTAGGACAAGGGGAAATGGTTTTAAGCTGAGGGAAGGGAGATTTAGGTTGGACGTCAGGGGGAAATTCTTTACGGAGAGAGTGGTGAGGTACTGGAACAGGCTGCCCAGGGAGGTTGTGGATGCCCCATCCCTGGAGGTGTTCAAGGCCAGATTGGATGTGGCCCTGGGCAGTCTGGTCTAGCATTAGGTGGAATGGTTGGTGGCCCTGCATGTGGCAGGGGGGCTGGAGATTCATGTTCCTTGAGGTCCCTTCCAACCCTGGCAATTCTGTGATTCTGTGAAAAGAACTGGGGCTAGACGATAATTGTGGCATCAGACAGAGAACAGGGTACGAATTCAAGGGAGAATAAAAAGCAAATGAAAAATTTCCAGAAGGAGTCAGATTTGACAGTAAAAACATAGAACCATAAAACAGAATCATAGAATGGCTTGGGTTGAAAAGGACCAATCCCCTGTTGGCAAGACTGCCAACTACTGTATCTGGCTGCACAGGGCCCCATTCAACCTGACCTTGAATTCTTCCAGGACTGAGGCATCTACAACTTCTCTGGACAACCTGTTCTAGTGTCTCACTACTCTCTGAGTGAATAAAAGAATTCCAACTGACATCTAATCTAAATATCTCTTCTTTTAGTTTAAAACCATTCCCCCTTGTCCTATCACTATCAGACTGTATAATAAGAATTTCCTCTCCTGTTTATAAGCTCCCTTTAAGTGTTGTAAGGCCACAGTGAGATCTCTCCAGACCCTTCTATCCTCCAGGATGAACAGCCCCAGCTCCCGCATCTTTTCTTCATAGGAGTGGTGCTCCAGTTCTCTGATCGTTTTTGTGGCCTCTCCTCTGGATCTGCTCCAACAGCTCCACTTTCTTCTTGTGCTGGGGATCCCAGATTTGGACAGGTAGTCCAGACTGGGCCAGATGAGGGCAGATCATAGGGGGACAATGGTCTCCCTCGCCCTACTAGATACTGCCATTTTCATGCAGACCAGGTCTTCTGGGCTGTAAGAGCACAATGCTGGCTCATGTCCAGATTTCCTCCACCAGGACCCCCAAGCCCTTCTCCAAAGGGCTGCTCTCAAGTCTGTAGACATATCTGGGATTGGCTTGCCCAAGTACAATGGTTTGCACTTGGCCTTGTAGAACCTCGTTAGGTTCATACAGACCAGACTTCTCTAGCTTGTCCGGGTCCATTTGGATGTCATGCTTTCTTTTTGTTTTATCAACTGTGTCACTCAGCTTCTGTCATCTGAAAACTTGCTGAGGCTGCTCTCAATCCCTCTATCCAGATTGTCAACAAAAATGTTGAGGAGCACTGGGGGACACTACTCATCACCGGCCTTCACCCAGATGTAAAGCTGTTGACTACAGTCCTCCAGCTACAACTATCCAGCCAGTTCTTTACCTACCAAACAGACCACCTTTTGAATCTATCTCCTATTTAAATATAAGAATGTGGTGTGGAGCTATACCAAACGTTTTGCAATGTGGATGACATCAGTTGTTCTTCTTTTGTCCACTGATGCTGTCCCTTCACTGTGGACAGCTACCATATTAGTCTGGCATGATCTGCTTTAAATGAAGCTATGTTGGTTGCCTCAGGTCACCTCCTGGTCTTCTACATGCCTTAACATAACTTCCAGGAGGATCTGTTCCATGGTCTTCCCAGGCACAGAGGTAATGCTTACTGATTTATAGTTCCACAGGTCTTCCTTTCCTCCTTTCTTTAAAATGGGAGTAATGTTTCCCTTTTTCTAGTCAGCAGGGGCTTTATCTGACAGCCATGACTTTTTGAATATGACAGTTCACCCATTTTGGTGAGCTGGTGAGGGGTCTGGAGCACAGGACTTATGAGGAGCGGCTGAGGGAGCTGAGATTGTTCAGCCTGGAAAAGAGGAGGCTCAGGGGAGACCTCATTGCTCTCTACAACTTCCTGAAGGGAGGTTGTAGTGAGCTGGGGGTCGGCCTCTTCTCTCGTATAATTAGTGATAGAACTAGAGGGAATGGATTCAAGCTGCGCCAAGGGAGATTCAGGCTGGACATTAGGAAATATTACTTCTTGGAAAGGGTGGTCAGGCACTGGAACGCACTGCCCAGGGAGGTGGTGGAGTCACCGGCCATGGGAGTGTTCAAGAAACGTTTGGATGTTGTGTTGAGGAATATGATTTAGCTGGGAAGTATTGGTAATGGTTGGACTAGATGATCTTCTAGGTCTTTTCCAACCTTGGCAATTCTGTGATTCTGTGATTTTGGTAGCTGTACTAACCAATACGAGAATACAGGTGTCAAACTGAAGTCCGCATATTCTGTTGTAGACACTTCCAAGTGATGTATTGCAATACACAATTCTCTAAATGAATCATGTCCCTTTCCAAGACTGCCTCAAAAAAAACCAAAACAAAACCAAAACAAAAACAAAACAAACAAACAAACAAACAAAAAACAGTGATTTAACCAGGAATCAGAAACATTAAGAGCATTTAACTGAGTTGCCAAACTGTATCCAATAAACTCACACCCTTTCATCATCATTTGCCAAACTGATTAAGCTATTAAATGAAAGCAAAGTATGAAAGAAAAACAAACAAACAAACAAACAAACAAAACATTATCAAATATATTTATAAGTGATTTTAAGATATTTACAGTTTCATCATAGGCAGTAAGAAAGAATGATTCATTTAATTAACTATTTACTTACTAATCAAAACAACCATCAATAGAAAGCTTACTGGAAGTGGATGGGCTTTTTCCTATTTCCCTTCTACTGTTGCATAATATTAAAAGGAAATGAAATTCCCTGCATTAGACATTCAACAAAAGACAAAGACATCACAATTACTTTTCCTCCAGAAATTGTCACAGCATTTCTTATTGATTTGTTTAGAAGACAAAAATCATTCACGTTTACCATTTGGCATTTAAAAAATAATTTGAACTTCTATGTAATCTATCACCAAGGTCTGTCAGACAAATTGCCAGGCAGTGTAGGAAGACAGATGTTTCATTTTTGCTTAGCTTTTTTCTTCAATAAATATTTTATGCTGGTTCTAAAATAATGCAGCAGTGTTACAAATGACCACCTTGCAACCTGATACAGAGCAAATGTTCCATAAATAATAGAGCAGCCAAATTCCATCTCCTTTCTTGTTGATAAATTTTATATTAATAGATAATGTTTATCATTTTAATTAAACAGGAAAATTGTTATGCAATCATTCTGTAGTTTATTTAAGAGCATCTGGCTTCATTATCCAAGACTGGAAAATTGAACTGCTTTGATTGGATGCATTAGTCACAAGATATGGGTAAGAATGCTTCCACTTGGCAAGAATTCCTCCTTATTTGCTGAAATGTGCTCATTCAGTAAACATTCCTGAGAAAAGCTTCCCAACTAGCAATAGCCACATGAGGCCAACTCTTAAAGTCACACACTAGCATAGTTCAGAGATGACTCCAGCAGGATTCCTGTTCATCTTTTTCCTTCTCTTTTTCATTGTTACATTGCAGTTGGAAAAGAAATTGACAAGTACCAAGTCCTGCATTTTGGCCACAATAATCCCAGATAACACTACAGGCTTGGGGAAGAGTGGGTTGAAGAATGTGTAGAGGAAATGGACCTGGGGGTGTTGGTCAACTCTCAATTGAACATGAGTCAGCAGTGGGCCCAGATGGCAAAGAAGACCAATGACATCCTAGCTTGTATCAGAAACAATATCACCAGCAGGAGAAAGAAAGTGATTGTCTCTCTGTACTCAGCACTGGTGAGGCTACATCTCGAGTACTGTGTTCAGTTTTGGGCCTCTCACTGCAAGAAAGACACAGAGGTTCTGGAGCATGTCCAGAGAAGGGCAATGAAACTGGTGAGGGATCTGGAGCACAACTCTGATGAGGAGGAGCTGAAGGAACGGAGATTGTTTAGCCTGAAGAAGAGGGGAGGCTCAGGTGAGATTTTATAGCTCTTTACAACTACTTGAAAGGAGATTGTGAAAAGATGGGAGTCAGCCTATTCTCCCACATACCTAGCGATAGGATGAGAGGAAATAGTCTCAAGTTGTGCTGGGGGAGATTCAGGTTGAATGTTAGGAAAAATTTCTTCTCTGAAAGAGTGCTCAAGCTCCAGAATGGGCTGCCCAGGAGGTGGTTGAGTCACCTCCCCAGAGGTAAAGAAACATTTAGATGTTGTTCTAAGGGACATGGTTTAGCAGGGAAATACTGATGGTGGGTGGACAATTGGACTGAATGATCTTGGACATCTTTTCCAACCTTGGTGATTCTATTGATTCTATGATTCTATGAAATGGCAAGCAGACAGTGAACCACTGGAAGTTTTGTCTTGGCAGAAGAATAAGCATTCTCTAGACATCAAAGAGACTCTCAGGTCCAGGTTGTTTTGTGTTTTTTTTTTTTTTTTGCCATGAAGAACCAGTAACATGGTCGAATTCAAGGTAATTAGTTCAACATTGTGATTGTTAAATCCCACATTTTACTAAAGCTAATCATTTGATGATTCTTGTGCTTAGAGTATGGCAACAACATGTTTCAAGATTCCTTTACTCAGGCCTCCTATGAAACAGTGGATTTCTAGTCTCTGTCTGCCTCCCTAGGCTTATCTGTATTTATAGGAACACAAACAAGTTTGAGGTGGCTTGACACACTTTCTATACTCCAGGCCTGTTCATGTATGGATGTTTTTCAGTGGGTCTTAATGCAAACCTATTACAGCCTGATTGCCACAGAGCTTGCAGGTATGGCATGGGCTGCTGAGGAAGGGTTCTGCAAGGTTTGGAGTGGCAGCATCAGTGGACAAGGGAAAGGCGACTGATGTCATTTACCTGGACTTGAGCAAGGCTTTTGACATGGTCCCCCACCACATCCTTAACTCCAAATTGGAGGAATGTGGATTTGATGGGTGGACCACTCAATGGATAAGAAATTGGTTGAAAGGCTGCAATCAGAGGGTGGTCAACAATGGCTCTATGTCCAGGTGCAGGCCAGTAACGACTGGCGTCCCCCAGGGGTCTGTCTTGGGACTGGTGCTCTTTAACATCTTTATCATTGACATTGATGATGGAATCAAGTGCACCCTCAGCAAGTTTGCTGACAACACCCAGCTGAGTGGTGCAGTTGACACAGTAGAAGGAAGGGATGCCATTCAGAGGGACCTCAAGAGACTAGAAAGGTGGGCCCGGGTGAACCTGATGAGGTTCAACATGGCAAAGTGCAGAGTTTTTCACATAGGCCAGAGGAATCCCTGGCATCCATACAGATTGGAAGGAGCGGTCCTTGAGAGCAGCCCTGTGGAGATGGACCTGGGGGTCTTGATGGATGAAAAACTTAACATGAACCAGCAGTGTGCCCTTGCGGTTCGGAAGGCAAATGATATCCTGGGCTCCATCAAGAGGGGTGGCCAGCAGGGACAGGGAGGTGATTGTCCCCCTCTGCTCTGCTCTGCTCTTCTGAGGCCCCATCTGGAGTACTGCATCCAGCTCTGGAGCCCCTAGTACAAGAAAGGCAGAGAACTGTTGGAGAGGGTCCAGAGGAGGGCCACAGAGATGATCAGGGGACTGGAGCACCTCCCCTGTGAAAAAAGGCTGAGGGAGCCGGGCTTGTTCAGCCTGGAAAAAAAAATGCTGCAGAGTGACCTCATTGCAGCCTTTCAGTACCTAAAGGGAGCCTACAAACAGGAGGGGAATCAACTCTTTGAAAGGGTTGATAACTGCAGGACAAGGGGAAATGGTTTTAAGTTGAGGGAGGGGAGATTTGAGTTGGATGTCAGGGGGGAATTCTTTACAGAGAGTGGTGAGGTGCTGGAACAGGCTGCCCAGAGAGGCTGTGGATGCCCTGTCCCTGAAGGTGTTCAAGACCAGATTGGATGTGGCCCTGGGCAACCTGGTCTAGCATTAAATGGGGAGGTTGGTGGCCCTGCATGTGACAGGGGGGTTGGAGATTCATGTTCCTTGAGGTCCCTTCCAACCCTGGCAATTCTGTGATTCTGTGAAGGTTTGCATTACAGATTTCTAGTGAGACCAGGCTTTAGAGTGATCTTTAGGTCATAGATAATTACCAGTGTAGACATGGAGAACATAGTGTAAAGAGGACCCAAAACACTGAATCATCTAGCCTGTTTTGGATTTTTTTCCCCTGCAATCACTGTGGTCTTAAATCTTAATGAAAATGTAAGAAATATTATGAATAGTGAAGACTGAAGAGACCTCTTTTTAGTTGTTGGTTATATTTTTTTTTAATTTTTTTTTTTTTTTCTGTTAAGAATCAGTCTGTATCTAACAAAGACAAAGATATTGCTGGTGTTTTACACCAGTTTTATCCTTTGGGACTTTCTGTTTATTTTGTTTCTTTGGCTAAACATTTTGAGTAAAAATGAAGAAGAAAATCTTGGACGGAACTTTTAAAAACAAGAAATGTTCTCCACCCTTATTACAACATTATTTTTGTTTAGCCAAACATTTTCCTTTTGCAAATGTTCTGACATGAACATTCATTCGGGAAAGGCATAGAAGACCTACAGCAGTTGCAACTTTTTAGGTTAAAAAAAAAGGAATTTGGAGAGGTGAAGCATGTGAAAGAATGAGAAAAGGCAAGGGATATAAAATTAATATAGGAAAGTAATATCCTGTCAGTGAATAAATCTAATATCTTACATAAAATTCTCTTGAGTCCATGAAGAAGAATTTAAATTGAGTAAAAAATCACATAGGCTTAATGGAAGCTTTCTTTTGTGAAATGATATTAGGATGCGTATAGATAAGCATAGAAAGAAAGAAGAAACCATATGAAGAAAGGAGGAAATAAAGAAGACTAAATAGCCCTAGCAAAGAAGGAGTCATATGGGTAAAAATTTAAAAAGTAGAAGTCACAGTAAACGACACCTTAACCTTTCAAGATGCCTAAGACATTAAAAAGAAACTTGAAGCAGTTTGAAGAAGCTATCAAACATGTGACTTTTCCCCGTGTTTATGGCTAGATTTTATTACTGGAATGCTTTGCTGTTCACTCAAAGTTAGCAATTTATGCTCCAAGTTTCTTCCTGAGAGCCAGCTTCTTACTGGAGTGGCCCCTTGGGGCAGTCAGGTTTTCATTGGAAGTGGTCACATACATCACCAGTCCCCTGAAGTCTGTATAATTACCTTTGCTGACCTATACACAAAGGCATACACTATCTCCAAAGATTTCCAAGAGGACTTAAATAGGGACCGTTACATTTCCTGACAATTTTCACGTCTCCCAGCACAGTTTTCTTCGAAACTTGATTTGTCATAATCTGAGTACTGAGGCCAAAAACACTGTATGATTTGCATTCATTTTTTTCTCATTATACTGAAAATTGCTTCTTGAATACAAAGTCCTATAAAAAAAGAAGAGCCCCTTGAATTAGAGCTATTTTCAAAGACAGCCTTGGCTGCTATGTGTATTACCATCTGCATGTCAGAGTTCTGTCATGAAACACGGGAGTCTCAATACCTCCCAGAGTAGCATGTTAAAAATGAACTTTGAAGTAAGCCCTGATTTCAGTGCCGAGTCTTGCAGCAAATGACGTTCAGAAGTCCTTCCCAGTCTTAATGTTTCTATGATTCTTTAATCCCATGAATCACAATATTGACACAGCAGTGGAGGTTGGGAAGGGGGCAGAGAAGTTCTATTTCACAACAAAGTGCATTGAACCACTTCAAGAACACATGCTCAAAGAGTATAATTTGTACAGAAAGCCTAGCAAGTGCCACTTAAGGATGTTTATAAGTCATATTTCCTTTTCCCAAATATTCTACCACTTATTATTTTATTTTTTTAATTACCATTACCAAATAATTTTGCTTATTAGAAATTTCCATGAATTTGCTTGGAATTTTTTTGCTTCCCCCCCCCCCTCCCCTAAATCAAAAGTAGTTCATATTCCTCCTGCCTCAATATACTTGAGACTTACTATAAGAGTTCTCTTTTCTTTATGAATTGATACCATAATCAGGTTTATAAAGGAAGTGAGATTGCCATATTTTTTGTTTTGTCCACATTGAGATTTAGCTAATGTATTATAACCAAAGAAGGTATTATGTCAGTTGTAAATGAAGTTATGATGTTGATAAAAACAGTTTCACATCAGAAGTATAATACTTGCACTTACTCAACATTAATGATCTGTGAGCCAGATTGGAAACCATTATTTTAATTGGTAGATGTCCATGCTATAATACACTTCCTGTGAGAATCTCTCACTTCACAGACAAAGATATTCCTTCATTAAGTAGAAGAATCATACCTGAAACCTGAGCAATCTGTTGTGTTCTACAGTCAGCAGCAGTGCCTATGAAACAGAACTTTCAGCAAAATGGAAACAATAGGAGAGAAGGAAAGCATTATTCGCTTTAAATTTCAGTAATGTGAGCATCATCCCAAATGCCAAGTGTGTGCTGAATGGCCTCATGCACAGTAATCAGCATGCAGTTCTCTTAAATCTAAAACAACTATTGCAGCTTTCTGATTTAACAATTTCCACTTGGCAGGTGTCTTGGGCTGCAAGACAATCCTTCTGTTTATGAAAATACTTTTCTGCATCACCTGGCTTTTTTAAGCCCCTTTCTCCAATTATATGTTCATTAGAGGGTGCCAGAAAGAGTTTCTAACTGTCTTATTCAATCTTGTCACTGTGATCTCTCAGGTACATTCTGTGTCTAAATACATGCTAATTTTCTATATTAAGATGAGTACATTATAAATATTCAGAATTCTGGAATTATGCCATTGCACCATTAGCAGTTTACTGATAAATCTTCACACTCCATTATATAGCCTCAATATCACATTCCTCTAAAATAGTGATTTTGAGAGATTTTAGCCAACAGGAATAGCAGATAAGATGGGGTAAGTAAATTCTCTCTTTACATATTCAGTGATGAATATATCTCTTCCAAAACTCAGGTGCAGTTCACCAGCTGCTTTCCCATATCAATCTGTCATCAAGAAACAGCAAAACCAAACACACACTAGATTTCTGGGGTGACCTAAAATGTAAAAGAGAACACATGAAGCCTTGCTGCTCTAAAGCAGCATGGGCCAAAATATAGAATCATGAAATCATACAATCCTTAGAGTTGAAAAAGATCTTTAAAAGTTCATCTAGTCCAACTTCTCTCCAGAGAAAAGGGACACACACAGGTCAGGTTGCCCAAGGCCTTATCCAGCTTTTCCTTGAATGTTTCCAGTGAAGAGGCCATCAACTGCATCTCTAGGTAAACTGTTCCAGTGCCTCAACTCCCTTGTTGTAAAAGACTTTTCTCTTACATCAAACCTAAATCTACTCTCTTTAGGTCTGAAACAATTTCCCCTTCTTCTATCACCACAGACCCTGCTAAGGAGTCTGTCTCTTTCTTTCCTCTAGCTCTTCTTTAGATATCAAAAGGCTGCCATGTGGTCACCTCATAGCCTTCTCTTCTCAGGACTGAACAGCCCCAGCTCTCTCAGCATGTCCTCATAGGAGAGGTGTTCCATCCCTTGGATCATTTTTGTGGCTCTCCTCTGGATGCAATCCAACAGGTCGATGTCTCTTCTGTACTAAGGACTCCATACCTGGATGCAGTACTACAGATAAGGTCTCACCAGCACAGAGTAGAGGGGAAGGATCACCTCCCTTGACCTGCTGGCCATGCTTCTGATGCAGCCCAGGATATGGCTAGCTTTTTGGGCTACAAGGGCACATTGCTGGCTCATGTCCAGCCTCCCATCCACCAGTCCCCAAGGTCTTTTTCAGCACCACTGTGCTCAACCCTTTTATCTCACAGCTTGTATTGATAGTGGGAGTTGCCTCAACCCAAGAGTAAGATCTTGCATTTGGATTTGTTGAACCTCGTGAGATTCACCTGGACCCACTGCTCAAGCTTGTCTAGGTCTGTCTGAATAGCATCACATCCCTCTGGTGTGTCAACTGCACCCCACAGCTTGGTGTCATCAGCAAACTTGCTGAGGGTGCACTTGATCCCACTGTCAGTGTTGTTGATGAAGATATTAGATGAAGATGTGAAAGAGTATTGGTCCCAGCAGTGACCCTGTGGGACACCGCTCATCACTGAGCTAGACACTGAGCCACTGACCACCACTTTCTGGACTCAACACTACATCCAGTTCTTCATCCAATGAACAGCCCACCCATCAAATCCACATCTTTCCACTTTGGAGATATTGTGGGATACAAAGTGTCAAAAGCCTTACTGAAGTCCAGATAGATGACATCAGCGGCTCTTCCTCTGTCCATTGATACAGTGACACCATTATTGAAGGCCACTAGTTTGTTCAAGCAGGATTTGCTTTTGGTAAAGCCATGCTGGTTCTCTCATATCATCTCCCTGTCTTCTACGTGCCTTAGCGTAGCTTCCAGGAGGACCTGCAGAAACTTGTGGATGTTCAAATGTTAATAAATAAATGATATTTCCATATATAATTTAAAAAAAATGATATTTCCAAATCCAGATCTCTTCAACCCAAAATCCAGTTCTTCAAATCAGTAGATGGAGATGCACAAATTTTAAATATGAGAATATCAGTCTCTGATTATATGTCTCTTTTCACAATACTGCTGCATGGATATCCGATCATTTTTCATCACATTTTTGTATACAGTGAAGTATTTCCTATATCTTCCATCAAAAATATGTTTTCACTTGAACATTGCCTTGGGTTTATTATGTGTGCCTCCCTCCTAGTCAGCTTGATAGTTAAGCTGCAGCTTGGGGCAAATATGAGAATATTGTATCGGTACCTGCATGCATTGCATTCTACAGACTATTTCATTATCTCGCGATGCCTTTGCCATTCCCTTAAATGAAGCATCCATTTTCAATTACATCCGTAACTAGGAAATCACACCTTCAGCCTCCTAGTAAATCTTGCATTGTTATAAATGAAATTTTTGCTAATAAAGAAAGAACATATATATATATATTTTAATAAGTCGAGTCTCCCCAAAGAACTTGGCAGACCACTGTTATTCTAATACTTTGGCTCTCTTTGCAAGATGATCATCTTTATAATTTATAATATCATATGATGTTTGCTAGAACAATAGACCAGATTCCTGAACAGGCATAAATTGGCACAACTCCACAAACATCAAAGTAGCAATGGCAGTTTACACTAGGCCATCAGTGTTCACAAATTAAATGGATGTTTTGTGGTTTACTACATGTCAGAAAACTTGTAGTGCAACTCAAGCCCTCACTAGTTATGCCATAAAAACATTTGATTTTTAATAGTTTTGCGAAAACAAACTTT
Organism: Perdix hodgsoniae; assembly: GCA_035772895.1. Taxonomy (NCBI): domain Eukaryota; kingdom Metazoa; phylum Chordata; class Aves; order Galliformes; family Phasianidae; genus Perdix; species Perdix hodgsoniae. The sequence goes on along the minus strand of JAPSGF010000004.1, from coordinate 15,808,811 downwards.
CTCATCTGAATGCTTACCACAAATGTTTCTTTAATGTCAGAGTTAAAACTCATGTCCTTAATATTGCAGAGAATGAGTGTGTGAAACAGGCTAAGGACTGGACACTGAAGCACAGGCCAGGTTTGTTTCAAACATGTGCGCACCAAATTTGCAATGCTTTTTAACACCTTGATCACGACTGTATTTTTAAAATTATTCTGAGTAAAATTTAACTAAAGTTTCATTCTGAATTAGTGCCCTTTCCAGTGATTTTAAAGCATCCCTTTAAGATGCTTTATTTTGGATTGCTGAATTCTGTCACTTATTTCCAAGTGTATACGAACATTAATTGGTGGTAACAATTGTCATGTTTTTATGATTTTTGGTTTTAACTTTTCCCAAAGCTGAACTCCTCTTTGCCTCAAAGAAAATCAACTGCTACTTAATGTATATGTACACATAACACTCAGTATAAGATTAGTAAATCTATACATTTCATTTTAAAAAGACATAAGGAAAATAAGAGTGAGATCTACTAGTAATATTTATACATGAAGTACACTATACTTTTACAGAAAAATGATACCTCAAAAAAAAATATTTCCTCTAGGTATCCAAAATCTCTTAACAAACATCAAAATCCTCAAATCTCTCCCCTGGCAGCTGTTTGTGATTAGGTCCACTAATGTATCATTCAAAGACATTAAACAGCTTTCCTACTCTCAGCCATGTTAGGAACAGAACCAGCAACAAAGAATTCATAGCATTTCCAACTGCAAAGAGAAAAAAAAGACACTAGAGGATGTGATGGGAAAATAAAGAAGCGAAAGTATAAAAATTCTGTTCAAGGAAGCAGAAGATAGAGGAGGATCTGTCCGCATAGCAAGCCAGTGCCTGATAACCTAGTTTCACTTGCACCCAAAGGATTCCCATTTTCTTCCAAGAAGCTCCTGTCCTCATAATTATCACCCAAATCCTTAAGTTCACTTTGTTTATATTTTCTGCTGTCTATCTGTATGTGCTAAGATGTTATAACAGCCACTCCTTTCTCACTTTGCTTCCTAGACTCGTGACTGATAATTTTTGCAGGTCCTCTGTAGACCTCTGCAGCTGAGTTGGAAGATTCACCTGTTTTTGTTTCTCTCTGCAGAAACAAAATCCTGGTTCATACTTAGATTTCAAAAACAAGACCTGTGCATATTAAAAACCCTACTGGCTCAAATTTTAAAGGTAGAAAACTAGACAAGTCTTGTGAAACACTAGACATGGCAGCCAAAATCAAGAATCTTGGATCACCTTACTTAACCATTATATTTAGCAGTCCATTTCCATCATAGTTAGATGAAGTGAGATAAGAATACTATTAAGTCCTCATTTTATTCATCATATTTATTATGATAGAAAGCCGTGGAGAAGTTGCTGTTGTAGCAATTTATCATATGTTGGCTTTCACAAATGTTTCAAAACCTGCCAACTGAAAAGAGACTGCTACTATATCAGGCTATAGTAGGTTCTGTAATATGCTAATAAAATGCCTTGCCAAGTGTACACTTTCATTAACCCTGATATAAGCACAGAAAGGAAAATCTGTTCCTGATCCTTTTTCCTGTCCTAAAGAAGTAGAAAATCATACCCATAAATTTACAGGAGAGTAGAAATCATACTCCGTTTCTCTAAAATCAGTAGAAATTGAGACAATGAAGTACCTGCAAAAACAGCAGTCTGCTTGGCACCAAAAGGTAAGGCTAAAAACTGAAGGAGTCCTCTAGAACAGTCCAACCCAAGAGGTAACAGGCAGTGGTGTAGATAAGAGCAGACAGAACAAACAAAACTCCAGGATCTGCCACAACCAAGTGAACAGTATAGATGACATTTTTTTATATGGGTCAGATGAAAATAGGTAGTTATTTTTCATTCTTAAGGCAGTTGCCTCCTAAATGTGCCAAAGAATGTCAAAGCTTGTTTTAAAAGAAGTAATATAAAATGTATGTAAAAAGGATTTCTTCATAATTCTCAAGAAAATCAGTTTACCACTGAAATGGTTATTTTTGCTTATGCATTTCTTATATTTTACTTTAAAATATATTTACAGTGAAAAAAAAAAGGGGGGGAGAGGGGGGTTAGAAAAACTGTTAGTTTGCAGCTCAGTAACAAGCAGCTCCTAACAACCTAATGAACAAGAACAACAAAAATCTGAGCTGTTATTCACAGCTATTGCAGCTAAAATACCTCTGCCAATTCCACCAAGAGTATTCAGTCTATGATATATGCATACTGTGTAGGGGTCTCAAAGTAAAGGTATTGTTAAAAGATGTATATCTCCTGTTGGAATATTTGAAACCATTTGAATTAATTATATCCAGACAGTCCTTATAATAAATTAGTAACACATTTTAGACACTATTTACACTGTTCCTCCTTCCTTTGGAGGAAACTCATTGTGTTTAACTGAGGAAAACATCTGAGATGCCAAGAATGATGGTGATTTATGGTTTCTCCATAAATGTTGAATAGTCATCTGAAACTTAAATGAAGAAATAATCTATGAGCATTGTGAACATATTCTGGAGATATTGTTCAGCTTGGTCCTGATCTTGGAAATTGTTTCCTGTCAGTGGATTCTTGTTCAGTGCAGACTACTCTTCAGAAATGTGGACTTAAATATTGGAATAGACATATTTCTTTCAGATTGTGTTTTATTTAACTTAGCCTGCAAATGTATCAGGAAAGCATCCTCCACATTTCTATACCACTGAATGTAGTAGGAGCATCAGGTTGGACTGGATTACTAGACCTAGAGCTACTTTAACAAAAAATAATATAATTGGAATTGAAAACACCATTTGATAGGTTACTGTTAAATATGTATTGGACTATTGCCTTCGACCCATGTTTTATTTAATGTTCTTGTTTATAGATTATGTTTTCTATTATGTTTTCATTTATTCACTGCTGACCAAATATGCATTGCAACACTTTCTGTGGGAAACCATTCAACAATTTTGTTCAGCAAGGCAACACACCACGGACAGCATCCCAAGCCCAGCAGCACCCAGTGTCACCACCTAACTGCCCACACCCTGCAGCTGCTCATGCACAGGAGCCAGCCTTCATCCTGTGTCCTTCTGGGAAGGTTACAAGCAACACAGAACTTGCCTTGGAAAAGCCATAGATTCACAAGCCTCCAATGGTGGCTCAGACAGGCTTTGAGGGACAATGGATAACTGTGGTGAGACCTACCCCCTGTACTTGTGGCCTCAAGAGTAGGTCCTGGTGTGAGGCTGATGCCTTGTTTCTGAAGGCTGGCACAAAGCAGTGCATTCAGTGAGGTTTGGTGTGGTACATGTGGGGCTGGAACACTGCAGGAAAGCTGTTCGCCATTGCCTGGCACACCAGTGAAGGCACATCAGGAGTGCTCAGCTGGATACTACCTCCCTGGCAAGTCTCACAGAAGCTCACAGATGGGGATTTGTCAAGAGAGATAGGCAAGCAGCAAGGGAAGGAGATACATTCCTGCCCTGAAACCCCTGGGGTTACATCCTCCTTACAGAGACTGGGAGATTATGAGGAACATTGTATTGACTGAGACAGATGGTGCCCAGTTTGGCTTATCCCAGGCCACTTTCCATGGACAAAGTGGTAACAGACAGAAATGAGGCTCTTCCAAACCAGTTCTGTCACTGAATGAGAGTTTTGATTTTCATGTCCAAGTAATTCATGTCCAAGACAAGTGTCCTTTGAGGTTTTTACAAAGGGACTTTGATTTTGTTTTCTTTCCCTGTTTTTGATTTCTACACTTCCTTTTTCTTTCAGAAAGTGCATAAAACTTTTCATTAAACACTTTAAAAACCTCAGGAAAATGTGTCAAGGAGATCTTTTTTTTCTATGGAACTCTGCTTTTCTAATAGTCAGACAGCACTGACAGGAAACAGAGTTTCAGTTTTACCAGCTGAAATGTTTGAAGGTTTCTTAAAAAAGTGCTATGGGGCTCTCATTCTTGGCCACCATGTCAAGGGGAACCCTGCTGTCCAAGAGATGAGGGTAGTAAGGTTGGGAAGATGGAAGCTCAGTTTCCACCTCCAGCATTTCTCACATGCTATATTTTGCTTGTTTGCTTTAATATTTTTTTTCCTTACTTTCAGCAGTTTTCAGGGGAACCCACTTTCCTTTTAGATATTTTAATAGACTTCTGGTAATTTAATAGATACAGTGTAGTGCTGGCTAAAAAACTAATCAGAATCAATAAAATATGTTGTAGTTAACAGTATCAAGAAGTTCTTGTTCTATTCCTTATGCTTTTCTAAAGAAAATTTAGACCTACTTTAAAAATTGCTTATCTCTAGAGTACTAAGTTAGAAAATCTGAGAAATGTACCTTCAGAATGATCACATTATAGGCTCTTTTCTAAACTTGAATCAGATTTACCAAAACACTATCTATTCTAATATGCATTTAATCCAAAATATGATGGTCTGAAGTCCTAAATTGGTCCTGTTTTTCCAGAGCATGTGTGAGAGAAATGCCTGTGGAGAAATCCTAGCATAGCTAGGATTCATAGAAGAATAAAGACCTCCTGGGACCATGAAACTCTGGCTGGTGAGCGGTGTTCAAGTTTCTTCTTCCACACTTTGACTTTTTGAAAATACATGTATTTAAACAAACTGCTAAATTTTCTGGGCAGTCTCAAGTGAGAAATCTGCAACTGCCAAGATGATCTTTATAAATTGGTACAGGTTTTCTGAATATTACTTTTTCTCCATAAAACTATTGTCTCATCTGGGTGGAGTAAGAAAGGAAATAAAATTCATAATGCCCACTAGTGGACTATCTACCTAAATCCACTGATACTTTCATGAAAGATTTTGGTCTCCAGGGAACCAGTTTCAGTTTTACTAATTTGCTGCTTCTCCTGCCAATTTCCTTCTCTTGAAAGCCTCCAAGCAGTAGTAAAAGTCTATTTTTTAAAACACATACCCGGATTTTTAATGCTTGAGAGCAATGGTCTAATCCTGTAAATGCAACTACAAGTTGCAAAGTCCCTGTAAAGTAGTGATACATGGTTTCCACTGTTAGGACTGTTCTATTGTTTAAGAATCTTTATTAATATTTGTTAAATATTTCCACATCTAAGAAATAGATTGCATTAGAGCTATGAATTATATTCTAGCATGTTTCCTGTTACAGTGAGATTTACAATTTTGTACTTATGAAACAGTACGATCACTTGGTCTTAATGGGTCGTGTATGATGGAGAGGATGCAAATTTATTTGGGAATTGCTCAGTTTGTTTCTTGTCCTCCATAACCCCGTCCTTTTTTTTTTTTTTTAATGTTCTGCAGAACTCAAGTAGTATGGGTATCTGGTGGCTTCATTACTGTTAGCATCTGAACATTCATTATCCTTTCAGCTTTCCCATTAGCTGTGCACACTCCTACAAAACATGACAATTCTATCTGAGTTGGGCCATTAAAGGTTTGAATGGCTGGTTATGTTCCCAGGCTTGCTGAAATCAATAAAACTTATTCAGCTTAATGGAGATAACACCATTAAAATCAAAGGCAGATGAGCCAGTACTATTGTTCCCAAATACATGTTTTCAAATAGGAGTATCTAATAATTTAAAAACAGGATCCTTATGCCTTTACGTAGAATATTCTGTAAATCTATGTAGTATTATTTTGTTTATTGGAAAAATTTGATCGACATTTCCACAAACATTTCAGCTTTCTTCTGTGAAACAAATCTGTTAAAATCACAGCATTGTGTACTACTCCAAGCATTGTTTTATATAAACATCATTCAGGCCTTGACAGTACCAAGACTCATCCTTTAAAATCCTGTTTTATTTTAAAGGTAATGCGGCAGAAAGTCTTGCTCTGAAGAGTTCTGGTACTGTACCACAGTAGTCAGCTTTTTAATTAGTGAGTCTTTTCTTGACAAGCCTTTCAAACATGAACTTTATCTCTCTGTTTTAACTTTATAACAATTCTTAGTGTTACAGAGAGGATTATACTGATTTAAAATTACTCATCTACGAATTTTCATTTCCTGTATATTCAAATAGTTAATTCTTCCAGCGGCTACTTCATAAAAAGTGTAACTTAGAAAAATGTTCTGTAAATCCTAATTTGCATCATTCATGTCTTATATTTGTCTCCAGACTATCCTGTCTCATTATACCTTCAGTATCTCATAAGTCAGTAATTTTCATAATTACAGTTCTGTTGACCTTTGTGTGGTCTTATGCTCAAGATACAATTTTACACATTCATCCTACAGATTGATTATCTGTTTATCAGTGGACAGCCATCTCACTGTCTACTTGTACCTTGCAGAGTTATACTTTTTCAAGATAATTTATTGTTGTATTGCATATGAAAACATATTTTATCAGTTGTTCTTACAAAAAAATATATATATATATATTAAATATTGCAGATCCACAGCCTTCAATCTCTAGGTAGCACTGTCAGACTAGCACTGTCCTGGGCCTTATTATGTTATTTAAAGCAATGTCTAAATACACTAAGAACATAAAAGATTTATAATCACATGCATGGTATTTTTGTGTTATGACCTTACACAGAATTTCACTGGTTAACATGCAATTCTCTTGAAATCATGAATACTTAATGTTTGGGTTTCTCACTACAAAAAAGACATTGAGGCCCTGGAACGTGTCCAGAGAAGGGCAACAAAATTGGTGAGGAATCTGGAGCACAAATCTGATGAGGAGAGGGTGAGGGAGCTGGGATTGTTTAGTCTGGAGAAGAGGAGCCTCAGGGGAGACCTCATTGCACTCTACAAATTCCTGAAGGGAGGTTGTGATGAGGAGGAGTTTGGCCTCTTGTCCCAGGCAACAAACAGGACCCAAGGAAACAGCCAAAGTTGTGCCAGAGAAGATTTAGATTAGACATAGGGAAAAACTTTTTCTCTCAGAGAGTGGTGAGGCACTGGAACGGCCTGCCCAGGGAGGTGGTGGAGTTGCTGTCCCTGGCAGTGTTCAAGAGGCATCTGAATGAGGAAATATGAGATGTGGTTTAGCTGTGGTAGCAATGGTAATGGGAGGATGGTTCGACTGGATGATCTTGTAGGTCCTTCCCGGCCTTGTGATTCTATGATTCTATGACTCTATAATTCCTTATAGACTTAGCAGTTCAATCTGTCTTCTCTTGCTATGAGTCCTTACAAGGTTGTTGCTAGTCTAGGGAAAAGCAGTCAGGGTTTAACTTAATTGTGTCAGCAAGTCTACTGGTTCTAGACTCCAAGAATATCTAAGAAGTACTTAATGTATGAAAGCTTTAAAATAAATTATCATTACAAAGAAGCACTATGACAAATTCCTCGTTTCTTTTTTTTCCCCCTCCTGATTTCAAAAATGGGTGGTGGAGGGGAGTAGAAACTTCTGGTTGGTAACTTCACTCAGATCTCAACATGTACCCATGCAGACTAAATCCTTTGTCAAGGTCTATGCTCCCCTTTTCTGGATGATACTCTTCATTTGATGGGATGTAGGTAGTGTCTAAGAAGTATAAGAAAGCCTGCTCATGGTATCTAGTTTAAGGAGAGGAGTAGTTTGCATTTTAGGGATATTTTTTAGTTCTATCTACACAGATCTTTCACGGGTGGAATTATACAGGTCTGGCACTCAAACAACACAGAAAGCCCATCTAAGCGTATCTCATATCATTGACTTCTTGTAACCTAAAGAAAACACTTCATTTTACAGTGTAGTTCCTAACCAATGCAAACTAAAGATTAGGAAAATATCACATATCATTCCTCCTGTTGAGTAATTTTTCTGTTTATCAGTATTGGCTTTCAAATGACAGTACTAAAGAGCTATAATGATCACTACCAAATGCATTTAGCAATGGGCTCATTAACAGCTGACATGAGCTGTAAAAGAAACACATAAAATGTCAACCTAATTTAAGAAATCGTGCTACACTGGGGAATGGGCAATTAAACAATAACACTTAAATGGTGCAAGAGACAAATGGCAGATCTGAAAATGAGCACAGCAAAGTGACAAACATTGCTATCATTAGGAATCTAACTCAAATCCCCCAGTAACTAATAGGAACAAAAGTTCCGCAAATTTAAAAAGGGAGATACACAGATCCAGCATGGAAATTCTTTAAGACTCATGCTTTAGTCTTACAGCACGGAAAATGTAAGTGGGCACTGTATCTTACAATAAGCAATATGGGATGCTAGCCTATTAAGCGGGCATGCAGTTGTAAAGCAGGGACATCTGTAAACTGTTGCAACATTACTTCCAGATCTGTTGGGAAACCTATGGCAGATCAGAGGAGAATAGCAAGCACACTGTCTTGAGCTGAGTTCTTAAAATAAATTCTAACTTAGACTTAGATGTGCTTAGACTTCAAAAGTCTACTGTGGCATTCATAATTGAAATTCTATATTCTCCATAGAAACACTGAAGACCTCTGTTCCTGCAGAAGTTCAGATAAACAGGTTAGGCAAAATGGAAGCCATACAAGTCTTTCACTTGTACTCCTTGGTCTATCTGTCATAAAGTTTCACTTATTTTCCAAGAGAACCAGAAGCATCAGAGAAAAGACAGAATTACAGAATCACTGGAAACAGAGACTAAATAGTGCTGATGCTTAGACCTTGCTATTTTGTAAATGTTATTATTTTCAATTTCTATATGAGTAAGAAGTAATTAAAACATAGAAGTGGCAATTGAACTACTCAGTCCATATGTTATGTCTGTGCTTTGGGTGAAGTTTTGTCACTCAAACTCCCTTTGATATCAAGGGAATGAAATTCCACATTTATTTTGACAGCAATTTCTAAAATCACTTCTAGAGAAACTAACAGATAATGTGGTGTGGTACTGTAACTATCAGTAGCTATTTCCTCTGAATATGACAGAGAAAGCAGAAGAAATTGGATAATGAAGGAAGGATAAGACAAGAAAATCCCAAAGAAAGAAATCATAACTTTGAAAGCAGAATAGAAGTATATGAGTGGAACTGCACCACTGAGAATAATAAGAGACTTCAGCTCATAAGTTACTTCTCATCATATTGATGCCACACAGCTGAAGAACAATCAGGTAGTTGTACTAGACCTTTATGTACAATTTCTATTCACATTTCAGAAACCAGCAGTCATTTAGTAGAATAGTCGTGGTAAATAGGGGGAAAGAACTTTATTATTACTAGAAGCAAGGCCTCAGAATAAATGCTCCTTTTTTTAATTCAAGGATAGATTGGACATTTTTGGACAGCTAATATTCTCAAATAAGGAAAACAATAATGATATGTCAACTGTTCTAAGAAAAATGATTCTAACAAAAAAAGAGTTTCAGTCATGGAAAATAGTCTTGAAACCAGATTTTGCTGTTAGATTTATTAAGGGTTTTGGATTTTTCACTCCTTTCTTTAACAAAACTGTGGAAATTCAAATCCAGCATTCAAACTGCAAAAATGACATACAAAAATAAATACTGATGCTGCTGAAGGAAGATATTTTTGAAATACTTGTACGGCTCAGGCAGACAAAAGCTCATCTTGAGCCCATTCTTAAGTATTTGCAACACATGGGTTACATTTGAGATTTCTTCATAAAGTACCACCAACATGTTAAAGTGCGCTACAAGTTTGAGCCAATCCCCAAATCATTTCTTTTTATGAGCTTCCTGCCAGTTATAATGTGTTCCACCACACACACACTTATACATTATACACTGCAATGTATATGAAACTGGTATTGTCTAAATTCTTTTACTATTTTAATGCATGCATTTAAATGTTCTTAATATTGGAGTGAAGGTACCCTGGTGGTGTATATAAAGTTTGGCTTATTCATCAATTTGCTATTCACCTTCTCAAAAGGAAAAGGTTAGTATTTTATTTTTAAGGAACCATATGGCAATTCACAAGTTTTACCTTCATTTTCTGGCCCTGCCATTGACTTGGCAGGAGATTGAATCCATTTGCTCTGTAAAATGAGAATGAGACTTTTCTGTAACAGCAAGATTATCTGATGGAATGAAAGAAGACCACATACTTAAAAGTAAATCAAGTTTTGAAAGCAACTAGTGGCTTTATACAGTAGCATCTCTCTACCACTGTGCTGCTGAAACATCTTCCATTCCAGCAAAGGAACATTTTATTGCAGCCCTCCTTGTTCTCAGACTCTCAATGACTCCAGTTAGGGAGAGAGGAACAACAGAACATCTTGGGTTTTGTTGTTACCTGCTTTTGTTAAAAGTCCCAGGTCATCATAGCCTCCTTCTGTGAGAAACAGCCACATAAATTCATTTGTGGCTCTAAGTCTTTGGAGTACGGGCATAGCTTCAACATATGTATGCATGATGCATAAAGCACTAGGATATAAAACAATACTGAAAAGGAGAAGTAAAATGCATTTTAAATCAGACTGATTTAAATGTCATTCTCAGAGGTGTCAGCTCATTCTCATAAGATGAGCATTGGTTTTATTTTTTTTTCTGTCTCTCTTTCTGTCCTCTGCAGATAGAACAATGTTACTGTGTAATTTTAATTGTGATTAATGATTTTGAAAGTAATGTCTAGTGAGACTAACACCACTGAGTGTTAGTCCTCTTTTTTTATTTGTTCCATATAACAATGTCAGAAAATATATACTGTACTGAATGTCTTGCTTCTAGTTATGTTAGCGTTTTACTTATGTCTGGCTTTAGAAACACTGTGGAACTCGTATCTCTGAAGAGATTTGAGAAGGAACAGATATTTCCAGGTTATGAATGAACGGAAAAATTTAAGCAAAGGAGAATATATATTAGCTGGCATAAATATATTTCTTAGATCTAGCTGTACAATTCCAGATTTGTTAGAGCAAAATCCTGGACTGGGCACACATTAAAAGTAATACTATGAATGACAATCTAATGCATAATCCAGAAAATGAACCTCCTTGTTTCAGTAATTTTTTGTACAGTACAGTTTGATGTTGTTGTCCATTTTAAAGCTGATGAATTTTTTGGAGAATCTGTAAGGGAAGCTCACCACTGGCAGGACACTGAAGTCACTAAATATATTGGGACAGTAGTGATGGCAGCAGTGTCGGAGCCTCTCATCTGTGTACCTGATAGAATAAAGCAGAGGTTGACAAAGAACTTTGAGAACAGGACAAGAGCATATATGCTTTTTGTGGCCTCTCAGTTTGTGTCATTTTTCTTTATTAAGAGGCCAAGTGGACCCAGAGGAATGGAAAGATTGTTCTTTTCCATGGAGTTATTTGGTCTGCTTAGGAAAGGAATCAAGGAGCCAGGGGAGAAGAAAAGCATCCAAAGGCAGATAGATGTGTTTAGAGGAGAGGAAAGAGTGGAAAAGTCACAGCAGGGAGCAGGAGCCGACTGCTCATGGAGGAAGGCAACGGCACTGCGGTGAGAGTGGGGAACAGAGGGTTTTAGTTCACTGAGTTACTTTCTGAATCACAGCAAACACTACCCAGGCCCCTCTGGTGCCCAGAGGTTTTATTTCATCTGCTCTAGGGTCTGGCTGGCTGCTTGTTGTTCTGTTCCTTGGCCAGACCAGACCAGTGGAGGCTGGTAAGAATTTGTTGATTTGTTGTTTAATTCCCTCAGAAAGTCACTGAGGGAATTAAAAACAAGACTGGAAGCAGGGATTTTCTTGCAGAATAAGTATATGAAGAATTGGATATAAACATTCCTATTTCTATTCTGTCTGTCCTAATCACTTTAGGTTTTGTCTATTTACAAAGCTAGTTATCCTATTCGATATTATAATTAAAAACAATTTTTTAATGGACTCCTTTTAGATTGCAATAAAGAGAAGCTGTACATAGATTTATCACCAAGATCTGGCCAAATTTTTGCCTCACTGAGTGGTTTTTTTTCTTAACATACATTTTTCTGTTCATTTCACTTCTGGGGCCCTCATAATAATTTGTGATAGAGCATTAAGCAGTATTACCACTGAAATGTAGATGTATATGTTAATCGCTGAACAAGTCTCACTCAGTGGTAAAAGACATAACTGCAGTACTAGATTCTACTTCTAGTTGCACCAGTGAATTTAAGCATAATAATTTTAGTAGCTTAGAGGAAAGCTGTATTGATTTTTCATATCCTGGGAGTTGTCCATTGCAATATAGAGGACTGCAAATGTGCTTGTCTGCTTTCTGCTGAGGATGACTGAAGGAATATTGAGTCCCTTGCAGCTGTAGGTTGTCACTCCTTGCTGGAGGAATACTGACTGACATTCAACAGGGAAGACTGTCTTAATTTTCTCTGTTCAGAGCACCCAGTATTCCCAAGCAGCTGCAGTTTTTAGATTACAGTCTGCCAGGTGGCTTGTCACAAATTCTGCCATATCCTGGCTTCTTCACACCTGGGGAAAGTTAGATATTTCCAGATTACCAGCATTCTTTTTAAGAACAAGTTTAGGAGTGAAACAGGAAATTTACTCTAGTACAGAAATGTATTTTTTCTCTTATTCTTACTTGGTATAGGGTCTTCAGTTAATTAGTAGTGTAAGTATGTATGTTTACAGACTTTCTTACTCTGGATTACTTTTAACAGTAACAGTTCTTCCTTGGTTGTCCCTTGAGGAAGTTAAGCAACACATTTTCATTTTCCCTGGAAAACTTCAGACCTTCTCTGCTCTTTCACTCTTGGAAGACCTTTTGTAGCTATCGTATGTTTTTCTATTCATGCTACATTTTACATAAATGTGGCCCTAAGTATTACCTGGAGTTCTGTGACCTAGGTGGTGAAGTACTTGGAAAATTATTAAAACATTTTACAAAATCATGCATCATAACCAGTGTCCACTATGGATTTAATTCTTGACCTTGAGTTCATATTCAGTTGAGCTGTATCTTCACCACACAGTGTGACGTGACGCTGCTTTTTTCCTCTTAATCAGGGGTCATGTATAGAGAACTTTCCTACCCCTCACCTCGATTACCACTGCATAAAATGCAGAAAAAAGAAGCCCCTGTCAGACCCCACACTTTCTTACATTTGCATTTGAGAATTTGGGACAAGCTATTAAAAATGTGAATAACAATCACATCATACCCACTTCAGTTGATGCCAGTGAAGAGGGCAATATGAATAAACTGGATAATCTGAAAAGGACAGACAAGTTCTTGAGATACAGTGCCATTAACCTTCATGCTCCATCATAGTATGCTCTAAACATGCTTGATATCTTAGCTATTGCTCTTAGCAATAATAATGTGCTAAAAATACAGTGAAGTCTTTCTTGCCCTTTTAAGGACAAACAATTAAGCAAAAGTGGATTTTGTGGTCATCACATTGGCACATTATATCCACTTCCACTGGAACTGTCATATCCTACCTTAAAAACAATGCTGTAAAATTCAAGAAGCCAATAAAATTCAAGGTGCAACCTACTGTAAGGAACTTGTTTTAGCAGGGAAGTTGGACTTGATCTCCAGAGGTCCTTTCCAACCCCTAGAATTCTGTGATTCTCTGGTTATGTTAAAATTTGGCCAAAGTGGTCTTTTGTCCAGGATTTTTTCCTTCGGCTAAGTTTAATTTTGCTTTTTACTTATTTATTTATTTTTCTGTTTGTGGGTGCTTACCTAGCAGTTCATTTTACTGTTTCTTTTGCCATTTCATGTTTCCCGTCCTTTCCAGGTCTCTTCCCTCTGAGCTTCTGAATTCTTTGTGCTCCAGCTGTGACATAATCATCATGATCATCTGCCTCAGCTGCAGTACCTAAGCTGCATTACTGGGGTAAGATTACCTTGGTTCCTTTTGGAAGATGTTTCTTCTCAGTCTGTTAAATTTCATCTTTAATCATCTATTGTTTAACGTATGTGGCAATATTTTTCTCCCCTTAATAATTCTATTTGTGTAGTCTCTTTTTCATCCTGAACACAGCAAGAAAAAGTGAAGTTCAGAGCATGCTTCAGCACTGAAAGCATCTACTTTTCTTTTTTACTGGTTAATTTTTATTTATTTATTTATTTATTTTCTGGAAATAAACAGAAAACTGGGAACAGAAATACCTCTTCCCTGTTCACCAAGAAAACGAAAAAACTCTTTTGTGTCTAAGTTGGTGCTGTGTTCTTGGCACAGAATTTCCTGCTAACCAGTCTTTGGCTGAAGAAATTCATATTCCAGGCCTGCTTTAGATAGGCATTTAGTGCTGTTTTAGATGCCATAGGAACCAAGCCTACAACTACTGTCTGCCCAGAAACCCAGGATTTCTCATAAGTCCTCTGTCATTCCTTCCACAATGTTACTTTTGATTTTGAAGGGCATCTCAGATGGTACTAAGCTCCTTTATTTAGGCAACTGAATCATTTCCCCAAAAGCTCGGTAGTTCTGAGGTGAAATGAATCATAGGCATCCTTGCAACTGATGAAAGAGGGAACCTAAACAATTTGTTTACATGCCTGGCCTTCAAACAGCCAACTGTGGACAAGAAGTACGCTCTGAAACCGTGTCTAGCAAAATGGAGGCTGACTGGGCACATGCTTGCCAAAGGTAGTCTGATCTTGATCCCACAGGTAGGAATAGCAGGGATGACAGAGCATGAGTCTAGCATGTGAAAACACTATACCTCCGATCATAGAGAGGTTATACCCAGATTACAAGTATGTGTTAAAACTGGCTCTGACGCATCTTAACTGCTAACACTATGCTAGTTTAGATTGTCTAGCCAAGGTATGACAGTACATGGTGCAACTGTACACTCATTTTCCTCAGTGACCCCTTGTATTAGTTTAACTTTCTACAGTATTGCACAATTTATTTCAATATCACACAGTCATCTTTTTCTCCAGAGAAAATGTGATCATATTTAACAAAATGCTTGTCTTCCAACATTTTTTGCATGCTTTCTGCTGATTTGCTCTCCCAATCCATCTATACAACCTTTGTTTCGTTTATTCACTATTAAAACAATTTAAAACTTTCTATAATATCTTGAAGCGTAGTTACTCAAAAACTTTATTACAAGAGTCATAGTGATTATCCTTCCAATATTATAATTGTACACTACAGTGTTTGGGATGATTATTGAGGAATTGTGTAGCAATTTTAAATAAGAGTGGTTTGTTTGTTTGTCAGTTTATTATGTCCTTCTTTTATTACTACAATCACATCTGCAAACAATAATCCTTCTATTTTACCCTCTGAGTGTTCAGTTATGGTTCATGAAAAGCTGCCATTTTAATTCTGTTTTCCCACTGCTCCCATCTTATAAACTGCTGCATTATTTGGATTATCTTCTCTCTGCCTTGTTTTTGCAATACACCCCAGTAATATATGCAGTGGTGATTTTGCTAAAAGCACTGATTTATTTTTCACAAATTCTAAGTTTTATAACAAGATTTATAGTCAGGACCCTTGGATGTAAGATTTATATGATGTATTTACATTTACAAAAAGACTCAAAGTGCAAGCAAACTCACCCCTGTATTAGGGGTATAAGGGGATTGGGGGACATGCTGCAGCATGAGTTACACCACCAAAGCTGACAATGGCAAGTGAAATGGATTCATTTCTGTCACAGACAAACTTGCTCATTTCCACCGAATTGTAAATTCTTCTCTAATGCTGATGAAGTGAAAACTTGATAGGGCATATTTACACTGCAAAGAGAGATGCTAGAGCACTGGTTTACAAAAAAAAAAAAAAAAAGGTATTAGTAAGAAGACATCAGAAGTCTGTGGCCCAACTCTGTTGTTTGTCAGAAGTTTTGCTGAAATTATGTCCTAATAACAAGCTGAAACTGAAAACAGGAGTTTAGTCTGGGGACAGACTAAAGTTAGGCTGAGGCATTTTCTTTTCACTTGCTATTATTTATTTAGCAAATTCTGAACAAATTGCAGGCTAACATCAATGGGAAAATATTTGTGACTGTCCAAAACATGGCTGTTTTGATGGAAACTCTGACTTAACCTTATAAAATAATTTATTTGCAGAAGCTGATGCATACCTTTTTTGTTATTGAAGGCTATTTTCCTCCTTATACTTACTGAAGTCATTCTTCTGGTTTAGGTTTGTTTAGGAAGAAAAATAAGAAAAAAAATAACAAAAATGTATCTGTGACTGCTCAGCTATACTTCATGTAGATTTCACTTGGAATCTTCATAATTATTTTTTATTTTTGCTTTTATTTTTTGCACTGTTCAGTAAGTAACAATCCAGAGTAACAGTGCATAATTTGGAATTTTTATTAACATTTAAGACATTGTCAGCACTGCGAAAGTCAGGTACTGTTCAGGTACTGAAAGCTATTGGCATTGTCCTGCCTCTGCTTGGAAAGTGCATTGTCCAGTGCCAATCTTGTTTATCTACCTTAGCAACAGATACTGTAAGTCTACTCTCCACTGTAGTATGTCCAGTTAAGCTGGAGTTTCTTTCATTAGGAAGCTTGGAGGATGGCTTTACTGTAGTGAAGAAAAAGGTCACTGAAAATAACGATGGTTAAAAGTTAGATACAGGCTTGAGATCTGGGGAAAGAGCTGGAGCTCTTCAGCTTGGAGAAGTGAAGGCTATAGGGGGACCTTCCAGTACCTGAAGAGGGCCTACAGGAAAACTGGAGAGGGACTTTTCATAAGGGCAGGCTGCAACAGGACAAGGGGAAATGGTTTTAATCTGGAAGAGGGTAGATTTAGAGTAGATTTTAGGAAGAAATACTTTACTGTGAATGTTTACAGCATTCTGAAAAGAATGAGCTACCTAGTGTATGCCTTGACATCAGCTCAAATCAATTGAAGAAATATTTCACTAGCCAAAATTTATGCTGATTTTTGCAAACCAACAAATTTAGTATAGGCTGACAAAACTCAGCTAGAGTAAGATGAAAGATAAAGATTTCTTCTGCCTTATGACTTCCTTCACATCTCATGGAAAGGAACTAAAAAATCTCCAGTGACTACCACTGAAACTAGTTTTCCTGTTCTTTATACCATTCTGAGAGTTTTATAATTGCAATCTTAGTAATCCTTTCTGAGGGAGAGAAAGAATTGCTTTTCAGGGATGTAGCTATGTTATTTAGCTAATATCTAGCTGTAAGCTCTGTTTTCAACTGATTTAAAGGAGGCACGCAAGTCTCAAAATTCCAACAAGCTAAATGGAGTGCTAAGGAGAAAGACTCAAATAAGTGTATCCACTGAGAAAAGGCCATTTGGCCACAGCTTCATGGCCAGAGATCATGTACAACTGCCAGGAAGCAGACCACATATGAATAA
The DNA here is from genome assembly GCA_035772895.1 of Perdix hodgsoniae. NCBI lineage: Eukaryota > Metazoa > Chordata > Aves > Galliformes > Phasianidae > Perdix > Perdix hodgsoniae. The sequence continues at coordinate 15,791,615 of JAPSGF010000004.1, read as the reverse complement.
CTCCATATGCTGTTTTTGACCAAAGAGATATCCATGGGACAAAAAGCATTTCACAGGAAACTGGACTTCATTAACTGCTCACAGAACAATTCGCTGGTATAAAGTGGAAGACAAAATGTAGAGAATAAGAAAAGAAAAAATGTCAGTAAAAACAATGAAAAAGAACATAGTCTGGCTAAGAACAATGACCGAGTTATTAATTTAAAGTATAGAATAATAGAATCGTTTGAGTTGGAAGAAATCTTTAAAGGTCATCTAGAACAACTCCACTACAATGAATAGGAACACCTACAACTAGAACAAATTGCTCAGAGCTCCATCCAGCCTGACCTTGAATGTCTCTAGGGACAGGGGATCCACATCTCTTGGCGACCTTCTCCACCACTTCATCACCCTTATTGTAAAAAAAACTTCACCGTTATATCTAATCTAAATCTCCCCATTTAGTTTGAAACTTTCCCCTTGTCCTGTCACAACAATCTGGGCCCTTCTTTCTCAGAGCTCCCCTGAAAGAATGCCTACTAAAAAGCTACTGCCAGGTCCCCCAGATCTTTCCCTTCTCCATTCTGAACACCACCACATCTCTCAGCCCATCCTCATAGAAGAGGTGTTCCATCCCTTGGATCATTTTTGTGGCTTTCCTCTGGACACACTCCAACAGGTCTGTGTCTCTCCAGTACTGCGGACTCCATATCTGGATGCAGTACTTCAGGTATGATCTCACCAGCACAGTGCAGGATCACCTCCTTTGACCTGCTTACCACACTTTTTTGATGTAGCCCAAGATACATCTGGATTTCTGGGCTTCAAGGGCACATTGCTGGCTTATGTCCAGCTTGTCATCTACCACTACCCTGAGTCCTTTTCAGCAGCGTTGTGTTCTATACTTTTATACTCCAGCTTGTACCAATAGCAGGTTTGTCGCAACACAGGTGCAAGATCTTGTATAAAGCTTTGTTGAACTTCATGAGGTTTGAGCCCACTGCTCAAACCTGTCTAGGTCCTTTGGGATGGCATTCCATCCCTCAGTTGTGTGGTCAACCACATCACATAGCTTAGTGTCATCCACAAACTTGCTTAGAGTGCACTCAATCCCACTGTCAACATCATTGACAAAGATGTTAAAGAGCGTCAGTCCCAGTACAGGCCCTCAAGGAAACACTGCTTGTCACTGGTCTTTGGATGCTAAGCCATTGGCCACCACTCTCTGGGTACAATCTTGTAACCAGTTCCTTTTTCACTGTGTATTCTACCCATCAAATCCACACCTTTCTGCTTTGGAAAGAAGGATGTTATAGGGGACTGTGTCAAAGATCTTACTGGAGTCCACATAGATGACACTTGCCTCTTTCTTTGTCCACTGATGCAGTTACATATTCATAGAAGGCCACTAAATTGGTCAAGCAGGACTTGACGTTAATAAAGCCACACTGATTGTCACCTCCTGTCTTCCCTGTGCCTTAGCATAGCTTCTAGGAGGTACTGTTTCAACGATCTTTCCCAGCACAGAGATGAGGCTGAAAGGTCAGTAGTTTCCTGGGTCATTAATTCTACCCTTCTTAAAAATTGATGCAACATTCCCTTTTTTCCAGTCACCAGGGGCTTTGTCTGATCATCATGACTTTTCAAATATAACAGAATCTTAGCAACTACATCAGCCAATTCCCTCAAGACTCCTCTATGCTCATTATTGGGACCCATAGACTTATGGAGGCTCAGGTTCCTCAGGTGATTATAAACTTGGTCTTCATTTACAGTGGAAGTGTTCTGCTCTCAGTACTTCATAACAGAAAAAGAAAAGTGAAACTTGAAATGAAGCAAGCCTGTATCCTACCATCTTGATTCAGATGCATGCTTGAAAATTTGGATGATATTGCATTGGATCAACAGTAATCTAGAAATCTCTTAAAAGTATTCTCCTCTTGTTATGTATCAAATACTCTCCATTTACTGTCACAGCTGAAATACAGGATTGCGGAGATTTGAACACAAAAAATAATCAACCACTGGAAGAGTTCAAATAACAGCATTTTTACTCTTTTAGAAGTTTGTTTGCATTTACACATTTTGGTTTTTCAAATGTTCTGGCTTACAGAATCAAGTTTTCTTTGAAAGGAGGAAACCCATATATGCACCCTAGGTATTATGGACTTGCTTCCAAAGTATGGTTCTACCTAGTTCAGTGAAACTGGAGACTAAACCCAGAGTTTTTCCACAACAGTTTCAAACTGAATATGGGTGTTTCTCTCACTTCCAGACAGAATATTTTTGAGCAGATTATTTATTAATTTTAGGAGGACAAGTCAAATCTGATGAGACTATTGTAGCCAGTAAGTGATTTTTTTCCTGAGTCCAATGGGCTGGGAATCAAATACACATTCTCTACCTCTCAGGCAGAAGGACTGCAAGAAGCTGCCTCAGCAATTTTTAAGTTTGTTCTGAGTGGGAAACAAGGAATGCAAAGAGGCCTCCAAAGCAGAAAAGGAAACAAAATTCTCAGGCTGCTCTTCATCCTCTCTCAGAGGACTTCAATTTAGACTCTTTCCAGCACAGATCTGTTTGGACATAAGTTTTGCCAGATCACTTTCTTTCTTAAAGAAAACTGAATACAAATTAAAAGCATAGTTCTGTGACACCAAACGTATAAGTAGAGTAAATTGAATCTTCCAGAATTCTTTGTTTTGTGTGAATTCCTCCCGTCATTTTATCCACACACATATTTTTATCTGTTAATATATTTTTGCTAGACATCTTGGGCCAGACTTTAAACTTCTCTATAGGAGTCTGTTATATTATACATTTTATATAGGGTATCTAAGAAGAAATTTAGATGACGACTTTGATTATTCAGCTTGGGAATGCACCTGACCCACAAAGCTGTGTTTCACATTCAGTCCATGAACTGTGGGTTCTATGGGATTATTCACAAATTTGAAATTAAGCATATGCTTCCACACATTGTTGGATCAGAAACTAGAGTCATGAGTAAAAAAAATCTGAGCCAAGATTTACATTTGTTCCATTAAGGAAATGAGGACAAACTACAAACCTTATCTCTAGAGGCCAGTTTGACTTTCCTTCATGTTCAGAAAAGAAGGATGGGATTTGATTGAGTTCTTTCGCCTATTCACCATTTGAGGAAATGATTATCTTTTAAAGAAACATAATATTTTTTCCCCCGCTTATATTACTGCAATTAGTAGAATTTATGTCCACTGTGTTTATGGTAATTTTATGCATAATAAAATATTGTAAGTGAAAGGAACAGATAGTTGGTGTCTGGATTAGCAAAGAGAGCTTTGAAGAGATTTATTTATTTATTTTTATCCTGAGTCTAACACCAAGAACTGTGGAGGAGAATTTCATTTTCTTCTCATTCATTTAGAATTATTTAAACAGAGGAGCCTCTTAAATTCTCAATCAGCTTTTCCACAGAATAGAGCAGATGAAAAATATTAAGATGGTGAAACACAAATACTGTTGAGTGTTATGATGAAATATATTCTTGGGAAAATATTCCTGAAGGTAATTCAGTACTTTTCACCTCCTTTTTTCTTTTCCTCTACCTCCTCTTCTTTCTTTTCAATAATGTGTACCTCAGTTTCCTCAGTGGATTATTGATTAAAGTGCAGTATAAGGTACTAGTGGGATAAATTATTGCACTGAGATGGTGATTTAAGGAAATGTAGTAGATGTGTTGTTTTTTTTCCTAATGCATTCTTTGTTTGTGGTGTTTTGTTGTTTGTTGTTGTTGGTTTTTTTTGTTGTTGCTTTGTTTTTCATTTTTAAAGGGAAAATGCTGGGATAAGAGGAAGTCTTAGGCAGCCAAAAACAAAGATTCCCATTTCTAGCTCTCTAACTAGAAAATTCAGTTAGCTTATGATGATAAGCATGTCATATGGCTACCTTCAGTTCTTGTTTGATGTATTTCTAAAGCATTTTGGTAGTTGTTCCTCTCCTCTGAGAACCAAGAACATCATAGAACATGTAAATCTATTTGGTCTGCCCTAAGAAACAGTTATCTCCTTCTTTCTTTTGGCTGGGGCTAGTAGTGGATGGTAGTGTTAAATGTAAACTAACAGATAAAATTAAAATGAAAATTGAGTCAGTTGTTTGGAAAAAGGGAAAAAGAAGTTCTGAAAGTTGATTAACAGATTCCAGGGAACTGCATGTAGTGGATGAAGCAAAATAGCAGCTGTGATAGAAAGGGTGGTATTTTAGGATTTCTCTGTGTTAAACTCAAGAGTGACAGCCACATTGCTGCTGAGCATGACTCACATCTGCTCTTCTGTCAGATATTTAGAAAGCAATTTTCTGTGTGTGTGTGATAAGCATGACTGTACTTCTCCAGTAACTAATATATGCTTGTATATTTTTTCAGTGTGTTCAGAGCACTCAAAGTTATTAAGAACTGTGCCTTTACAACAAAAGCTGACAGTATTGTTCTTAATACAGACCAGAGCCAATCTTTATGACAATAACCTTTGAGTTGTGTTAAGCAGGAAATGTTGTAAATATGAATGCAATTAGAAATAGGCAGATTATTAACAAATGCTTTTGAATACAGAATGTGCTACAGTGAGTGCCTCCTTCATCAATAGAAATTAATGATCTCACACCTACAGATGACTCTGCAAGAATGAAATATCTGGAGTGATCTGGAAAGATCACTGTGATTTCTGAGATGCTTGTACTCAGAAGGTCCATATTTTAATTTCTGGAATAAACATTACTTACTGGTTGAGGAACACATATGATCATAATTGTCCTGAAGAATGCTCTGTTTTCTCAAGGCATATGCATGACAGAACTGTGCTTGATGACCTACAGAGCCTTGTCCAAATCTTTCTGCTATATTTTTCTTCTACTTGCTACAAACCTTATTTTTGATACTCGAGGTTTGGTGTCCCAGTTATGAAATACCACATATAAACACAACATGCCTGGGTTCATTGTCTGGGTCCTCAAAAATTACAACTTAAGCTATGATTGCATGAGCAACTGAATCAGTCTAGTTGGTTGTTGCTGCTGAAGTGGCTTGTCTTATTTTCTCCTTATCTATTTCCTTTACCTCCCTGCCTTTGACCTTCTTCCATCTCTTCCTCCTTGCTTCATAGATTTCATTAGACACAACTCTGAGTAAATTCAACATCACTGAGTTGATAGAATACCATCCACTTTTTTTTGTAAGAGTATTTCTCCTTTAATGTTAGTAAGTTAAAATTGCTCATGGTGGGATGTCATAGGTGCTTGTCAGATTTCAGTACTCTCTGATTAGGTTCTGTTAGATATTTCACACGAAGAGGGTTTAATATTTAATACTAAATTTGCATATTTGCATATACTTGATGTTACATAGGATTTTAATTTAGTTGAGTGATACAACTATTTAGCTAAACCAGAGTACAAGCACATCTTCTTTTAGCCACCTTCTGCTACTGGAATTTGTTGGCCAGTGCACAGTAGGCACAGGGAGCCCAAAGCAGAAAACAGGGAAGGGAATGGAATGGAAAGGATGGGGAAGTATGAACTGCTGAGTCAATTTATCAGGCCTCGTGAAACTGCAGCCCTGTTTAACTCTCCATGAGAACTAGATAACACCTACCCAATACTGATAGATATCATAGATAGATATTCAGATATCAGAGATAGATATTCAGAAATTTAATTGCACATAAATTTTAGTTTCTCTATTCTCTTGCTCTTCTACTGTAGTATAAGGTGTGTATTTTCCCTACTCTACCACTATCACCACTTTCTGGAAATGCAATTCTTAAATTTGACTTTCTGGATGAATCCTCATAGGAGACTTCAGAATTGCATGAAGTACCTCATACTAGTAGTAAGTAGACTAATTTCAGAATTAGACTAATTTTATAAGCATGTATCTGTGAAAGACCTAATTTACTCTGCTTTTCAGCTCACTCATCTGTGGAGACCTGAATCCACAATTTCAGCAACACTGCTAGATGTGGCCAGTCCACAACCATTACAAAGTACAAACACATCATCAGTCTGGCTCTGACAGAACTTTTCTATGTTTTCTGTCTTCAAAGCAATGCTGCTAATACCAGTCTCCAGCAGCAATTCTAGAGAAAATATGCCATTTTTTTGTTAGTTGTAAATAATATTTTAAAGCACAAGATTTTCGGCTTAGCTAACCTTCATAAGGATAATCACAATGGCAGCCTAGAGACCAAATTTTATGCCTTATAAACCAGGAAAAATTCTTTACAGCCGACTGTAGCCAAAGTTTCTTTTATTACTGGCATCTGACAAGTATTTTCTGTTCACTCCATTTCTATATCTTAAATCTCTTTTCTAAAAAAAAAAAAAAAAAAAAAAAAAAAAATAAAAATGAGAGCATGGCAAACTATCAGTATGGTGGTACCTCCTTCTTTCTCTACCTACCACATCTATGTGGAGAAGCGAACTGTCGGTGCTTGTAAAGAAGTAATGTGTTAATATTCTGTTTTGCAATATTTTCTCTTATCATTGAATATGGCTTATTTTCTATCAAAAAAAGTCCTGAACATCATAATACCTTAAGGTCAGCGGATTTTAGAAAGGAGCTGTTTAGCATGTTCATTAAGAAAATGCAGAAATGAAGCTTCTGTTCTAAAAGCAGTTTACAAGACATCACCTAGTCAACTAGCAGAAGAGAAATTTTTCAGATATAGCCCTTGGCTCAGTGGCTAATACCTTCATCAGTGCACTCCTTGACACTGCTTGGTGATGTTTGAACTCTAAAGTGGTACACAGGATGTTAGAATATAGTGATTTACTATGGAAAGTTCAGTGAATGATTCCCTGAAATGAAAACAAGTCACTGCATAAGTCCAGACCCACAGAGCATGATAGAATTCCATAAATGTAGTTGTCTAGTACCACAGGTTTTCCAAGACACATACAGGAGGCTGATGGACAAGACACAAGACAGAAAGGAGACATATGTATGCCCTTCTGGACTAGTGTCTGAGTGCTATGCAGAGTATCTTGGGACATCTGAAAAGGCAAAGATCATCCATATCTTAAAAACTGAACACAGGCAATTATGTTTGCTTTTATATTTCAGGGATGCTGAGAAAGGAAGGGCACATAAAAAATCTCGTCAGCTTTTAAATACAGTCCACAACTTCTGTCTACAATATGTGCTTTGTATAGCCAACATTTGCCAAGAATTACCTTTTCTGTGGAAAGACAATAACTCACAACTAATACGGATCTAGGGGAATTTTAACTTTACAATGACAACCGCTGCAACTGCACTGTCCTCAGGGCTTTATTTCTTTGGTTGTTGTTGTTTCAACTATTAAGTGTCTTTCATACAATACTGGGAGAAAAATCAAGTTAGGAAATGGCAGTATGTGGCTTGCCCATGCATTCTTAAATCATCTTCTTCAGTTTACAATGAAGGCTTTAATTAAATGACCATGGAATATTTATGTCAAAAATCCCTTGCCTCATTGAAGAAAGATGATATATAACAAACAAATAAGGAAAGGTCCTGTCATGTTTTCAAGACATTAACTTGTATGCTTTCTTAAAAATGTTGCACTAGACTTGCTTTGATACATCTATCTTCAGTCACAATGGGCAAAATTCAAAAAATGTACCGCAGTAGAACTGGGTTAAGATGGTTTGAGAAACTGATCTCCTTAGCTCCCCTGCCTGTGACCCTTGAGGTGGATAACTGTTTTCTTCTTTAGTTCTTTATCAGTAAAAAAGTGTTATTGTGCTACCTCTTCATACATAGCAGTGTAATTAGAATCATAACAGTTTTTCTCACAAAATAACTGGATTTCTGTTGAGTACGATTATTTTGGAGTCTTCTTCAAAAATACTTGAGAAGAGGGCATTATTTTTTGACTGCTCTGAGTCAGAGTGTGACTATTCTGTCCAATGAAGTCTTCAAGAGAAATAGTCCAGCAAATACCTGTTGGTTTCCAATGGAGAAGTTCATCTGTTTCTGTTGCTCATATTATGAAATACATATTATTCTGTGAACTAAAAAAAAATTAAGAATCACGGAACTGTTAAAGGAAGTTGTTACTAAAGGACTAATTATTAGTACTAACTACAGCTACAAGAACTAGAAAAGGAATTAATATAAAGGGTTTTTATTCATCTATTCTAGATAAAAGCAGGTGTAACAATCATACTGAGACTGATGGTATCTCATTTTTATAAAGCATAAATGTCCTTTGTTGTGATATCACTAATTCTGACATGATAAGAAGTGCTTGTTTACTGTTAACAAAGCCTTTTGAATGCTGAGTGATTTGTTTCTCCATTTAGATGTGCTTAATTTACTCTCAGTGTGCTCTTTGTCTGCAAGAAATCAACCATCCATCTAGAAAAATTCTGTTTCTGTTGTGCAAAGTAAAATATAACTGAATTTAGAACAGGAGGTGTTTTGCATCAGTTGTCTAGATAAAATGAACCAAAGAAGTACCCTCTGACCTTAGCTGAGGGCACCTGTATCCTACGTACAGCTAATGATGGTGTCTTAGGTAATGAAGAAGACTGGGAAGCTGCATTCTTTGTCCTTCTTCAGGGTGCGCAGATGCATCTAGTGGTGCTGTCTGCACACACACTGGCAAAATTGGGGTACAAGTTCACAGTTCTTACTGCTCTCAGATTAGCTAAAATCAGAGGAGCTAAAATCAGTAGCTTCTGAATAATTTTATTTATATGAAAAACAAGCAATCAAACAAACACCCTACATGTGTTATCAACATTGTGAATGAACTTTGTCACTGGCATCTCAAAGATATAAGAGCAAAGCAGTTTTTAGCTACTGGTTGTAAGATACTAGAGCTCTCATCTTTGCTTATGTGTAGGGTTATTTTTTTCAAGTGCATAAACACACCTTTCTTATTCCTCTTAATTCATTCCTATGCTACAACATAGGCTGAAGTTGTTTGGAGCTTCTGGCAAGAATTTGTCTAGAGGAAATAAATCAGTATCTTTGTTGCGGATGGCATAGAGTTAAGTTAGTAAAGTGTTGTGTTTTGCATTTAGGATGAAAATAATGCTAATAACACATCAATGTTGGTATCAAACACTGAGTCAAAGACTGCTGGCTCCTCATGCTGCCTTGCTAGATAGGAGGTGAAGTTGCACAAGAAACTGGGAGGGGACATAGACAGGACAGCTGACCCAAACTGATCAGAGAAATATTCCCTGGCATCTGATGTTGTGCTGAACAATAAAACTGGGGTGAATTATCCATGTGGAGGCTGAGGGTGGAGAGAGGGCTGCTGTCTTGTGGAAACTGGCTGGGCATTGTTTGGCTGGTGGTGAGAAATTGCATCACCTGTTTGTTTTTATTTTATTTTTTTATTATTTTTACTTTTTCCTTTTCTTATAAAACTGTTCTTGTCTCAACCCTTGAGTTGAGGTCCTGTTTCCTATTTTTTTCTTATTCTCTTCCCATCCTACTTCAAGAAGTGAGGAAATGGTTATGTGGTGCTTAGCTGCCTATCAGGGTTAAACTACAGCAGTCCAGAACGCAAAGCACAAAAAAGCCATCAAATGACATCATCAGAGATCTGTTCTTAGGAAAATAACAAATGTTATAAGCTCTATATTCACACAATGATCTTTTCCTGTTTGTGATCCCAAGGTTTTTACTTCTAAGGCTGAGAAGAGTCATTTCTGCTTTATCTGTGGCATTACTCTTCATTTTCATTAGCATTAAACCAACATGTTTGTCTCAATAAAAATCTCTCTTCTCTCCTAGCATGTTGTCAAACTCCATTCAAAAGTAATGGTCTGCAACATTTTACATACCTGGTATTTGTCTTTCAATCCTCTTCCTATATAGGCAGCATTACAGAGATATAACTTTCTCGAGAATTTCTGGAGTTAAATTAGAGCTTGCAGTGGGAAATACATGGTACATGAGTCCTCTTAAGGCGACTTAGCAAGAGATATCAACTGATTTGTAGCTGAGAACTTTCCCTCTCATATAATGTTATTGTGCTCTTTGTATCTGATGTAGTTTCCATGGAAATAGAGGGCAGACATTACTTTTGGGGTGACCTACATGTATTTGTCCTGTTCATTCCAGTGCTGAAGCATGGAGCTCTTATAATTTTCTCTCCTGACTGCCTGTTCCTAAGAAAACATGCTGGGTGTCTAGTGATCTGAAACTAGTTTTGAGAAAAGCATATGTGTGGAAATATACTTTAATGTTTGTCCTTTTCTCAGTGCACAAAATCCATATGGTTCAGCACATACACCATATTGATTTAGTACACTGATTGATTTATTTCAGATGCTCTCCCTAATGCTGATGAAAGCCACAAGATGCTTATGCTGTAAGTCCAGGGGGGGAATTAATACTATATGCAAAATCAGAGATGAGATGAGAAGCTGTGAGATGAAAATGCTCATACAGAGTTTGGAGATCTCTGAGCCCTTTTTTATGGCTACAATCCTAATCATTTACCACAGGTACAAGATTAAGTTTTAGACCATCTGTGCTTACCTGCAGCTGATTATCAAATCAGAACCGGAATCTAATTGGGACCTACACAGTGATGTAACATATCACCTCAGCTATAAATTACCAACAAAACTGATGTTGAATCAAGAAGAACAATTAATGTGGACCTACTTTAAAAATGGAAGTCCACACCCTTTATAAGTTGAAGACAAATTCACTTGCGAGCAGTCTCTTTGTTCTAGTCGTACTAGTTCTTGTTTCTTGTTCTTATCTGTTTCTTTTTCTTCTGAAAGAAGCACTCCATGAATCTGTGGGAATATTAGCAGTAAAATCTTGCTAATCTTGTGTTGACTTTAAAGTTCATGTGGGAATCCAGGATTATACCAAGTCCCCAAAAATGGTACTTCTGAAGACACGAGGAAATGATATAGATTTCAGATTTTGGGTCTTGTGCAATTAAAAAATGAAAAACTCCACAAACTTTTTTTTTGTTGTTGTTTTTTTTCAGCAAATCTGGCTGTCAAAATACAAGAGTGAAAACATTCTTGCCCTGAGGTGAACACACAATAATATGAGAACTTCCATCCAAACTTACCCCATTTATACACTGTGGAACTATAATCCTGATGTGTAAGTGCTGATATTCAGAAATACTACTCCTTCATGTATTCAAGAATAAAACACTGCACTCACACAGCTTGCTTCTCTCTTTTGTTCCCTTCTCACCCTTCTCACAGCATGAAAGCAACCCTGGAGACTGCTTCACTGTTGAGTTCTAAGAGAAATCTCAAATGAGGCCAAAACATATCGTCACATCTGCCGCAACTTTTTAAAGAATTTTATTTAAACAGTAACTCATGGCATATTTGTCTCTTGTCAGAGATTCTTGTACTTTTTATAACATATTTCTCAGTCAAGTCATAACTTTTGTGTTTAAAGAATGCCCATCTTGATAGATGAAATAGTAACATGTTACTTTTCTAAGAAACTTCCCTTTATGTGTTGGAACTCACCTTCAGTTAAATTATATTAAGTCTGGTAAAAGAGGGAGGTGAATGCTTTAGTTGATCACTTAACTTGTAAAAAAGGGAAAAAATATTGCCTTGCAAATAAAAATTCTCCACTTTTCTGTACTAAAGAGATACTGCTCTATGAAGATTCATTCATGTCTAACTAAAATTATCTTTATTGATTTAATTTAGTATTATTTATTGTCTCAGCTAAAGTGGATCGAATGGAACTGCTACAGCTCAGAGTTTATCACATAATCAGGGCATTCATTTCCTAGCTGACTGCATCTTGGAATTACAATGAAAACTTAGTGTCAGAAGTTTTATAAAGAATGGACTTCAGTAAGACCACTGAGAAAAGGCTTTCTTCCAGCATAGAATCTCTAATTGTGTACACAATTGTCTCCCAAGAAGAATACATCTCTAAAAGTTTCAACTGTGATACATATCTAACCAGTGACATCTGTGTTAGCTATTAAATGAGAATACTTTTTCTTTAGTAGAACAACTTGAGCTTTTACAAATCTGATGCAGATAAAATTCCCAAGAAACTGGACTACAACATCTGTGCTCTCCTGTGGATTATGCTTTATATAATATTTTGGAAGTCACATGCAGAGAGACACAGAATTCTTTTGTATATTTCATTGTTTTGTTTTGTCTATTGTTTTCTCTGATTTTTCTCAGTAGTGTTAACAAGATAAAGCTGATCTTAGTGGAGGTAAGTAGTGTTCACTGCTGTTCTCTGATGGTAAGCTTGACTCTTGACTGGTGCAAATAAACTTTAAACTATGCATCTGTAGGACCAATTTTACCCCTTCCCTCCCCATTACAGGCTGGACTTGTCACTCATTTACATTAATAATCTGTACCCAGTCTCAACTATTTATTTTAGATAGATTTTGTAAAAAAAAAAACAAAAAAAAAACAAAAAAAAAAAACTTTCCTTTGGTCAAATATAAAGTATTTGGATTCATAGTCTGACTTCATAGTAGAACTGTAATGGACAGGGAAACATATTGGACTAAATTACATTTTTTCCACCAAAAGTTCTAAAAGTAAAAACTTTTAAGAAAAACAGTCAGATGAAGTTTCTTACTGTTGCTCCCTAGTTTTCTCCTCTGTATGAAGCATTTTCTGTTTTGGTACTTCCTTATTACCTTCTTATGAAAAAATAAATATACCAGTACTGATTCCCCCCATGAATGGTGAACAGTGACATGAAAAAAGACATGCCATCACAAATTTGAGTCTTTCTCTTCACAAGTTGTTTCATTTGGATATTCATGAATGTATTTTATATGTTTAAATAATACACCAAAACAACAATTTCAGAGATCAGAATACTTCAGAATCCAATTTCTGACATGCTTGCCATCTAAAATGAAATCTTGACTATGCTTGTCAAGAAGAAGAGTTTATCCAAGATTTATTCCTTGTGCCTCCAGCATGAAAGAATATCAAGGCTATCAAAAGCAGCACCACGTAGTAAATCACAGCGCTGTCAGAAGTGTGTCTTGTGGTTTGGAGTCAATTTTCTAGGGTTTTTTTTTGCCTTTTTTACCAATCAGCTGTATTTTTTGGATCAGTGAGTAGGTCTAACATGTCAGATAAGTAAGCCTCAGCATTTCAGACAAGGTATGTCTTCCGCAGACAGCCCACATAATGGGCTTCATATGGACCTAAACAGGGAGTCTGATGATTCCTAGTTGCCCTAGGGTCACTACACACTACAGAGACATACCATAAACCTTTTGGTGGATAGATGTCCCCAGTCTAAATAGAAGATATTACAGATAGTAAAATATCTACAATATTTTTGTTAGAGAAATCTAAATTTTGACATATGGTATGAATTAGTCCATACCTACCAAAGCCTTTGAATAGTCACTGAAAATACGTGAGATTTCCCAGAAAGGAAGTTTGTTCATAAATGAGATCATTTTTTCAGGATATAAAGTCTCCTATAGAGCTCACTCAGTAGCCGCCTGGACCTTGATCCAAAGTCTATGAAGTCACCAGGTGGTTTCACATTGAGTTCAGTGGCTTTGAAACAGGCCCAGGATAAAATGCCTGTGGGAAACTTTGACTTAGTGACTTATGGGCCTGTGAATGCAACTAAGACCTTGCTGGACTAAAGACATGAGGAATTCTCTTCTTCTGACTTTCTCTTCTACATAGAAGAGAAATATCTATGCATTTTCAAAATGGTCTTAGTGAGTTTTGAACAATGCATTGATTCAAGTTGCAAAACTATTCTCCAGTGTTTTTCTATGAACTTGTAGAAGTATGGCACCACGAAATGCTTTCTGAATCTATACTAGATCTTATATTTTACTAGTCATTTAATGATGGAAGGTTTGTTTCAGCTCTTAAAAGGTTTGGAAAGTTTTAAGGATGGTCTATTAATGCTTCATTACTTTCCCTTTTTTGTGGCTTAGTACTAATTCCATCAACTTTTTCTGCGCTAAGTTCATTTACTGGGCAATTTAAAAACACAGACTCGTGAATAATTTACCTTTGTTTATTTCTTTGTCAGCATCACATGGGGTAAAAAATAATATTAGCATGCCTATCTGACTTCAACAGCAAGAAATTGTACCATGATAACCTGGAAAATGATGTTCCTCACAGAGAGACTAGGCTTTACAGTAGTAAAGAAGCTTGAGACTTGCCAGAAATTTGGAGCAGCTTTCTGTCTGGCAGGAAGGTTTCTTGTAACATATCATTCTCCAAATGAAATCTCTCAAAGGATAATTGGTTTTCTTTTTCATTTGTCCCATAAGTTGCTATTTCCTAAGACTTTATTCGATAAAGCAATTCATTATAAGCCTAGTAAAGAGTACAAATCTTTTAGAAACAACGAGTTTTTTATCATGCAAAACAAACAAACAAAACAAAAATCCAAAATAGAAACTTTCTTTTATACAGTATAAGATGCACAAAGTTACAAAGAGATAGTTTTATAAAGTTGACACTGCCATGTCCCATGTTCTGATATACACCAGCTAATCTTGAAATTTTAGGCCTCAGTCATTCAACTCCTGATTCTTTCTGCTTCTCCCATTAACTCTTGACATTACAACAGAGGTAAGAAGAATCAAAACTGAAGTGATGTAGTGGAAAAATTTTAAGAGAAATTTTCCATTTCATACAGAGTACATTTTTAATCCAGAAATATGAACCACCTGTAGAAGACCCCTCAGGGAATAGCTATGATGCAGATTGCCTGTTAACATCCTGGACCCCCTCCTGTTTGTGCTACAACTCAGACAGTCTTTTCTCCTCTGTACATTTCATGATTTCTTACACTAATTATTTGGAATTCATTTATAATAAATGCCTTATGTCTCCTTGCAGCACAGCACACACACTGAATGTTCACTGCTTTTGTGTGTTGCAAAATGGCTAATACAATAGAATTCCAGGCACAGAAAGATAAACTTTTCATTGAGGAGTGTTTATTTTAAAGAGACGAGGAAATAAGAAAAGCATTATTTGGACTGGAAAGTGTGGCCAAACACATTTCCATCAGAGATGTTTTCATTTCCTATTTTGCTTAGAACAATAAACAAATTAAAAAATGTTCTTGGGACAATTTAAGTTATTTTTGTATAAGGAGTGCAATATTCTAACTATTTAGAATCACTAGGCTTTCTTCTTTCTTCTTTATTTACAACTTATCGCTTTCTGTATTACTTTGTCTTGACACTTTAAGGCAGACTAATTACCTTTTAGCTAAACTTTATATTATCAACACCTAGAGACACTTAATAAAAAAGGTTCACAAGCAAGTAATGTTTCCATACATCACATATGATAAAATGCATTAAAAGTTATTAGCTCATTAATGAGAAGAGATAAAACAATACATTTTCCCAGAGTCATAGAATCATAGAATTATAGAATCATAGAATCACCAGTGTTGGAGAAGGCCTCCAAGATCATCTAGTCCAACCATCCTCCAATCTTCAGAATTTCCCCGAGTCCAAGCATAATACAAAACAACAGTATGTTTATTTCACATTTTATGACAAAATTATGACATGACGCCAATGTTAGACTATTTTGATTTTTCTAAAACACTTATGGCCATTATCTAGTTTTATTTTGGACTTTTATTAGTATCCGTGAAACACTGACCTTCATGTCTCTGGAAAGTGAGCACAGAATCATCCCAGGTTTTTTTTTGTTCCCTAAATTGTCTCTGTCTAAGATGCCTAATTAAGTTTTGTTTTTGAGGACAATAGTAATATACAATATAGACTCATCGTTTGCTTTTCTGGGCTTAACATAATGCTGTTCTTTTGCATTTTCAAAGGTACTTCAATGATGTTATTTTATAGAAATAAGAGCTTTCCAACACAGTATTAATATGTTTAACATTTCTGCTCCTGAGTAAAAGTAGAATTGTGCAGCCATGAAGCCTATCTATGTGAGACACAGAACACTCTTGGAAACCAGGCTGAGCACTTCTCTCAAAGGCTCAATACCTCAAAAACAGCATGCACTTTGAACCAGATTTATGGCATGGTTCTTTCACCTTGACTTAAATAACCTGGAAAATAAAACTGCATTTGAAAGCACAGTTCTATCTCCAGCATCCTACATATTCATTGAAGATGGATGGAAGAAATATGCAACGCATGCCACAGACATTTCATACATTAATGAAGATTGTCTCCTAGTTGGATACTCATCCAAGATCCCACCTGAAATACAGTTCAGAGTATAGCAGACAAGGCAGAAGAATTAGATCTGTTACAGCATCTCATCTGGAATTCAACAGAATAATATGTAAGATGCTCCAAAAGTAATACCTTCTATTTATTGTCATAGAAATCATAACAGATACAAAGAACACAATAACACTACTAGACAGAGCAAATTCTCAGCTACACTTTTTTTCAACCTTGTTGCCACTGTTAGTTATACATTTTTACCATGCCCAATGTTTGGCCTCTATCAATTTTCAGGAAGCATCAAAGAAGGTCAATGAGTGCAACTTTTTACGTATGGAGGAATTCAGTGGTGTTTGATTCACCTGCACTTCAATATCAGACAACATTTTGTCAGACTGCCCCCCTGCTGCCATTTGTCACATGGCAACAAAATGTAATGGAATATTGGTAGGAAGGTTCAGCCTCTGCTGCCATAGTACCAACACCCACCTCGGATGTTGCAGGCCAACACAATAAAATAGGAAGCATTACTTTTGGAGCAGCCCTCATATAACTCTTATTAAAGAAACTGTGTGGTTACATATTTAAGGCAATTATAGGACCTCATGCATGATGCTAGGCCTTTCCAGTTGCCTGAACTTCCCACTCATCCCGAGTTAGAGGCAATGATCTGAGCTTCCTTCATTTTAGAGTCCGAGATGTATTTAGTTCTTCTACTATTAACTTCTTCTGTTATTATTCATAGATCTGGAAAAGGTTTTCCGATAGAACACATCAGACCAGTTTGTTTTGGAAGATGAATTAAGGAGAAGAAACTTAGCTCACTGACTTTATCTTCTGACCAAACGATCTCTCTCCAATACTCTTTAGATCTGAAAAGATTGCACCACCACCATATCCCAAATATAGGATTTTCTGTCAGTTGCACCTCTAAAGGGGTAAAAGGGTCACCACAACTGGATTTCTTGTTTCCAAAGGTGATTGCACTTCTGCCCTCAAAGTGTGGATCTTGAAGTTTTCTGTGCCAGAGAAGATCATGAAGCAGATCCTCCTGGAAGATACTCTAAAAAAGAACAGGACAGATTCCTTAATAGAGTCAGTTATCATAGGGCAAGGGGGAATGGTTTCAAACTAGAGGAAGGGAGATTTATATTGGATATAATAAAAAAGTGTTCTACAATAAGGGTGGTGAAGCACTGGAAAATGTTACTAAGAAATGTGGGTTGATGACCCATCCTTGGAGACATTCTAGGTCAGGTTTGACAGGGCTCTGAGCAACCTGATTTAGATGAAGGTATTCCTCCCATTCATTGCAGGGAAGTTGGAGTAGATGACTTTTAAAGGTCTCTTCCAACTCAATTCATTCTATGGTTCTATAAGTTAGTGTTCCAGTGCTAAAAAAGAAATTTGTTCCCTGCAATTAGGTGCTGATTATGCCTAGACTGGGTACTCAAGATATTCTTCCCAGATCAAGAGACTTGAATCTTATTCCTTTTATTTTAAATGAAAAGCAGAATTTCTGATGCAATTCCAGTACTTGCTGGAAGTTTCGGGATCCCTGGCACAGGCCTTGAGTGATTTTCTGTCCATCCAGTGTAAATAGCATGAGAACATATCCAGCCAGATTGCGTGAGAAACTGTTAAGGCTTCTTCCCAAATTATTTGCATGCAAAATTCTGTTGCTATCACTTCAATTCAGATTTTCATCTGAATGAATATGGAAGTCAAAGATACATTATGCCAATTGCAGCGTTTAGCTTTTAATGCAATAGGACATAATTCATTTCAGTGTTTTGCAAACTGGGATCTTTAAAGGAAATTGTTTAGTTTTATATTATTGGAAGTGGCATTTATATATTCTGGATGTTTTCTTGCGGTTCTCTTTTTCTCTGTAGTTTAGTTCTTCTGGTACTAATAAGTTTTCCAGAACAGAAATGAAGTAAAAATACAGTGATTTGTATGTTAAATCAGAAACTGATGCAGAAAAATGAAGTACATCTTCTTTACTACAAACATTAAGCAACTTAATACATCAAGTTCTTAATCTTTAAAGTCTTAATCCAATGTGAACTAATATCAGTCAAATACCAAATGGATTTCATTTCAGACCTTTAACGGTCAAGTAATGGGACAGTGTGAAACACAGATAAGTCATATTTTCTTCTTGCATTATGAAGTTCCTGCTTTTGTAGAAGTGTTCCTGCTATTGTAGAAGTGTTCTTGCTATTATCCAGTGGTACTACTGGCACATCTCCATTTTATTGTTCTTCTTGACTCAAGATTTATTTTACCATTATTCACTCATTTTTAGGCATTCTTTCTATTGCTTGATTAATCTGATAATCCACTGTCACACTACTTTAACCTGTTCGTATGCATTCCTTATTCCAGGCAAAGGATTCTATTTCCCAGTCTGCAGCTATGCATATACCAATGACAGCGTTACACTCCCATGTCCTGATTTCCACAGTGCCCAGCTCCCCAGCTCCACTCCTACATAGTATCAAGCTCTCCCACTCACTCCCTCTCCTTGGGACTGAGTTGGGACCTTAGTTTCCCAGTGAAAGAGTTAGAGTTAACTTAGAGTTTTCCCAGTGTTCCCAATTCTCAGCCCCCCAGTAGACCATACTCCATATGTCATTCATAATCATATTTTCCCTGATGTGTCCTCCTCTTTGGCTCTATATTGTAAAAGCCAAGGAGAATAGCTAAAGCAAGGGACATTGTTTTACTGGAATGTGTTAATAGTTTTATGAGAGTGAGGCTTTGATCCATGGACAATTAAAGTTGCTCGTTCTACTAACCAGATGCAGGGGCTCTGTGTGTCTCCTTCTTATTCATCATGTAGTGTTCTGGTTTCCACCCAGACCCTTAGGGTTCTCCCACTGATGCTTAGAATGTCTCTTGGAAGTGACTGGATGTGGCATTCAAAAGTTGCCACATTGAATCCAAACAGTCAAACAGAAATGCCATTAAATTGACTCCAAGATTTTATAAACAGTTGAAAAATGGCACTGCAGATTCTCCACATTTACTGTCTCTCAATGATTTCCAGAGCAAATGTATTTTGTGCGCAAATAAAAATATGTTTTTGTTTTTCTAGCTATCCACTTTGCAAACTCAGGCTCATGTCTTAATTCCTTCCTGCTCACGCATCAACAGGAGTACAAATGGCCCTGCAGATCATGGCCCTGTTCACCCTTGCTAAAACCAATTTTCTTACTGCTTTGTCCTCAGTGACTCCAAGGCTCTCTGTTTTCTTAGAAATAATGTGTATCTGAGTCATGCAGCAAAGACCACTAGGTGGTCCTAAGAATCAACATCATGATCTTAACTGAAAAATAATTTGTGTTCATTCACATTTAAAAACTGTATAGGTTGTCTTCTAAAACTTTTGCTTACCTTTCTGAAACTAGAATGGAATTTAAATCTTACTACGTTCGGTCTTTCAGAGCAACAGCAAATAGCATAAGGAGCCTGTGTAGCAATACAGAAGTTACTGTAACTGTTTGCATTAATCTGTCATTCTGCCTTTGACAAACTGGGTGAAATAACATCCTTGGCTTGCTCTGGCTATATGGTCTGCGATCTCTCCAAATCGACATAAACAGGGGCTGGTTCCAGAGAGCAGCGGTCTCATTCCTGCTACTTTTCTTGTGCTGATCCTACTTTTCAGTAGCTACCTGATGAGCTGGATCAGAGAACTAACTGAAAAGTTAATTATTAGCTGTTCCTGACCCAAGAAATTATATGCATGCATGAATGCTTGAATTTTACTAGAATCAATATTCCAGAAAAAGATGGAAAGCAAAATTCAGGAGGAAAAAAAAAAAAAAAAAAAGTCAGACTCCCATTGCTTTGTGGCTGTGTGGGTAATGACTACTGAAAGATGTGTACCCTTCAGCATTATCTACCTGTTCTTTGGGTCATGAGAGCACTTATAGCATAAGCTACACTTACATAGTAGCTGATTATCAGCAAACAGATTCCTCACTGCCAGCTTTTCTTACAGTAGAGATTTTACATAGATTCCACCATCAACATATGCACTGATGAGTACATAGTAAAAATAAAGTAATTTTCCTTCATGCAACATTGATGTAAGATGCAATATTCCATAGTTAAAATATGATTTTTTTTTTAATATAGAAAAGATTATGAAGAAATTTCAAAAGATCTACAGAGGTCTCAATAATTACTTCTTTGAAATTTAGGCTTTCAGTAGTAGAACATCGAGTACCTTTTTATAATAGTACATTTACTGCATTTTTCTGAAGGAGTTTCCAAAGAATTTTTATTTCCAAAGCTTGAATTGCTCATAGATTTTAGAAAGCTTTTTGATTTGCTATTAATGCTTCACAGCCTTTTGATATGTCACTGACTGGTGTTTCAATTTTTTTTTTGTTGTTTTTATAGACCCAGGATCACCGCAATATCTGAGACATTTTCTTTGACACTGTCACATGTCTTATACATATATCTAAAAGTTAGCTTGAATCTTCCTGATTTAAGCTAAATATCAGGGTAACTCTTCTGGAACAGTAAAGTCATGATTTTCTCCCACTGAACATGTGTCTATGATGATAGAGAACTTGGCTCTTCTAGAAGTGATTTTGGACATTTGCTTCAGTACATCATCTAGAAAATACCAAGCTAATACTTTCTTATATCCTTAATTAAATGTTCCAAGATTTCCCCCAGTTATAAACCCTTTGAGTTTTAGATTATTAATAACAAATATGAGAATTCAGAGCTTAGGTATAAAAATTATATAAGCTTCAGTTTCTACTACAGAATCACACAGCAGCAAAAGTTCCTCCTAGAAAAGTCAGAAATTATATTTAACATTATTAAAATAATAGCTGTGCTCTCTCAACGTTCTTCCTAGATTTGGCAATAATTACAAAAAAAAAAAACTTAATTTTCCAAAGAAAAATTTTTAAGAGGTGATTACGTGAAATGAAGAACAAACATGGAAAAATTCCACTTATATGATTGTGTTGATATTTTAAACAACTGAATTCAGGCATTCAGAATTTTCTACCCTACATTAGCTGTAGCTGTCATTACTACTATTACTTAAAAAGATTAAGCAGGAATGAAAGAAATCCTCACCTGAATTCGCCTCCATAAACATCCAGGTATATCTGAGTAATACAGGATGTGTAAACTAGGAGTTTTATCACTACGGACATTCATGATATCTTTCTCTAAGGGTTACAGTATACTCAGGGATGGCTGGCCAGAAACCAAGGCTGTATTCCTAAGATGTTCTTCAGCTTTACTTGCCTTTAGATTCAAGCACATTCTACACAATCCTTAAAGGATATTTTTACAAATTCAGGTTGTATTGGTTTATAACAAATATAAAACTAGATGATACATTCAAATCTATTAAAATTTGTATAAAAGAAAGATCCATTAATTTTGACAACATTCAGTTCAGCCATTCCAGTGTCAGGGTGCAACATTAGCTTAATACTGACACATCCTTGCAATCATGCAAGTATTAATCCACTCAAACCTCTGACAAATAAAAAATGCTTCAAATTTCATTCTGTAATACCACACAAAGTGACACTCAACAGGCCCTTTAAGAATTTCATGGGGAAATACAACTGAAGAACCACAACTTTTAAGCCAAATTGGTGCCTTTCTTTACACTTAAATCCATTTACACTCACTCTGACGTAAGCGGATTCAAGACAGTCATCAATTAATCAAAGTGTTAAGGGGCAACATTATGATCTTCAAATACTTTGTATGCTACAATATTGTGACTGACAATTTAGAATTGTTCCAGATGTTGAAAATATAATTTCACTAAAACAAAAAGAAGTTCAGAATTCTATTGTATATCATCAGCCTCTATTCAGGCCAGCTTTCTTAACACTGACTAAATTGCTGCTGTTTGGAGACATGCCAGGAAAACAAACCAGTCCTCTGACAACATCCCCTCATCTACAGAAAGTAAGATAATTCCTATTACAGTTTCCAGGAGTAATGTCAAGACATTATTTATAAATTTTTAAAAGTAAAATAACTTCCCAACAAGCATTCAGGATTCAAGCAAACATTTATCCAAATAAAGAGAATATATAAAAATAAATGCAAATATAAATATACATATGTGCATGAAAATAAATGCATTCCTATACATAAACTAGAAGTAGACAAACCTGCTGGGCTGCAGGACTCATCCCACCCCTGCGATATAGCCTCAGAGTTACTAGGATCTCCTCTGCTATCCATCTTGATCCCTCCCTTTTTCTTTGGTCCTCCCCCTGTATATATCCCCTACTTCACTGTTCAGTTGCACAGCTTTCTATACCTTTCTATACTTTGTATCCCACAGTAAGCCCTATGCCTATGGAGGCAGTGACCCTCGTTAGTGCACACAGCATTCCTTTCCTTTCCAAGTCTTCCCCTTGGTGGTTTTCCTCCTGGAGAGTGGCCAAGTCAAACCAAACTGTTGGATTTGAATAGATTAAGGAGGTCCCTCTGCCCATCTATATTCTCCTGTTCTTCACTGGGTCTTTGCTTAATATGTTTAGGCTTCAGTCATATAACCTAACACATAGGTATTTCACTTCTAATTTCTTTGTTACATCCTCCCTCCACAAGCCTTTCTCTATGCTTTCCTGTAGTTGTATCAATACACTGTCATGAAAAAAAAAAAAACAGTGTGTCACTAAGATGAACTACCTACATCTTATATGAATGATGATCCAGAAGTGACAGCATGGTATCCAGCTGAAGGCAATTCATCTTCTTTTGGTAGGTTTCACACATTTCAGCCAGCTTTGACCTGCACAAGAAAACCTCTGCATCTCTCAGTGTCGAAATACCATTTGCAAAGCTCTTTTCTGGGCTTTTTTCTTTCTTCCACTGCACTTTCATCCTTTATCCAAATCCACTTACCAAATGTTTTTCAGTTTCCATTCTGTACGTGGTTACCCCTTTAGACTAACTTTCATATTTCTCTGTTTACATCCCCTGCCTCCTAACTGTATCTGAAATATGATGCTGCAAAATCCAAACTCTCCCCCAAGTGTTCTCCTGCCATTTCCTGGCAATGAAAGCCAACATCCTTCCCTAGTCCTGGTCAGCTTACACTATCAGTGATATTTTTGTGTCTTCTCCCTCTTTTCTCTCCCCAGTCTGTCTTCCTCCTTAGTACACATTCATGTCCATCTATTCCTCCTTCATGTTCAAGCTCAGTCTGTCTTTTATTTTCTCTCTCTTTTTTTTTTTTTGCTGAAGCAGTGTCTTCTCCAGCAGTTTCCCATTGCTTTTGTTTCATTGCTTCTACAACCTCCTTACTGCCTGAAAACCATTCATGTTTTCTAAAATCACTTCACATTTCCATCTTTGTCTTATGCACAAACCAGCATTTCTTTTAACAGCTTCATAAGAAGTTGGTCACTGTCAACAAGTCTGATGTGATTCACAGAACACTTACAAAGCCTCACTTCTTTGTATTCTGTTCCAGTCTTTGCCAACTCCTGTTTAAATCTTATCATTGCTTCTTCTCAGGTCAAAGCTGTGATTTTCCTCAACTCTGACATAAAAGGTAAACTTATTTCCTGACTGAATGAAAGATCAAAAACCTCCCAGCCATCTACTGAGTCAAGACATTGCTCCCGTCTTTTCGGCTGAATAGTTTTGGCTTCATTTTCCTTTTGTCTTTAATTATTCTCTCCCAGCATTTTAGATGCATCAGGATAACTCAACTATCTCTTTTCTTCCTTTTCTTCTTCCATTTCTGTTTCTATGTCTTCTACTGAGGTTGCCCTGTCTTTTGGGATAGCCTAGTCTTCTTCAAAGCACAATCTTCCCTGTATCCTCATCTCCCTTAAATAATACTTCTTGCCTGAAGAAGAATAAAACTAGCCATCTCTATAAATACTTTTAAACCTGATCAAACATATCCTTCAAACAAAAGTAAAATTTGGTTTCTGAATATAGCAATTTCTCTTTCACCACTTCACATTATTTTCAGCATCTTTGTGCGTGGTATGCCCCTGTAGGCATGGAGCTGACTGTGTTTACACTGCCTGCCACACTATGTTACCACTTACAGCTAGGTAGAATTTAGGCAAGAACTTGGAGCCTTGTGATAGAATATAAAATTAGAAAATAGTGGATGGCTGTTGAATTTTAAATTTTCTTTTTCTGACTGCGTCAATGGCAAAGTTGGTATTGGGTTTTGACATATGCTTGAGATGGAATATGCTCCATGCTGATATGTTTTGAGATCTCCTAGCAAATGTTTGTGACCTGCTTCATGGTTTCTTTTCTACTGATCTTTGGCAAAAATCATATGTAGAGTCTAAGATTTATAACTGGCCCTGACAGCTTTCTGAAGCTAAATGGACTACACCAGTTCACTGGGAAGGGGGAGGGATACAAGATGAAACTATCTCCATATGGCAGAAGAATTTCCATTTCCTAAGGGGATATTAAGTCTAGAGGCTGAGCCTTCAAAAGCTTTCCAAAATTATAAATGCACCTTTGAACAAATGCCTGAGAATTATGTCTGGAGTCCTCTCAGAAGCCTGAAAATCAGCACAATGCTAGCATTATATATCTCTAGCTGCGCAGCAGCTAGGTGATAAATCTAAAAAGAAGAAAGCAAATAATTAAAAAAAAAAAAAGAAAAATTGTCTGATAAAGGGGAGGAAGTGGCTACTATTTTCTAATTTATCAGTTGTCCCCCTCAAAAAAAATGTAGCACACAGAATTCAGATCCAAACTATGGAGATCACACACCAGTGCAGGTTTATTTTACCCCTTCCAAACCTAGAAAGATTTTGGTTTTCCAGGCATCAACAGAGTGTTAACAGTTTACTTGACAAAGGCAGCACTTCTCTATTTTGGGGGTATCAATATCATGAGGATGATATGAGTCAGAGTTATCCCATTTCAGACTGATGAGGACTACTCCATTTTTAAATATTAAATTTTTATATACATTGAATCACAAAATCATGGAATGGCCTGTGTTGAAAAGGACCATAATGATCATCTAGTTTCAACTCCCTGCCATGGGCAGGGTCACCAACCAGGTTGCCCAGAGCTATGTACAGCCTGGCCTCAAATGCCTCCAGGGATGGGACATCCATAACCTCTTGGGCAACCTTTTCCAGAGTATCACCACCCTCTGAGTGAAAAACTTCCTCCTAATATCTAACCTTAACCTCCCCTGTCTCCGCTGAAAACCATTCCCCTTTGTCCTATTACTATCCACCCTTGTAAACAGCCATTCTCCCTCCTGTTTATATGCTCCCTTCAAGTACTGGAAGGTCACAATGAGGTCCTTCTCTGCAGGACTGTATAAATATCTGGGATTGCCCGACCCAAGTGCAAATCCTGCACTTGGCCTTATTGAACCTTGTTAGGTTTTAATGGGCCCACTTCTCCATCCTGTCCAGGTCACTCTAGATGGCTTCCCTTCCTTCCAGTGTATTGACCATCATCCTCAAATTTGCTGAGGGTGCACTTGATGCCATCATCTATGTCACTGATTAATATGTTGAAGAACATTGGTCCCAAGACTAATTCCTGAGGGAAACCGCTCATGGCCAGCCTCCACCCTGACACAGAACCATAGATCACAACCCTTTGGGTGGGTCTAGCCAGACAATTCTTAATACATCGAACAGTCTACCCTTCAAAACCATACCTCTTCAATTTAGAGAGAAGGATGGAGAAGGACCATGTCAAAGGCTTTGCAGAAATCCAGGTAGATGACAACCATCGCCCTTCTACCTGCCCACCACTGCACCTATGGGGTCTAAGAAAGCAAATCAGGAAAGAAAGGACGTAAGGTCTGCTGAGACTTCATAGGTGAAATAGACCAAAAAAATATGTTGTGTTGAGCAATAAAAAGGCTGCAACTTAAATTTATGAAATAAACTTTATGTTGTGTGTTTCCCATGGAAAAAATAGCCTGAGATTGAGAGAATCCTTATGCTTTTGGCTGTAAAGTTTTGCATATGAAATTGTCCTTCTTAGATTAGATAAACATCAAAGATGCAAAAGTCCATTCAAAACTGCTAGGCTCAAATGGGGTGACGTTGATAGGACTGACTTCCTCAGGTACAAGGACAGAGTACCCTTTAAAAAAAACAAAACAAAACAAAAAAAACAGGTATGACTAATAAGAGAGAACACACAGCATCCACTTGAAGAAAAATATCAGGAATACATTAATCAGTTTATCTATCTATATTTTGGTGAAATTTATTCCCTTGCCCTACAAAGTTCACCAAAAGGCATAGTCATACAAACAAGTTCAGGAAAATCACTTATGGGTGAGAAAGCATACAACTTTAAAAAGGCACTTTTTTTGCTCTCTGACACATTTTCATGGTATAAAATGACATTTTTTGATGCATTATCAGTTTTATGGTCATTGCCAATTTTTTTGATCTGTTGTACATTTAAAAGTCAATAAAATCTCTCTGTTTGGGTCTTAGCAAGATTGTAGAACAAGATAAATCACAGTGGCTTTATCTACTCAAAAGCTCATCTGTTAGAAGATAATGCCAATAAATCTGGTGAATAAGTGCAGGAATATTTGTGAGTATCCTGAACAAGAAATAAAACCAGCATTTCAGCAGTTGAGTTTCTGTGTGACAGAATATCAATTTTTCTTTACAAATACAAGCTTAACAATAGTAGAAATAGCTGAGGCTTCTCTTTTAAGCCAGAGAGATGCTTCTGAATAAACAATGTTGATTTCTGTGAAAAAAGACACTTGAAGGTCAGCACAAATAGAAGCAATTTTTTGTCCAAAAAAATAATTTACTATTGAGCATACATTGTTTTTGAGCTATGTGACGATACCAATACTGCTGTCCTTCCAGGGAGTTAGGTGAATCAAACATGTTACAAACTCAAAGGAATGTTCACTGTTAGAGTTTGCATAAGACAATCGAGAAAACCATGTACTTGCTGCTTAATTTTTAAATTCTTCATTAAAAAAAAGACTATTGCAGGCTGATACCTAGTAAGTTGTGAGACCTTCAGTCTTTCACTTTTTGAAAAAAAATGAAGAAGCCAAGGAAGCATCAAAAGTTTCTACCATCTGTGATCTTCCTCAACATTCTCTGAATAAAAAAAGCAGAGCAACAGAAGAAAATCCAGGTTTATCACAATTACCTAAATAGAACAAGTTTCTCAGAATGCTGTTATGGTAGCATAAAAAATTAAGTGCTGTACCATTTCAACAAATGGTATTAAATCAGAATTTAACTGTGAAATATGAAATGGATGAAAATATTTTCTGGAGTTGCAGATACCACTCATTAAAAGGAATTTTGAGGAAAGACATAAATACACTTATTACCAGACTAAAAGTTATCATTCTAGAAAGAAATATCTTTTGATTGTAATCGCTTTTACCGCATTAAGCCTCCTGATTTTCTTTTATAAATGAAAAAATTCAGAGTTTCATTTAACACACATAATATGCATAAAATTAGTTGGGAAAGTAATTCCTTACATTACCATATACTCCTTCCACAGTTTTTGCAAAGATGTAACCCAATTCTCACTCTGTCAGAATGTGCACCACTTATATCTGTGGTTCTAGAACAGACAGAAAAGAAAAACCTGACACTAAACACTGATTAAAGTTGTCAAAAAGACTAATGAGTCTCTAGAGTGAATTTGGAGTGAAATTGGAGAAAAAATTCACTTTAGAGTGAATTTTAGGAGTTTGCTAACATTCTGTGAAGAAGTGGTAAAACTGCTTGGCTGTGGCCAAGACACACTCAAGAATGGAGAAACCAATTGATCAACTGATCAAACATGATCAGGCAATGCTCCTGGGACGTTCTGAAAGTTGGAAAGTCCACCCATGCAAAGAGTTTAGTTGAGTTTTGCTTAGCCAGATAAAATGAGGCCTGAAAAGTTCATTTTCATGTCTGTATTTACTCTGGAGTTGAGAAGAGTGAAAATATCAGGCACTCATAAAAATTGTTTGAGTTAACTGAGATGTTTTTCTCTGGTGAGATAGGTCTTACCTAACTTTAACAAAGAGACATTAACCCACTTTGAATTCCATGCCTGATTGCAACTCTATACATTCCATTTGCAAACTGGTAGATAATGTATAAATGTTGACTGAAAAGAGAATCACAAATATACCAACAAAAACTAATGACTTTTTCAACAATCTTGAAACATTTTCCATTCTCATATTCCTTTATTAAAACAGAAAACACAGTTGCATACTTTCTGATGTTCACAGGATTGTGTTTAGCCAATGTATCAAAATGCATAACATTATTTGCTATAGCTTGAGTTATCACTGCACAGCACCCTCCCTGTGCCCTGATTTCAGCTTAGACAACATTAATAGTGCACTGATGATTGGTTGCTGCTGAGTAACAAGTATGCACTCCAGTCTGGGCTGGGCTTCAGTGCCGGTTGGGCTGGGCTACATGTAGCCTGTGAGTGCCGGCCAAAAGTTAGATATGTCTGATCTAGAGTCTTATGTTCCAGTTGAGTTAATGTGTTTTTTGTTCTTCTGGACTAGCTTTGGCGATTTTCCCTTGGAGTACTAGAAAATAGAAAAAAGTTGAATCAAACCAACATGCTTTTTCCTAGCTCTACCACTGGCTAAATCAGGAGACTGCTAAGCATTTCTCTTGTCTGCACATGGATTTGAAGAGAAATTTTATATTTCAGTTAGTATACTTCTGACTGGATTAATACCTCATGCAAGCCCTTATGTAATGTGAGACATTACTTTTGTGAGAAAAAGACCCATGGAGAAATGATCAAAAACTCACACAGTTACTATAGAACAAGGATCTGTCCCTAGCTCAACAACCTTTCCACGGTTTCATGATCTCAGAGAATTCAAATTCAGTGTTGCTAGCAATAAATTTACCCTTATTTCTACATTAAATATTTTCACAAGAAAGGAAAAAGTAAAAACCCTAGCAAGTAGTTTTAGCATTACACTGCTTTTCCACAAGTTTCTTTGGAAGAATGCCACTTTATAAATATCACCCGATCTTTACACTTCATAGATACAGAAATCTTTATAACAGAAAAAACAGTCACAAAAATTGCTACTCTGCATTTTGATTTTACAGAATGATGTAGAAAGCATAATGTGAAAAATTTCAGAAAATAAATACTATAAACAACATAGCAAGGGTTTACTAATAATAAGGGATTTGTAGGATAATTTTCATGTCAAATTTTTGTACAGCTTTCTATTTAAACAAACTAATATTTTGTAACAAAGGCATTTCCAGTGTTAAGGGATTAAAATGTGAGATACCAAACTTAGGGTTGGCTATGTTTACTACAAATCAAAGACATTAAAGTAGTTTAAAACCTTAAAGACTTTCTGCTGCATATATAAAAAGAAAATAAATTCAGTCAATGTAGACTAAGGTAACCCTGAAAAGCCTATTTGTAGGATGTCACTGAAGTTATTTTCTGTTGCTTCAAGTATGTTGCGTATTAAGCCTCTTTGAATCACAGTGTTCTCAGCTATAACTTCCTTTCATTTTTGCCTATATCCTTCAATGACCCTATTCATGGGAACTTGGATTCATTGTTTCCAGCTGGGATTGTTTGATGGAAAAGGCTGGGATCACATAGAGCTATGGTAGAAATCAGGCCATGCAATCTCTTTACCTTTCCCAGACTTTCAACATGGAAATTTAGCTGATGGCCCAACCAAATTACAGCCATGATGTTTTGGGGAACTCGTCCCAAAGACACTCCTACAGACTTGGGAGAGCAAATGCAATGGGAGCACTAAATATATGTTTTAGAGTGCAAATAGAAGGAGGTCAAGTGGAGGCAGCCATCCACAAAGCTTAGAAACAACAGAATCAGCTTTTTCCCGAAATCTGCAGGACTTTAGCTGTAGAGAATATTGCACTTAACAAATTCAGTGGAACATCATACAAATGGTGGAGGAATGTGGAAATTTCAAGAAAGGA
Source organism: Perdix hodgsoniae (assembly GCA_035772895.1). NCBI lineage: Eukaryota > Metazoa > Chordata > Aves > Galliformes > Phasianidae > Perdix > Perdix hodgsoniae. The sequence continues at coordinate 15,761,494 of JAPSGF010000004.1, read as the reverse complement.
GTTTTGTGGACTACTATTTCTGTCATTCTTTTATATTTTTTCCCATAGGGACAATCATTTATAATTTTATACTTTTGTACAGATGAAAGTTCTGATGTAGAGGAAGAAGATGAAAGGAGAAAACTACATTATTCTGGATGGTAACACATCCTCAGTTATCCTGTGCTTTGTTCTTCCTATAAGACCGCCAGTCCTTCTTTATCAAGAAAGAGAGCAAGTAAAACAAAACTGTACCCCTCAAAGGCTGTGAAACCTTTTTTACAATGTTTTTATGAGATCAGTGTATTGAACTACTCTTATTTTAGCATTCATCACAACAGATGTTATTATTAGACAGTACTTATGTGCATCCTTTTCAAAGTTTAGCCATAATATTTAACTGTAACTATTTCCTGTAGTAATTAATCCCATAGGTGAAGTCTACAACATGCATTAGAAACACATTTTCTTTACTTCTGTCTAAATATATTAGTCAATAATGTAACGGACTCCTCCTAATCTTATATCGTTTCAGCATCATAATACTCAAAAATGTAGATTTTGATGTCAACAAGCCCATCGTAGCTCATCTCTATGCTTTTTGTGTGTTTGTTGTTGTGTTTTTGGTGTTGCTTTTTTTTTTTTTTTTTTTTTAATAATCGAAAAGAAAGGCTTAGATGTATGAGAGGAAACAAATCAAAGTGGAATTATGAAATTCCAGGAAGTATATTTGGCAAGTGTTGCATATCTTTTGACAAAACAGGCCACATAGGAATGTAAACAACTGAGACAGAGAATAATTATTTCCTAATAAAAAAGAAGTCTATGAACAAGTTCTTGTGATTCAGAAGTAAAAAACAACTTATTTTTGGTCAGAGTAAATTGATCTTATTCAGCCAAATAGATTTAGCTTTAAAGATCCTGTTCTTACATAGGGGAATTACATCTGAGTTTCCATTTTATCAGTCTTTCAGAGATGGATAGATTTTCCTATTTTTTTCATTGCTGCATAATTACTTGTTACTTGTAAACATTTGGGTGACATCTCTTTTTAGTCCAGGGAAAATTGGAAGCAATATGTTGAATGAAACATTAACTGTGAATTTTAAGATCGCTGATATTTTCAGATTTCCAAAGATACTCAGCATCTCCTCTGCATATCCTACTGCAAAACACATGTAAATTTATATTTTTAAAAGAGAAAAAAAAAAGACGGAAGGAAAGCTGTTTTAAATGTTTTTAAGTGCAATGAAACAGCAAAGCTGTGTAATATTTCAGTAATGAAAGGAAACACCAACTGTTCTCTTCAAATGCGGCCAAGAACATCCAGGACTAACAGTCACGGGACAAGAAGAAAAGTAAACGAAGGAGTTCTGTGGTTGAACATGCTGCTGGGATCAGGGAATCCCAATGCTCTGGATCATTTTTGGCATTGTCCAGTGTCTGTCTGAACTGGCTTAAAAATACAAGGAGCAAAGACCAGAGCCTACAGCTATTTATATTGCTTTTATTTGTAGCAAAACAAGTAGTAGCAGAAGCAGTATCACCATTTCTCTTTTATTTTTGACCCTACTTCTGTAAGAAGACATAGACAAATGCTATACCCACTCCAGTCTCAGATCTTCATCAGATTTGTGAGTGTCAAATCGTACATGCAGAAAATATCTTTCTAAATCTGCTTATGGGCAGATGCAGTAACACTATCCAAGCACATTTAAAGCTTAGTCATTTAAGTGGTGCATAAGATCCCTTCCTGAGATCTTTAGGGAAAATATTGCCCTCATTGAACTTAAAGATCTAAATTTCATCTAATCTTTGTTTTAATTTCCTAGATTCTGTTTTGGAAGATACTTTGACATTTCTTATTTGAAAACATTACCTTCCACAGTTAGAAAATTAAATTCACATTCAGGCATTTGAAAGATTCAATTTTTAGAGAGTCTAAGTAGTCAATGTTTGCAGCTCCCATTGAATCAGAGTCATAACCTGTATATTTATATGCTAGGCAGAAGATATCATCATTTAACATTGCACATATGCCACTGGATTTTTCAGGAAAATAAAGTGACAATTCAAGAGAAAGAACATGGTAAAAGAGAACATGTTACTCGTAAGCAGCTGAAAAAAGAAACAGTGATCTTTTTCTACATAGAATGTATCACTAAGCATATATTTATTTTAAGGTGCCTTTTTTATGGTTTATTTGTGATATATTTCCCAACAGAATGATATCATTTCCTATTAAATAGCAAGAAAGGTACAATATCAGATTCTTCCTCACAGTCCTGTATTCTTCCCCTTAATGGTTCACTCTCATCCAACTGCATCACAATAATCTATTACTCCCTTACATCTTAAAAATGTCACCTTTAAATCTACTTAACTCATCACCCTCCATCTTTTAACTTTTTGACTTCCACCTCAACGTCATTGTTTGGAGTTCTCTAATCCTGGATACTTCCCAGCCTGGTTCTATATCAAATTCATGCTGCCTAAAGTCCTTAACAGAAAAAAGCTCAGGTCTATTTTCTCTTGTCAATTCCTGACAAGCCAACTGCTTTTGAAATCCGCAGTACTTTATTTCCTAGCTCCTCTTCTTGGATTTTATGCTTATTTTCTTTCTTAGTTGCCCTTCTACCATGCTTCTTTCTCCTTAGATCCTTCTTATTACTTTCCTCTTCCTCCCTATTCCTTTCGTTTCTGCCTTCTCTTGTCATTCATCACCTCCTCTTCTCCTCTTTGGTAATCTCCACAAAACCAAATCTCCACAAAAACAGATTCAAGTAGCATCTCCACATAATATGTCACAGAAATATATTTTTCACCCGAGGCCCAGTTGTTTCCTTGCAAACTCATCTTAGCTTCTGTCTTCAACACTTAATGATATCTAGCTGTCTACTCTAATATCTAGCTGTCATTGTTAAAGCACATAAATTCTCTCATGCAGTTCCTTTTCTAACTTGTGGAAAATATCATTACTTAGCCTTTCACTTTGGCATATCATTGCGCAATCTTCAGTTCCAGCCACAACCAGAGCTTTACACGTGGAAGACAAAACTATGTACTCTTTCTCTGTGAAATCCTGGAAACATCTTCAACCATATTGTGCCAGATTTTTTGTTTGTTTGGTTGTTGTTGTTGTTGTTTTAGTTCTAAGGATTATAGATTTCACTTATAGACATAAATCATTTAATCTGCCTTTCACTTTAACCATTTCTCTACTTTCCTTTGCTGTGATACCAAACATAAACTTCTTCCTTTTCAAATTTCTTCACGTGTCTGTGTTGCTCTTTCTACTTCATATCCATTTGGGTCACCTGTCTTGGAGATCACAGTTTCTTAATTCTGTGAGAAGGATATTCACGTAAAAATATGACTAGATTTTTCCAATTCTAACCTCTACATTCTTGTTTATGCAGAGTAATTATATATTTTTATATATATATGCAAGGGTAGCTCCGAAAGAAATGCCTCCTATTGTATTGGCCACAAGACCAGAGGCAGATGTTGGTGGTATGACTGTACAGCTTTTCAACAATATTCTGTCACATTTTAGTGCTTTGTGACAGATGGCAGCAGAGGAGTAGTGTGACAAAATAGTATCTGTCATGCAAGTGTGTATGAAATAAAGGTATGAAACTGAATTTCTCCATGTGGAGAAAATTGCACCCATTGACATTCACTATCACTTGCTGAATGTTGATGACAAACAGTGAATCTGAATCACTCACAGGTGGTGAGTGGTGCGTTTCCACAATGGCAACATTGACAGTGGTTCACCTCCACTAGTGCAGATTTTTACAAGCACATCATGCACGTTCTTTATTTCCGTGGAAATAAATAGGAAGCATTACTTTCAGGGCAAACTACATACATTTCAGATATGTAATCCTCATCTGTAAACAATGGAATAAGAATGGTATACATATTCATTATATGCAGTAACTAATAATAAGCATTCATTTTTTGTGTCACAAATTTTATCAAAAGGAGGAAATGTTAGTTCTGGCACAAGAACATATTTCTAAAAAACTCAAAAATATTTGTCCATTTGTCCATTCTGTTATTGTTCTTTACATGTCAGTAGTTTAGAATATGCTCTGCAGACTTGGTTTTCCTAGAATTCCATCCACTCAGGGAAGTCTTCATCTCACCTGGACATTGGTTCCAAGGTAAACAGAAGTGTGTGCTGCATGCACAGTTTGTTCAACAGTTTGTTACACTTTTAAATTTCTTTCTGGTGATGTTCCTTTTAACCAAGAATTCTTGGCTACAGAATTTTAAGGCAATCTCTAGTCTCCAAAGAAACTATATGATAAAGTCCCTTGCTCTGTTTATATTAGTATGACTCACACTTTCGAAAAAAAAAAAAAACAGAAATATATGGGATTGCACAGTGGCCATATTAAAATGCTAACAGGGATAACTGCCACTTCCGTAGTGCTGCTACTTTAAAACATTTTTTATCCCTCATTTGTGGTAAGCTTCAAAACCTTGCAAAATAAATTTCCTATAAAGGACACGTGGAAATACAGAATCCTCTTTAGGGACTTTGGTGTTATGCGTTGATTTTCTCTTGGCTCTTTTCCACTGAGGTTTTTAAACAGTTTTTGGACCTTGTATGCCCATATAAAGTGTCTGAGTACTGAACTTAGAAGAAAGATGGTTCAGTGGCAGATTTTGTAGTATTACCCCTGTAATTTCCCTAACAACTTCAGCTTCACTAAAATAGCAACAATGTGTTTTTTCTAATTTGGCACAAGCCACTTCATGACTGTAAACCAGTTACTGTACTGCTGTTCAAACTGAAATTGGATTAAAGAAGTGGTGTGGAGACATCAAAATAAATTAGAACAAATAAGAATTCCAGTAAAATAACAGAACAAGAATGTTATGTCTTCCCTTAAGTGGATTAGTGGAAGATAAAAATATTATCATTAAAAAAAAGCTGATGCTGTGTGGAAAAGTTTGAAAAGCATTCTGTTTAGAAGCAGTTCTTCACAAACAACTCTTTTCCCCCACTCATTAGTGCCATCGGCACTTGTATGTATAGAGTCATGGGGGGCCAAATACACAAATTCCAGTTGTGGAGTCATTGAAGATGACAGTTTAAATCTGCTTTTAAGCTATGCTAGAGTATTGCTCCCAGCTGGACTGGATGTTACAGAGAACTATTTTCTTCCAGTACTGGTCTTTCAGTGTTGTCAGTATGAATCTTAAACTTACATATTTTCTTGGTCATTGTGGCCCTAGAAGACAAAATACATTTTTTAATATTCTTCTGAATTGGTTATATCTACTTTATACTAGCTCCATAGCACTAGTGATCACTTAAAGAATCATTAAGGTTAGAAAAGACATCTAAGATCATCCAATTCAAACCCAAGCTATCCCACCTGTCTACTAACCATGTTCTTCAGTGACACATCTCCACAGTTCTTGAACACCTCCAGGAGCACTTCACCATCTCCCCAGGCAGTCTGTTCCTATGCATCACCACTTTTTCTGAGAATATTTTTTTCCTAATAGTCACAATTAATAAAACAAATGCATATGAATGGATTATTTAACAAACAGCATTTTTTTGAAATGCTCATGATTTGCAGACATTGAGCCAAAGTGCACAATGTCCAGTACTGAGTACAAAACATACTTACCAAAATAAAGAAACCCAAGTGCACACTATACTCCTGGTACAGTCACCTAATTTATACAATTGACAATACGGGCATTCTGAATACAATAGCATGTTAGGAAAATGTGGATACTTAATGACAAATGGGAACATATTGTAGGCAATTTGTATGTCAAGGGAATATAAAAAGCACAGAATACAGAAAACTGCACTGTGCTCAGTGGCTGTAACAGAGATAAATTAACACAGTATTCAAAGTTGCTGTTCAGCTTTGGTTTTTCTATTTCTTGTTCTGCTCATTTCTCAGTATTTTCATTCAAACTGCAACAGTAATTGTAATATTCATTGTCAAAGAACTTTATACATCTTCTGTATTCATTAAAGCCAAAATAATGAATTGTACATCTTTTGTAAGACAGATAATTATGAAATCATTCTACCAACAATAAATAAATAAACTGACCAGAACCGAGCTCAAAAATAAAAAAGCTACTATCCACAAATATGAAGGCCTTGTTAACATATGTGGTGTACAAAAATGGAAATATGAGGTAGTGCAGAGAATCAAGGAATGAGAAAAATAAATATATCACAATATTATAGAAATCAGACAGTTTTCAAATAATTGTTTTTTAAAGACTGTGATAGCATATGTAAGCATAGGGAAAAAATGTACATCTGTAGTATTATGAACATGACATTCCCAGTCACCAAAGTTATTGCTCACAGACTAGTCCAGTCCCACATGGACAATACTGAAAATAAATCTCATATTTTTATCTGCAGAAGCAGACTAACCCAGGGAGAAGTTGAGCATGTTTTCTTCCTAACAGCCTTCAGCCCGTCTCTGCACAACCACAGAGGAACCATATCTGAGGATCAACAAGTAGTCTTTGTGCTCACTGAGCCCATGATTTTTCTACTGAGAAAGCCAACATAAATGCATTTCCAAGAGCCTCTAACCTTGGAAGGGACTTTTTGAAACAACAAGCCATTTCCCAGAGTTGCAGTGTAAGTTAGAAGGGAGGTAGAACACCCTTGGAGAGTCAGAGCTGTGAAAAATGTGCTGGAGTAGCACTTTGGCAATTTTTCCATACGATGTGGCCAAATTAACTCACTGTTTACTGTGCTTTCTTTCAATACAGTGGCACTGTGCTTAATTTCAAACTGTTGCTTCTACTCTTACACATGCCTAGGAATTTCTTGAAGCACTGCTGCACTGAAACAAGGAGTTCTACTGTTTATAATCTTGCAGGAATGCATTAAGCTTCTGTAATATGTCCCACTTGCAGCTTTGTTCCCCAGTTCTTTTTTCCTTTCACCTTATTTGTATGTCTCCCCAGCTGAGTGCACCCTTCATCCCTTGCCAGTGTCTCTGTGTTAGGAGAGCGTGCTCTCATGATCACTTGTTAGCACAGTGACCAAAAGCTAACCACTATCAAAAGCTGAACTTCAGCTTTGTACCTCAGCCCTTTCCACTCTTTCAGAACACAGAATTTTTCTTTTGCAACCAAAACTAGTATCCTCGCTTCCATAAAGTGAAATTGTAACAGATAAAATTGTGTATGCATTCAGTCTGCAGATGAGTGACTGAAAAAAGCAATGGACATTTTGAATATTCTGGCTTACACTAAAATAAGACATAATGGAGATTGATTCATCAGAGGCAGAGTTCCATTTTTTATATATGCATATATGAGGTAATAATGCACATATGGATATGATGGGTTTTTTCTCTTGCTTATTTTGGGAAAAGCCCTGTCATGCCATGTTTAGGATGCGTTGAGGAACCAGTTTTACCCCTCCTTTCTCATCTCCTCTTTGCCTCCTCTTGATTTCATTTTGATTCATTACTGAAGTGTCAGGGTTAATAAATCCTCTTTTCATTTCACACAGTTGTCCTGGTGTTGAGTATCCAGGAAGTAGCACAAAGTATGATTTTGCCAAGTCACGGTATCCTCACATCGTGTGAGTGGAAGAGTTTCCTGGGGAGAAGGATAAGCAAAACTGCATTTCTACATCTCCCAAACTTTAAGCTTAGCAACAGCTTTGTCCTAGAGAAAGTTATTCAGCTTGAGCTTCCCTAATGAATAATGCAGAAGGACTTGAAGTACCAGAACAATTTTCTTGCCATTTATGGATGCTAAGTTACCCAAAACAAAAAGATGCTAGTTTTGTAAACAGCTATTCTTTGGTAAACATTTTGTAATATCTCCTTTTTCACTCCATAGGAAATCTTCATCGTGGCTGTAAAAATAAAGCAGCTTTAGCAGAGAAATCTGTGGCAAGCTTCTTCACAGAAGGACAAATATTTTGAGATGCACTTTGAATTGGGAAATAGATTCTTGGATTTGATCTACAGAGCAGTATCTTTCTATTTTTCACACTCTACTTAGAGAAATTTTGTTGATCAAGTAGAGACAATGCAAGGGGAGGTCTTCAAATCACAATATACAGTTTTTTGGAATTAACAATACTGTTGCTATAAGGCCTTTCTTTAAACAGGCTGAGATTTTATTTCTGGAAGAAGCTTCATGAGAAGACGTGTATTGAAACTGTAAGGCTTTCCTTGCTGTTGCTGCTTTCGGTCCACATGGAAATTGGGCACAGCCCAGCTAGCTTGGCAGTAGGAACACACAGATAGGTATGGCGTGTCTCTGAGAAAAGACATAGTCACCCTCGCCTGAAGGAAACAAGGTCATTTCAAGATCATCTCAGACAGAGATGACATCATGTAGGACATGTTTTCTTGACCCAGGCCTCTATTTAACTGAAGTATGTTTCTGAGCATGGAGTAGAGTACACTGCAGGGATGCCCCACAGTTTAGCATTCCCTGTTCCTAATCCTGAATCAAAGGGCTTACTTTGAGCAGCCCTCACACTAAAATTTCATGCACCACTTGCACAGTGTTGGCAGAGCTGCACTAGTTTTTAGCGAATTGCTGCCAGCATTCCAGTCTAGAAACATTCTGAGCCATGAGCTAACAGATTCGTACTGTTGCCTGATTAGATAACTGCATTTTCTTTTTTCTCCTCATTTTGACTGTGCCACCAAATTACAGGAACATGCTGACAGGACATTCAATACATTGAAGTCATAGTCTGTGATACCCTGTAAGGAGAACAACTGAGATGCTAGATTAGCAGTAACACCCCAACACTGCTGTGGTTTATAACAAATCTTCTATCTGGCAAGTGGTGGGGTATTTTAAATGAGTTCAGAAAACTGTATGCAATGGGCAACATGGCACATGTGCTTGACTGGTCTTCATTGCTTTAAAACTTGAGACTTCAGCAGATAGAGTTACTCTTGATCTAAGGTTTTGGTCATCTACGGATGGCTCTCTGTTTTCATGTTTGCTTTTTTCCATGCTAGTCATTCAAGTCAGATGAGAATTAGGCCCAGTAACATTCTCAATAAATATTTATTAAAAGATTATTGCTTTGATGGCAGATTCTGTATGCACGAAGATTCAACTTTGCAAAAACACCTAAAATAAAGTTCATCTCAGGATTCTGCATTTTCTCAGTTTTTTTTTCAGATGACTGAATTCTGCATGTATGCTTATTGGAAGGACTGCATAACTTTATAGACCAAAAATCCTGTTTTGATTTCATTTACATTACAGTTAAAATAGAGTTCTTGAAGAAGTGGGAACAGGATCTTTTTATTCATCCTGAAGAAAAAATGGATAGATGTGGGAAGGATTTTTCTAATTATTTCATTCTAATTGGTGAACATAACATTCCTCAAAGCAATCCAGCAAGAATTTTGAATTTCAATGAATCTATTCTGGAGACACCTCAAAGGAAACTATTATGTTTAAATTATGTTGAATAACCTTTCCCATTAGTACAGAATCTAAAAATGGCATAAAAAACAAACTAGTTAGTATTGAAATATTGAGTTGTTTTCTATTTAGATTGCTTCTTTAAAGTAGAATACTGTTAGAATAACTGTCTGATATCTGCCATTGGAAAATTTCTAAATATGCAATTGCAGCTGTCTTAGGAAAGAAAGTTCTGCATAGTTATTTGCATTTGTTGTAAATTTACTTTAAATTTCTAATTTTACATTTTGTTTTGCTGTGGTTTTTTTTTATTATTATTATTATTTTTTTAATGTAGTAAAACTCTGGGTGTATACATCTTTGAGTACTGATACCACAAAGTCCATGATATAATAAATACCTTGGGTGTATGATATGTAGTCTAGAAGTAGACAAGGTGGGAAAGCTGTTGATGTGCTTCATGATCAGTGAATCAAAAACTTACAAGGAATTTTTCTGCTTATGACTGTCACTAATATCTAAACAAAAACTGAGTAACTCAGCCTTGAAGACAGACCTATTGATACCACAAACACTTCCTTTTCAGGCTGAAAGAATATGCAGTGTGATGAGTACTTATCATACATATGTATATACATATATATATGTGTGTATTTGTATGACAGAACAAACAGAAATCAGAATTATTTAATATTAAAAAGGGGAAAAATGATCTCTTTGATGTGCTTCCTGGGCAAATGAATCATAGAATCATAGAATGGCCTGGGTTGAAAAGGACCATAATGATCATCTAGTTTCAACCCCCTGCCATGGGCAGGGTCGCCAACCAGGTTGCCCAGAGCCATGTACAGCCTAGCCTCAAATGCCTCCAGGGATGGGACATCCATAACCTCTTGGGCAACCTGTTCCAGGAGACTCACCAGAGGAGACAATCCTGTTTCCAGGAGACTCACCCTCTGAGTGAAAAACTTCCTCCTAACATCTAACCTTAACCTCCCCTGTCTCCGCTGAAAACCATTCCCCCTTGTCCTATTACTATCCACCCTTGTAAACAGCCATTCCCCCTCCTGTTTATATTCTCCCTTCAAGTACTGGAAGGCCACAATGAGGTCTCCCTGGAGACTTCTCTTCTCCAAGCTAAGCAAGCCCAGTTCCCTCAACCTCTCCTCATAGGAGAGCTGCTCCAAGCCTCTGATCATCTGAGTGGCCCTCCTCTATATCTGCTCCAAGAGCTCCACGTCCTTCCTGTACTGGAGGCCCCAGGCCTGGACACAGTACTCCAGCTGGGGCCTCACAAGAGCTGAGTAGAGGGGGACAATCACCTCCCTCTCTGTGCTGGTCAACCCTTTTTTAATGAAGCCCAGGATGTAGTTATAGTTGGCCTTCTGGGCTGCAAGCACACACTGCTGGCTGATGTCCAGCTTCTGGTCTACCAGGAATTGGCTTCTTTAAGAATCAGATGACATTATTATTGTTTTTGTGAATTATTCATTTTCCCCCAAATTATAACAATATACTCTTCATGTTTTGGAGCAAGCTCATTTGAGACAGGATGATATGTATCTTTTTTTCAGTAGAGAGAATAATTCTCTCAGCTGAAAAGATTATTCTCATTTGGTTAAATTATCCAAATAGAATAATATAACCATGTCCCAGAATCAAACAGTGTGTTGATAGAGACACAAGAAATGAAAAGAAATCATATTTTTGTGTGTAGAGTAACTTGCCCTCCACAGTAGGGATGCTGGGAAAAGTATTGAGTGCTCCTAGCTATTGAACTGCTACACTGCTAGGAGTTATGATGGAAGTGCTGGAAAGGGAAAAATTACTCTCCCTTAGCGTGTTCTATTGAATCAAAATGTCTGATAAACATTTATTGGTTCATACAGGGAGGCTTGGAAAATATGCTTACATGTGTAACAAATTAAACTTTAGTCAAATGTAGTCACCTCAGCTTTTAGAGTACTGTGTTCATCACTGGTGAGCCAAATGTAGGAGAACTTATATGACAGAAGGTTTTGTAGGGGGGTTTTGTTGGAGGCTTGGACTCTGAAACTCTTCAAGTGTGCTCTGATCCAGTGCATTTGTTTGAAACAGTGTTTATAGAAGAAGTAACTGGAAAATTCAGATAACCTGCAGAATTCTGTGGCATTCTTTTTCTTCCATTTGCAAAGTTGACATTTATTTAGAATGGTCAGGTTACTATAGTTCTAGTATTTAATTTCCCATTTCATATGCAGTTGTCTGTATTTGTTTCATTTTGCTTGCAACTTAGGTTTCCAGTCTATGCTTGCAATTAGCACAATTTTTAGAACAATCAAATAGATTTACACTGGAGCAAAATGAGGTGAGCTGGCTTCATAAAATATAAATGTAGTGCTATTCCTTCAAAGTGGGATGAAGGTGATATGCAAGCCAAATCAAACTTCAGCCCCCACCACTCCACTAATCTGAGTGGACAAAGGCAACTCTGGGCAGTATATAAAAAAGGGAAATCCCATTTGATTGACTATAGCAGTCAGAGAAAATTTCCGCAACAGAAAATATGGTTCTTCTAGTCCTGAAAGAGTAGATAGTTTTCCATATCCAAGACTTCCACTCTTCTAAAACTGTCAAAAGCTGTGGCAATTATTAATACTTAGAGCTTTCTAGTTTATGTCACATGGCACCAAGCAGAAGTCTTTCAAATTACTTCATGGACAATATTCATCAGATATAATTCCAGCCAAATTCATTACTTTGGCGAATTCTTCTGGCTTACAATATGTAAGGAAGGTCTTGGATATGTTTATTTAAAAAACAAAATCAAATTGCTATTTTCATACTATTAAAGTATATCTATTTTCTGAAGCTTGACCAAGGTACAGTAAAATGCTATCCATGAGAGTATCAAAATACTCAAATAAACAGAGACTTGGATGACTGGAAAAGCAAACAACTAAGTAGGCTTTATGGGCATGACCCCATTTTTAGGATATGAGTTACAGTTAAATAGATTATGGTCTGTAATAGACTTGATTTGCAGATGTCTCCAGCACTGCTCAGACTTTGCCTTTTGGCGACTTTCCTACTGAGTGAACTTTTACTACAAATGTGCAGTGCTCAGCAGCAATGCTATTCTTTTTCCATTATCTATGCTGGATTGTCACTACATGGATGAGGACTGCATTTTTCTTTTAACTTCTGAGTGCCTCAGCCTATGTGTCAGAGATGTATTATTTTTCTCTTCTGATACCTGTAAAATGAGCTTCTCATGGCTCATGTACCAGGCTGTCATTTCAAGAAGCGTGCCTTTCCATTCTGTTTTTCTTCTCTTGATAATTAATAGGCTTCCAATGAAAGAGTTCTGATGTGGACCCAAATTTTCAGAAATCTCAAGCTCTGTTTTTCTCCTCTTGGAAATGAAGGCAGACCATGGACATCTTTTAGCCTTTGTGGTTTCTAGAAATTATCTTTAGTTTTAGATGATTTTCACTCTTTGACATAAGCTCTATGAATGAAGCTCTTTCCCAGGACCATAAAAATCCAGATAGCTCAATTCAGTCTTACTGATATTGGCCAAAATAAAATTAAATAAAACAACAACAACAACAACAACAACAACAACAAAACCTTCTGGGAATGGAACTCAATTGTAGCCCATCTGTTTTGGCTTCTCGGAGCAGATGCATCTCTGAGTGCCCCATCTGCTCTCCGCAATGAAAGTGAGAAATGCTAAACTGCAATGGATGTAAGCAATCCCACCTTGGCGTATGAGAAGCCTTGCAGATGCTCCCTAGTAAGGCTCACAGTGGGCCTTGTGTGATAGCATGGTCTCCCAGAAGCAGCGATAGGGACTAATGAGGAAAGGCCATTTGCCAAGCTCAGGAGCTACAGACAGCACCCAACTTCTCGCTACCTGACAGAAAATGTAGAAAATCCTTTTCTGGAGCTCAAAGGAGTGCACAGAGGGGAGCACGGAGGGTAACCCCTGTTCTTAGCCAAACGTCATTCCTCCTATGGAACAAGAACAGCTGTAATTGGTGTATGATGCTGGACTGAGCAAGTACTTGTGTTCTGGACTTGTCAGAGCTTGACTTGTGCCCTTCCCATGGCTGTGCAATGCACTCACATCACAGAATTTCCAGGGAGTTCACACACTCATTAAGAGAAACTCCAGTGGGTTCCTGCCCAGACTTGGCCTTAACTTTTCCCTGTATGTTCTGTTTAGTTGTTTGTTTGCTCTTCTTGTGCAACAACAATGCTTACAGAAACTATTTTCATCTGAGATTACCTACACTAAAGTATCTGAGTCCTATGGTCATTAGAAGTAGTCACTGCAGGACAGATTTACAGTTTTTTGAAATCCTATGTCTGAATTACCATTTCTTTAGTTTTAATTTTTTCAATAATAACCTTTACTTTGAAACCTTTGTGTGGCAGTGACATGTACACAGCTGTAGTATGGCTTACCATCAACTCCTAATACCCATTCTTATTCCTGTGATAGTGCTTTTTTTTGTTTTATTACATCTCTTTATCTGAACACATGCTTCTACTTAAAGGATTTTGTAGACTAATAAAGACTTTCAAAGAAAATGATTTTGGACAAAAAGATAATGGATAGGATCCAATAGAACATACCAGGGGACAGTTATTTACAGTCAAAGTCCCAAGGACAGTGATTTTAGAAAATATCCAATGAACTATGAATGAAGCTCTGAGTTTACAAAGAGCTCCACAATAATCCATATAAAAATCCAAAATTATATAAATTGATCATGTTTACCAGGACATGATACAGTCATTAGAAATGGAGATGGTAGAACAGTGTTGTGCTAACAGATGTGCCAGTGTTCAGTTTTATGAAGGTTTCATTTTGTTGGAGGTCTGTTGGTAAGGAAGAAATACACAGCACCTTCCAGAGGAGCAGCAGGATTCTTGAAAAGAGGGTTTGGTCACACATCATCCATCAGCAGGTAATGTGATGTGTGTCTGAAATAATGGTTCCATAAGTCCACATGCTATCCTGTGGCCCTCACTGCCCCAGATCTGACATCATCCTCTTGACACTATCTCCCTGACAAAATATCTCAGAGACCATTATTTGCAATGCTCACAGTTTTGTCAGACCTCAGGCATTTCTTCAGGTAAACTCTGATCCCCTCCTCCCAGCACCCCTGTTATCCTTTCTTTTCCAGCTGTCAGACCCCATTACTACCTCTGAGATCCCTTCCCATCTCAGTTGAACCTAGTTCTACGCACTAGGTTTCCTTCAGGCAGCTAGTCATTTATTATTATCACTTAGCCAGCAACACTCAAACCATTTCCAAAAATCAAACTATTGGGAGAGAGACACCTTGTTTCAGTCCTTGATGTTTTCACTGTGTAAACCTGTAACACCATGATTCAGATCAGAAACTTGAAAATACTAGTGTGTGGCATGGTCCCTCTAATTGAGGTGATATCATTCCTGCCTTGGCAAAAATATGCATAAGCTTGTTCAGCTCATGACTCCATGTACAAAAATGAAACAAAAAAGAACAAACCAGTAATAGCTCTCAAAAACTCTCAAAAATTGGCTGATTTGAAGTACTGGGATTGTCCATAATGATATAAAGGAGATGAAGAAAGTAAGAATTAGCATACATAGTGGCAGTGGAACCAGAAGGTATATGAGATAATATGGAAGAGAGGGATAGTAATGGGGATGTGGAAACTAGCTAACCCATAGTCTGGATGAAGAATGAGTCAAAAAGCTAAGACACCAGGAAAAGACAGGAAGATTAACTTTGTATTAGAAATCTGTGAGGATTGTCAAAAATGATGAGCGCTAAAGAATCCACATGAAAATTTGATCAGTGTATTGTAAATCAAATTTCAAAAGAAAAATGCATTAAGTAATTGAGAATAAAATAAAACTGAGAGTAATCAGTATAAATAAGCAAGTATACAAATTAAATGAGACAGACATTGAAATATTAATACTATCAAACACACAAATCAAAGGACCTGATTAAAGCCATAGAAATCATGTTGTTATTTCTACCACTGAGTCAATAGAAACTCAACGTTGAAAATTTTATTGTGTTTTTGTTATTATTTAAGAGTTTGTTTGAAGAAATATATGTGTATATATGTAATAGCTGCATTGAAGAGCTGGGAGTAAAATAAGCTGTAACACAGTTCATGAAGCCTCAATTTAGGCACAGTTGTCCTCTTTGCATAGCCTCTATGAAGACGTGGCTTTTGCTTTCTCTATAGTGAGGCAAAATTACTTCTGATTCTCTGTTACTAGAATCGTAATAGCCATGAAAAATCTTATACTAGTATGGCCTGCTGTTGAATCAAAAACAATATCTGTAGATATGTAGACACATTTTCATGTCCCACCCTTTTCCTATCCTAACATATTTAGAATTCTTATATAAAATCCTAAGTACAGTAAGAACATCTTTCTTCAGAAAAGATAAATTTGTCTTCTAAACATCCATGGAAAGCGCTATTCTTCCTTGATTTATATTATACTTATTTTGTCCATGGAGTTGGATGAAAAGTAAAACTAATTTAAATAAATATGTGTCTAGAGTATCTTTTGACAGTACCCTGTGTCATTTCCCAACTTGTTCACTTCTCTTCTTTTTTTCCCTTATGAAATATGTAAACAAATGTTTTTGTAATATGAACAAAGCTTAGTTTTCTACAGATTTATGTCTAATATTCAACTGCCAGCTCAAATTAAAATTTTCAGTTGTGTTATAGAACTTCATCTGTCTTCATCTAAAAATCACATTGTAGATTTTCTTTGAAAAAGTTCAAACAACTTGTAATATTTTGAGAAACTCACTCTCTAGTGTGGTGATTTTGTGCTGGACTATATGTTTTGAATTTGGTATGGGAAATTAGGTTGACAGAGAGGTCCAAACATAATGAGATGAAACTAAGTTGAAAAAAAATGTGTCCTCCAGACAAGCCCTGACACCAGCCTATTTGAGCTACTATCCTCAGAGAACTATGTGTACATACCAGACTCAGTCCAGGAACACTTTAAACTCAAAGAGCAGAAGGAGAATCAGAAGTGGTTTCTGGAAGAGAAGCAAGATGACAAAGATGAAGAAGAAAAACAGGTAACAAGGATGTGCCAGAAAGAGAAGCAGTAGTAGCAAGGCAGGGATCTTGGAGTGGAGCAGCTCTTTCTAAACTGGTTTCAGTCTTCTTATTTACACTGTTATGCGTCCTTTGGGCCCTCTGTGTTTCTAGAGGTCTCTCCTGAGCTAGTGGTGAGGCCCTGTGTTCTGTTGCAGTTGAGGCTGCTGGACATTGGAGCAGAGAAGCACCGTGCAAACACTACAGCAGTGGTTCGTATAAACCCCCAGGAAGCTGTCAGGAGTGCCAAAGAACTGGATTTTACATCACCAGAGCCCTGCCTGATGTTGTTGCTCATCATTAACAGCCTCCACAAAGGAACACGCTCTGCCAGTGATTAGACACATGCTCTGAAATAGTTAAGAAATAGGCTGTACACATGATGTGTTTTATCTCATCCCTCAGCCAGATTCCATGAAATGCTGAGTACAACTCAAATGCATTCAAACAATTCACAGAAGCCACATGAAACCACCTTTCCTGCAAAATGCTCAGTTCTGACTTGTCTGACTTGTAATGGACACTGTGCTTTAAGCAGATGATTAGTCAGCAGCTAGATAGCACACTGCTGACAAACTAGCTGATTAGGTATTAACACTAGGCATAACTCAGTTAATCCACTAATTTTTATTTTACACACACTGCATAATACCGTCTTTACTAATCCTACTGCTTATTTCTTGGCAGTTGAAAATAAGTTGACTCCATGAGAATCATCTGTTTTAAGAGCTATAAAACCCAGTTACTGCAGACACGCTGCACTTTTTATGTAGTATACGAATGACTCAGAAAAGCTCCCACTCAACAATGGGCACTGTGTATCTAAGGAAAACCCACAGCGATGAGCTGTAGAACCTAGACAAACCTTCAGCTCTGATCACTTCATTGTAGAACTGACAAAGCTGAAGTCTTGAATATCCAGATTTAGGCCAGTGAAGAAAACGTTTTTTTTCTCGCAAAAGAGTAACACCAGCACCTTACCAGTTTAAAGACCATGAAGCACATTGCCAATCTTGGCTGCACTGTCCTACCATACTTATGGTATAGTCTGGATTTGGTGCCTTCTGACTTTCATCTGTTCAGGCCAATGAAAGATGTACTGTGTTTGCAATATTTTCCTAGCAATGGCATTGCCATAGCAGCTGTGAAACAGTGCATCACTTCTGCTGGTATCAATTTTTAGGAGCGTGGAATGGAAGTTCTTCTTCATTGCTGGTGAAAATGCATAGCTAATGCTTGTGACTCTGTTGAAAAATAATGCTGAGAACTTTCTCAAATATCGTCATTGTGATCTTTGTATCAGTTGCAATTTCTATAAAAATAAGTAGGAAAATTACTTTCAGAGTGACTTACATATGATTTTATGATCATTATTCTTTAGTTTCTCCACTGAGGAAAAAAAATATGCAGACAATATTAATGGCTGTTTTTGAAAATCTTAATGAAGGCTGTAGAAGCTGCAGGAAGCTGTTGAAGTTCCCATCTACAGGGTAGAAGGCCATACATGAAGTAATTGTTTGGACTCCCTTTGTAGTCAATGAAAAGAAATAGGAAACTCTAGATGATTTATCTCACCCTAAAATAGCAATCTTAAATAGGGCAAATGAATCTCATCTTGGAAGTGTCTGTTTGTCTGTAATGACTATAAAAGGAATCAAGGAAACCAACTTTCAAGTAAATGTCAACACTGAAAACATTTGAAGTTCATTAAAACGATTCCCTCTGAATTTGCCTCCTTCTTGAAAACCCTCACAGCAGGGACCTCAAGACACTGTTATTAGCCTCCAGCCCTTCCCTTTACAATGAGACTTTCAAATGAGAGGACTCTAGCTCCTGCATAAGAACAACCGGAAGATTGGAGGAAACTCACAAACAGAGATGGTGACAGAAATCTACCTGTACAATATAGTGGAAAATCTCTCTCAATCCCATCTCTATCTTTTCACTTAAAGCTTTTCTTGCAAACATTTTTCAAAACAAACTTCAAAATCACTGACATGAAGCATTGTTATGGATTTTTAACTCCATACTCTGGATATCTGGCAGGGAACAATCACAAGGACAAGTGTATAACATACTTATTGTAGAAATCCCTAGGGAAATGCAATAGCTCTGTTGTACTAACTGCAATGCTATCAGCTAGAGACAGTCTATACCACAAAAGCTACAAGGGGAAGACAATTGAAGTATTGTGGTTTCTTCCTTAAAGATGGAGAATTGAGACACAAAGAGATTAAAGGGTAATTTTCCCAAATTACACAGAAAGTCTGTGGTGGAACCTTAGTTCCCTCAAAGTGCAGTCTATAACCACATGCTTCTGTTGGCATGCAGTGGTACTGCTAATTTAGGGATATGCTCTTTTCAGACAGGGCTGCACTTACAGATAATATTTGATTTTCTGTAATTTGGCTGAATTTCTTATAAGAAAAATGGTTTGCAGTGCAGTATCAAACCCTATCATTGAGTCAATACTGAGCTCTTATGGCCAGAAAGGACTTGCGTGACTTTCTAGAAGTTTCAAAAGACTCTATTCCTCAGCAAAAGGCCATAATGATAGCCTGAAAGCTAGCAGGTTGATTGATTATGTTCTCCACATGAAGCTAGAGGCTTAAGGTTAAATATCTGTAGGAGTAAGTAACAGCTGCTGCTAAAATAAGAGTTCAGATTCCAAGAACGGAAAATTTACATGAGGTTTACTTAAAAATTCATGAAGTTTCCCAAATGATGAAAACCAAAGGTCATAAACAATAACTGTTGGTCTCTGAAGAAAAACACATGAAAATCTTTTCAAGGGAGATGGAAGTTTTTTATTTCTAATATCATAAAAGGAAGCATTTTAGTTGTCAATGAAAATGAGTGAAAGTTCAGGAGTAATTTGTTGAGAAATGGGTAGTAATGACATGATACGATATTACTATACGATGGTGATCACATGAATCACAATAAATCTCTATCTGCAGTATAGAGAATTAATATTGCCTTTCAGATGGGAGTTAGGTTAACCAGATCCATGGCTTTCATGCTTTTTTTTTTGGGGGGGGGGGGGAATTATTAAAATTCAGCAAGGGAATCAGCTGATTTCTAACAGCTGTAGAGATTTCAGTGGTTACCTGTTATTCATTCTGCAAGCTGGAGTTTCCAATCCTGAAAGCTTTTCATAAACATCAGCTCTTGTATTTGAATTCATCACAAGAACTTGGAAGAAAAGCATTGTTCCAGGATAGTCTTATGAAAAATGGCCTATGTTATATAGGTTTATACATCTTCCTCTCAGTTTTCATAATGCCATTTTCTTTAACTTTTTAAATATATAAAATAAATTCTTTGTCACACAAGTAATGAGATCTCCAAATTTCAGGATCTAACACTATATATAACAATTATTTTATGTGAAATCTGGGGATTAGATCAAGCGATGAATATCAAAGGCAAAGTCAACACAGTTTCATTTCTTTTACCAGAAAAGAATCATGATTGAAAGATACTGATTTAAGACTGCTAAAAGGCAGCAATTTGTTCTTCAGTTCACAGCTCACCTATTTTATTCACAGCTAAACCCTTTTTCTCAGTTTTACAAGTTATATTTGAAATAATGTACTTAGCAGAATTCAAGTAAGAGAGATTTTCATTTGAAAATGGAAAAGTTCTGCAATTAGATAACACACTACAATAAACTAAAATGGAAACAATATATAGTATTCTGCAAATAGGCCCATATTTCATTCCTTGCTTGAGAGGAGATTTTAGTAAATAATTTCCTAACTGCTTTTTGTGAACTCATCAGGAATGAGATGATAGGCCTGCATAAGATAAGCAGAAACAGTACTGTTCTTCTGATTTGACTCTGAAGTAAGATCTAGATGGGAACTTTCTGATCTATAAGTGATGCTATATTCAGCCAGACTGCTTTGTTTGGAAGAGCTTGTGCTGGAAAATAGATGCTGAATCCCAAAGAACGTTTGGGGGAATACTCTCTGGATGCCAAGACACAATAGTGCCTTCCCTGTGTTCAATGGCAAATCAGCAGTGCCCTCCTTGGGATCTAGTCAGTTCTCTGCCTCAAGTAAAAGATGTCACAAGTAGCTATAACAGAAATTTTCCTAATAAAATAATAATAATAATAATAATAATAATAATAATAATAATAATAATAA
>JAPSGF010000004.1:15627710-15740800 GCA_035772895.1 Perdix hodgsoniae | reverse complement strand
AATAATAATAATAATAATAATAATAATAATAATAATAATAATAATAATAAAATAAGAAACAAGGAAACAATGTTTTACTCAAATTGAAAAACAGTGGAATGATATGCCGTGCATTTTTCTTTTCTTTTCATTTTTTTTTTCCTGTGAGAAGCTTTATGAGTAGATGGTAAAACTTTTTACTTACAGGTGGATTAAGAAAGTTCTAGTTCCAGGACCTCAGGAGGCTTTATACCCCTTAGCTAGCAACTGACCTACCCTCAGCTTACTAGCTCCATTAAGTTCTGTTGTCATTGTAATTTCCATTTGTTTGTCAATCAGGTAAATCCCTCATCTTATATAGAGTCACTGCAGTTATCTATCATATGGACTTTGCTGTAGAAGCACATAACAGTCCTTTCTGTGATTATTAAATCCATTCCACATTTTGCAAAGGCAGTAAAATTATTTCAAGGAAACTTCATGGAATTTCCATATATGGATATATATCATTTTCTGATTCTAGTGACATCAGCATTTGCTAGTCTGAACTCCCCTTGTGATTAGTCACAGGCACCTCCAGTGTTCTGAGCTCTGGAAGCAAAAACTCAGGTGTTCCCCTTACCTGGATACTTTATTCTTATTCTCACAGCAAACATCTCCAAGGATAGTTTTGCACCCTGTTCCATGCCATGCTCTTTGAAGATGGAGTGCTCCACAACTCTTCCCCAATCATTTCCTCTTCTTGGACAGAGACCTCCACCACACAAAAGCCTGAATCAGTTGCCGTTTCCCTTGTGCTTGTAGACAACTGAAGATAACATCCTGGAAGGCCAAAGATGTAGGCTTTGTAATTACTGAAACATTGCCCGTTGCAAGGCAGTGCAGCATTTCTTTACAGGTTTTTAGACAAGCACTCTCATTCCCATTCTCACTTCCTCCATGTTAACAAGCATGCACAGTTACCTCACTGTCTTTTTGCAGATTCTGAAGGCATACTCTGCAATTGCAGGCAGAGAAGTATTCTACATTCAACTCGGACTCCAGGGAGCTCTGGTCTACTCAGTCCCAAATACAGGAAACCACAAAACAATTTGAAATCTTTGGAATACTATTAAAAGTGTCCACACAAGAAAGTCCATTAAAACTGTCCTGTCACAAAGGATGGAACCAAACAAGAGCAGAGGAAATGCAGTATCTGTCATAGACATGGAGGGTGTTAGATGTGACGGGGAAGACAATTCCCACATCATAATCCAAAACCATGGATAATCCTTGTCACTTGTGATCCATTAGTAGTTTAATAGAGAATATAAGACAAATCCTGAAATTTGATTGACTTTAGCTTTGAGGGCATGATTAATACACATGAGACAAAACCACCTAACTGTCTTAAGGGCTTCCCACTAATCACTGGCATATTAGAAGAAAGTAAAACCTCATATCTCCCAGAAGCCATGTTTTGCACTGAAGGGAGAAGACATTCTTCTTTGTTCCAGCATTTACCTGGCAGATGCCCTGAAGAAAGTTCGTTAAGTACCGTGTGAATATTATGTAAACAATGTCAACAAACAGCACCCAAGACTTCTTTCAACCACTCTTGCAGACATGATCATGTTGAATAGCTGGAATCCCATGTCAGTCTAGTCTGAGACCCTTCCTATCTTGTAATAAAAACTGTTCTATAAATGCCTTATCCTCCATCTTGAAGTGATTTAGATGTTAGAAAAGTTAGAAAGCTATTTTTATACTTCCAAAAGATATGAATCTTTCAGACGACTTGTTTCAGAGTGAAATTCTGTTCATTTTTCTTTTGTATATCCTTAAATTTTAACAGTTCTTCTCTTTTCCTGAAACTTACCCATTTTCGAAATATATCTGTGAATCGTATACTCTCCTTTAACTTTGATGGACAAAGCAAGCTTTCAGATCCCATTTCAGAAGACAATTTCCCTTACAGCTCTTTTGATGTTACAAGAACACTTGATAACAAGTGTTCTTCTCTGCTTTCATCCGTATGCTTTCTGATTTTCCATTCAGATTGTAAGATCCTTAGGTCACAAACTATTTTTCTGTTTTGTTTCTATGAGCCTGTGTGCTTTCAGCCACAGTGGCTTCCTATGTAGTTCATACGGGTTCACACTTCATCAATACGGGTATTCATAAGCAAGTGCAACTTATCTGAAATGCAACTAGAATGTAAGAAGAAAATGGTCTTGTAAACCAAATTTTGCTGAGTTTCCAAAAGTCTCCAATCTGATTCAGTTTGAAGAACAGGAAATATTTCATCCAGATTTTTCCTTTCTAATGAACAATTGCTCACCTTTTTTGTTTTGTTTTAGTTTGGCTTGGTTTGGATTTTTTGCCCAGTACAAAGACTGGGAAAGAGAACAAATAAATTCAATAGTTCTTTTTTTTTTTTTTTTTTTCTTTTTTCCTCTATTATATCATGAATGCCCTGACATGTTTGCTTCTTTAAGGGAAAGAAGATGAATCATATGGATGAAAGACTATAAGATAGGGAGGTGGCTGAGAATAGTAGACAAGGTATCAGATAAAATATAATGCACTTATTTTACTACTCTGAGCGAGTCATTTAGGAAGGGCATTGGATATTGAAATGGAGCAAGGAATTATCTGAAAAAACACTATATACATTTAATTCCTCTTCCCAATAGCTGACTACTATGTATAGTTCTCAGCATAGGGAGCATAACAAGCCATTCCTAGGCTCTCTCCCCCCTTACAGACTTTTGTCAAATGTGTGTTGGTTTGATGCCTGACTGGCATAACCATGCTGACAGAAACTCTTAATGCTCAGATGGTTATACCAGCAAACTGTATGTCTCTTTGTTTTGGGGAAGGGTGTGTTTCTATGGAAGAACAAAGCCAGGCTAACTGCACCCACACAAGGAATGCCTTGCTTATAAGTCAGCGTATAAAAAAGAAATCCAAGAATAAACTTGGCCTTAGTTACCAGACCCTTGGGGAGAAGTGTGAAAAATCAAAACTTTAGCCTGTGATAAGAATTGAAATTTCTGCCTGATCTGCAGCTGATTAACATTTAATGCTTTATACAATTCCAGTTATGTAGAATTATTTAAAAGGATATTTGCATTTTCTTTCAAGCCTCTGATTATCACCATCACCAGAATGATGGAAAAAAAACATTATTTTATTGAGAAATCTGCCCCATGTTTATTTGAAGATAAGATAATTGCAGATTAAGGGGGCATCTGCACGTAAATAATCTTATGCATTCAAGTGGAAATACTAAGAGATAAAATTAACTTTACTTGGGAATTCATAGTTTCATTTATGTAACCCTTATCACATCCTTCCTTCTTTGCTTTGTTCAGAAAGAAATAATGACATTATTATGTTGGTGTTTTTGTTGTGTTTTTTTTTTTTTTTCATGTAACCTGTAAGGTAATATCCTTTTCAAGCCCATTAAAACATTTCTCCCATCTTAGACATTATAAACAGCTAGATGGAGAAAAATTCAAACAACAAACATGCATAAGAAAATGCAAATAAGTATTTACTTTCATTCAATTTTATAAAACTTGTATCCCTGTGTAATCTCTCTGTAGTTATAAGACAAAGACTTTTTAATAAGTACTCTGCAATGACATGCTCCATGTCTTATGAGGTGGTATGTACATCCAAATCTACCAAATGATTCAAAGACTGATTGTGATGCAATAATAATTATCCCTTTGTTTATGGTCAGTAAATGAACTAGATTTACCTCATTGTATGAGATCTGATGCTTTAATGAAAACGTGTTGTAAATTGTGCTGTGGGAATATTATTATTTACCCAAGATGGTAGAATAACTTTACATTTCAGTTCTGTTTACATTCAGGACCTGCTGCTTTGGGATAGACCCCTACGCAAATAAAGTAATTAGAAAGAAGGAAAAAAATCTTTATACTTACATAATTATAGTGCGTACAGCAATAGGTCTTACCATAAAACTGGGAAAAGACAAATAACACTGGGTTTGTTCTACTTATAAGTGATGTTTCCCTCAAGAACTGAGATACTGTGATTATCTTCATGACTCTGTTTGCATTACTGGCATTTGTACAGTCTTATGTTCTTTTTTCCCACAGTGACATCTGGCACAGGGCAAAAGTGTTCCAGAGGACTAGAGAGTCCTAGCTCAAGCAACAGGATGGTTGACAAGAGAAGAAAGTAAGATTATGGCAAAAGGATAAACAGGATTGAAAATATTGTCAAGCATAAAAACTAAGGAAGTGAAAAAGTAATAGTATTACACAGTATAGCTGTGCCTGCAAAAAGCTGAGTAAACTGTGGTTCATATTGCAGCAAGAAGTCATTCTGGTAGTATAGACAATTATCGTTTTCACTATATGGATGCCAACAAAAGAGTTCCTCCAGCCATAAAGGGTGTCCTCTCTAAGGATAATTTTTGGCACAGTTATTCTATTACAGGTTTCCCAACAAGCTCTTCTGAAGCGTAGAGAAACAGAACAGAACAGAAGCTCAGTTTCTTACAGGTAAGTTTTCACAATGAAAGGATATTATGGGTTAGTAGAAAGCAAGTTACTGTAAACACTAACACAGATTTAACATGGATAGAGAATTCCCTGAGTATATACATATATGTTCAGCCTTTCCACCAGAGTTTGCTAAGATTTCTGAAGTGCCTGTCAAGCAGCTCTTGAACCAGCACAGTTATGGCAAAGCCAGCGCCAGTTTTGAGTTGCTTTTATAGGATGGAATATAAAATAGTGGAAGACTAAATATTAAAATTCAGGAACTGGTTCAGTTTCTATTATTCTTATACTCATTTTTTTTGAAAGCATGTACTTTGATTCTTGCCATTAAACCTGATGTAAGATATCATCTATAGTAAGAATATCTGTGTCATGAGATCAACTTTTCCATACTTGCTTAGTGAAAAAATAGTCATGGCATTAACTCATGTGGTATCAGGAGTAAACTCAATCAAGTGGGAACGAACCATTAATAAACAAGCCATTTGCCTCTTTCTTACCTTATTTTGAAGACAAATGCTAACAGAAAATGAGACAAGTAAGACTAGCCCATGTGATTTTAAAAGAGTGAATAACTGCTAAAACTGGAAATTAACCTGATCAAAATTATTTCCAATTTTAATTCACTTTTAATGTTCTATTTATTGTTTTATATTTTCCAGTGTAAAGTGCAAATATCACAATACACAGAAAGAACTAAGTAACTTTTTCTAAATCACCTTAATGTTTACATTTTGAAGTCCCTTGGCTGCTTTTGGAAATGCTGCTCACTGCTACCAATAATCTTTGTCTCTATAGGGCCTCTCTTGGCCCATGTTTTGCCTTTTGAAGTCTCTGCTTTCTCTCTTTTCCAGTGTTCTCTAGGCCTGCCCAGGGTAGTTTTGACAAGTTCTCTCTGGAGGACAAGCTGAAGTAAGGAACTATTATCTATTATCTAACTACTATGTGCAGTATCTCTTGAGCAAACTAAAGCAGAAATACCAGGAATCACACTGGAAAGCTTGTTTTTCAAAACAGCTCAATTTTGAAAACTCAAAGCATTGAAGTATTCTCGTGTACCTCTGACTCAAAGTCATTTTCATCCCCTTACTAAGGTTTAAATTGCACTGTTTGATACATGTCATGAAGGACTACCTAAGTGGGAAACTAATCGACATACATTATGTTTGCAATCTTAATTTTAAAGTAGACATATTCTAAAATTAAGTCTGTGTCAGTGCAGAAACATGAGATCACTTTCCTGATTTTGGGTTTAAGCTTTGGTTTCAGTATAAAGAATGTGCATAAGTGCACTATCAAAACCACACCAAGTCACTAAAAACATAAGTCTTTAACTAGAGAAAGAAGCTGAAACTGAAATCCAAAGAAAAAGAATAGAAACAAGTCCTGCTTTTACCAGAAAATTTTGATGTTCTGGACAGAGAGTTTGTCTTATTTGCAGACAAGCCGTTCTTTTTCTTTCAGGAAAACTTTTCCAGGAGAATCTTTTGCAAGGTCCAAACACCCACTCCCTCACTAAGAAATAATGGCCATTGTGCCCTTAGAAGGAAGCATAAAACAAACACAAAGACAAAATTGTGTTCTAACTTTGTTATGTACATCAACCTTGCCTTCACTGAGTCTGATGCACAGCCTCCAAGGACTGCAGAACTCAAAGGAGAAAATAGTCAGTTGTATCTTTCGATTTCTTTTACTTTTGGATTAGCATTTCTTAGAAAAAATATTTTATCTATTTGTTGTACTTTCAGGTATGTGTTTCAACTGGGAAAATTCTGGCAGAGTCATAAAAGATCTTTGCTCTTCAACACAGTGAACCAGAAGGCTGATTGGTCTTCAAAAGTATGATAATGTCCGAAGGACACAAAGGCCTTGGGCAATCCCAGTCTTCCGTATAATGTTCTCTGCTGCTAGAAATCATTTTGGAAGATTTAATGGTCAATAAACAATAAACTTAAAGTTGATCCAAACTGCTCTTTATCCATGTCATAAATCTAATCTGATAGCAAAGATTAGGAAGCAACAGACCCCAGGGGAAATCAGCAGGCATAGTATCTCTACTAAACTACATAAGATGGAACACGGCCTGTAAAGGGTTTGTTGACTATTCATATAAGCAAATAGCAGTAACAACAAAACCTGCAAATAGTTAAGTAGTGTTTATGCCCTGGATTAATTCCACAAACATTGTGATAAATCATAGCTAATTCTATCTTTTCTCACCTGCAGCTCATAGAGTAGACAACAAAGCCCAGCATCTAGAAAATACACAGAAAATAATGTTTCATAAACATCTGAAATTTATCATCTGGATTAAAACTTCCATATCAATCCTTATTTTACTTGATTTTCAGAACATATGTAGGTAAATAGTTAGACCTGGTTGGAGTATGCTTACGGTTCAAAATATGAACTGTTTTCCTGTACAGAATTGATGATCTGCTTTAACTCTTTTTATGGATGTCTTTACAGTGATCTGGTAACCTTAGTACAAATCAATTTAGGAAGTGACTTAAATTAAACTGAATGGAGGACATTTTAATTCTCAGATCAAATGCCCACATAGGAGCATAACATTGTTTAAGTTCATCTTTTTAACATATTTTTTAAAAAAATTAAGTTAGTTTTTCCAGATGTGCCGAAGGAGATAATCTGTGCCATAATTTGCAATTATCAAAATTTCTAGAGGTGTTTTAACCAATGTTATGCATGCAATGGAAAACAAACAAACAAACACAAAAAAAAAAAAAAAAACATGAAACTGACAATAAAGCCTTCTGGTACACAGCATATCACTTAAAAAGGTTATCCTAGTCTTTAGTTCTGCTTTACTCACTCAAAAGAAAGAATGTCACAGCTATGTCACTGCTCCAAATGTTTTTAGTTAGTTAGGCCACATTAAGATTAAAACATTATGCAGTCAGAAGCCTTGTCCAAGACTATAGCTTCATAGTTATTTTCACATGCAAACATGGACACTTACATGTGCAGACACACATAGAGGTGGAGAGAGTCGTGACTTGGGTGTCCCTGAGCTTTTCTCACTAATTTCAGTTTTTCTGTTTGTCTCAAATCTTGTCAGAATTTTATCAGTGGACATTTAAATTCATTTCCACGTTTAAAGCTCAGACCCACATCTTTATTTTGGCCAAATCCATCTCTGGCAAAGCTCTTCTTGCTAGGAAGAAGTTTGTTAATGTTTTGTAGAATGAAGATGAATCATTGTAAAAGTTTTACATGTCGTCTGTTTTGCTTGTTTGGGGGTTATTTTTTGTTGTTGTTTATTTGTTTGCTTGTTTGTTTTTTGTAAATTGGATGACCAGCTTTAAAAATAAACTTATTATGCTGTGACTCTTGATACTTATGAAGATTCATGTACATTCATTCTCTGAAGAGCTGTTAAAAATTTCTCGTGAAATATGGGCATTCACAGGAGAGCGCTTACCTGGCAGAATACAAAAAGTAAAAGAAATTAATCTAAACTCAGAACTAAAAAGCCCAGAAAATTTATGTGTCAGTGCTGTGGATAATTTGCTGCCTTCTTAGTTTTCATCAGGGAAAGCAAGCATATGGGGCACATTACAAAATCGTATGGGAACATATGTTACTGCACTGAAATGCTAAGATAAGTGACACAAAGAAATCCATGATCCATTGGGTTGGAATATTTTGGGCCTCTCAGTGTTTAGTAGAAAGCTTTTCTTTTCTAGTGTGACAGAATGTTTTGAGTTAGATGGAAAATGACCAGATACTTTGGCAGCAGTGTTATGGTGGTTTGATCAAGCCCCTAGCTTGATCCAGACTTCACAGGTCTTCTCTGTACCATCAGGAAAGTAAAGATAAATATATATCACAAAATTGTATTCTGAAAATTTTATAGCTAAAGTTTATTTACTTCAGAATAGAGTTATTTGAGGTATTAGGAAAATCTGTTCCTCAGTAGGGAGATCCCGCATTTAAAAGAAAATTCTAGATAAGTTTGATTATATTTGTAAGCAAATGTAAAAATACAATGGGATGTTGTTAAATGTCCATCTACCACTGTTACTGTTTACATGCACCTAAAACAAAAGAAGAGGACAAATTCTTATTCATCTGCTTTACAGTTCAAAGAAACAAAAAGCTGTGCAAACTTTTCACGCCAGCCAGGTGGGGAAGACAGTGCTTTCATCTGAGAAGCAAAGGTCTTAACCATGAAGAATTTTTGTAAGATTCTCCAAATTTAGAAATAAATTTTTTTTCAGATAGATTAATAAATAAATAAATAAATAAAAGGATTAATATCAAGTATGGAATTTCAACACAATTCCTACAAGATAGAGATCTACAAGAAAAGCTCTGAATATCTCAGACAACATGGGAATGGACAAGATATCAGCTGCATCTTTTTTTTTTGTTTTTCTTTTGAGATAGTCATGCACTGCACTATGAGATCTTGTTCTTGTACAGGTAGTTTACATGTACTTTTAGGTGTTTATTTAGTCAATACCAGATAACAGAGAAAAATGCACCATTTATTTTATTGCTGCTTTCTGAAGCAGTCTAGGGATGAATTAAAACATTTGCAACTCAACATGAACTGTACATTTAGATAGCCCTTCATTCTAGGACAGGAAAAGTTATAAGAAATAACCTTGATCTTATGAAGATGTAGGGACAGGAAAGATTTAGGCCTGAAAAATGGTCAGACAAATTCCAAATTTTGAAGCACTTTGTAATTATTGACCTCATACTCTCAATGCAAAAAAAACAAAACAAAACAAAAAAAACCAACACCTTATTTTACAGATCAAAGCCCCATATTCAGCTGTCCTACTGTGCTCTTCAACCTACTTCCCATCTGTTTAGAAAATTCCCACTTCTTAATGTATGATTCCTGCACTGAGGGACTGGAGGGAAGCAGATGAGAAGCAACAGATGTTGATTAGAGAAAAAGTGGAGGCTGCAGTGTACAGTAGAAAAAGGAACAGACAGTACAGCTGCTGCTACTGTTGTTTATATCTCCTGAAAACACAAGCATCTTCCATAACTGTTGTCAAGGCTATCTGCCATTACAAAGAAGGTGGGAATGCAACACGTTCAGCAGTGGAGTGGGATCAAGCTGTTGGGGATCAGAAACACAGCATTTGAAAGAGGGAGGCTGCGGAGATAAACTCACTGTGAGATACTGCACATATATATATAGTACATGTGACTGACCCATCTGCTTTTTTTGTTTCTTTCTTTAACTGATATCTGATATAATTGATACCTGAAAATACAGAATCAAAAGAAAGAAAAAAAGGTTGTTATTGAGTTAATGAAGTTTGGCATCCACAAATTCAGGAATTCGAAAGTGCAAGGTGAAAATGCATTTTAATTTAGATTCATCCTGGTGAAGGCATGTAATTATACAAACTTTATGTATAGTTGATGGAAAAACAAAGGCATCTCTGGAGATCAAGCCAAACCACCTAAATGTAGCCTTTAACAGTGTCTTTCTCAATCTTCACTACACATGGAGACTAAGAACTGAACTAAAACCCCAACAAAAAGTAGATACATGATGAATACCAATCCTTTGGGTATATATGCCAGTACAGTATTTAACTGGATGTTTAAATACAAATCATTTAACAGTATGACATTATTATACCGATATTAGTTATCCTATAATATTATAGTTATAATGCATTATTTAAAGGAGATCACTCTAGCAGTGAAAGGAGAAAAATAAAAAGAGTTATGATCCTAAAGCAGGAGAAAGACTTCCATGCCCTTGAGTTTGCCGAGTGGCTTGGCATGGTTAAGAAAAAACATTACTGGAACAGTATTCAAGAGCAGATTCAGTTCAGCAGCAGATAGTAGCTTAGCTTAAAGCCACTGGATTAAGACTGGGTGGAAATTTAAACATGTATCTTAGTTTGAAATAAGATATGATTTAATAGCTCAGTGGAAGCAGACATTGGCTGCTTTAAAGTTCTTTTTTTACCCTTCTTTTTAAAAGTCTCACATGTCTTAGAGAGGCTGTTATTACAATAACTATACTGCTGGATGAAATAGCAACTTTTTGCCTAATCATTACTTTTATGACTATTTAGTTTCATACAGTAGGTTATCACAGCACAAATACTCCATGGCAGTTGGGTGATCTACAGTGATTTTCAAGTGAAGGGAAATTGTGTATTGTATCAGAGGTTTCAAGATTTCTTTCAAATTGTCAGGAATATAAAGGTTGCCCACAAGTAGCAGTTTTTATGTAAAAATTAGCCCCCTTCTGTGAATTTTAATCTAGGAAGCTATTCCAAGTAAAAGGAGAGAAAAAAAAAGATATCTTTGTTAGCTGCCTAAAAAATGATGTTGTGAAATGTAATCCTTTTGTTCATTAGGAGGTTTTCCTGAATACTCAGAGCTGACAAAGCAATCACTTTCCCATGTTCAGCATCAGAGTTAGCTGGAAGAAAAATAGAAAAAGTTGACAAGAGATCAGCAAAGAAATAGGGAAACGTTGCTTCTAAATAGAAGCATTACGTGCTGGAGCAGGGGAGTTGGTTTGTTTCTTCCCAATTCCTCAGAACAGAAATAAGCTAGATGTTTAACAAGTTTGGAAAAGTCAGGCATTTCAAGCACTGAGTTGCTCCTATCTGCTCATGCTCTGAGTCACCATAATTGAGCCAGACTGACATTAGTTAAATAAAATTATTTTGGGGCACAGTATGAATGTGCAGCTTAGGACCAGTCTTTTTAATATCGTGGTCAACTCTAGAGAATTTTACACATCTATTGTTGAAACTTGTAAAGTTCTTGGGACAAAGACTGTACTCTTCTTATTGACAGCTACAGTATCAAGCTGCATGAGGTCCTGAACATTAATTGTTGATGGTCTAAACGTATCTTTAAACCTCTCTCTGTGGCTTGCAGAGCACTGTATAAACATAAATGAAGAGC
Source organism: Perdix hodgsoniae (assembly GCA_035772895.1). Classification (NCBI taxonomy): domain Eukaryota; kingdom Metazoa; phylum Chordata; class Aves; order Galliformes; family Phasianidae; genus Perdix; species Perdix hodgsoniae. The sequence goes on along the minus strand of JAPSGF010000004.1, from coordinate 15,729,374 downwards.
AGTGATACCATTCCCTGTTCTGCATCGTTCATAAAGATGGTTGGGAAAAGAAAGGCAGCTCAAGGTTAATCATACTAAATAGTGAGAAGGAACAGATAAGAGGAGCCCTGTTCTCAAGCCAATTTAAAGAAGGCTCAAAGATAGTATCACATGCTTTGTATTCACAATTTTTTAAAGCAATTTCTCTTGTACGTAGTGCATGTAAAGCACTGGCTACATGCAACATAACTTGATACATATCTGTCTTACCTAGATAAAAATTATTTGGAGGGATTCATCTTACCCAGATCCTGCTATCAACATGCTTCTTATGTTCAGCATCTAAGGTAGTCATCTAGGCTCCTCAGCAATCAACAGAAAGAGATGGGTACCTACAGAAAATGATTCACTGTAGACACACAGGTGAAGGTAATCCATTCTCTAGATATGGTCATTCCTCTATTGTGATTATTAGTTAACTAGTTCAACTTGATGCATAACTATTACATGGCTAAAATTAGATGAGATGAATCTCATGCAGTGTTGCTGTCTGGACTAGACTACATTTCTTCAGAACAGGTTTGAGTAATAAATTGTCTCCTATTTGCTGCATTTGGTGACACTAGTGCAGACAAACTGAAACAAAAAAAAATGAAGATTGAGAGATAATGATTACAAAGAATATATGTTGGGATAGATTTTAACATTGTGCAAATGACATATAAACTCTTCATACTCTAGTTCAAGCTGCAATCTCACCTTCAATTTGCATTGTAACAGATTCAGTCTGTCATGTAAACAGATTGGGTATACAAAGCAATTACAATTTAACAATTCTATACCGAGTAGATCGAAACCTATGGAGGATCAAAACAGAATTAACATAGTGAAGTACATTTATACTCACACAAAACTGGGATTTCAGGTAAGTTCAACATTTTTTCCTGAGTTTATTTCCCACATGATGCAGGGAGCAGCTTACCTTCAGATTGTCAAAGACTTTTTCCTAAGGTAATAGTCCTTCCACCTCTGGTTTAGTCACATGCAAAAGTACATCTGAACTGCAATGAATTTGTCATTAAAACTGAAATTCCTACTCTTTTGTTTTGACAAATAGCACTGTGCCCCATCTTTTCAAGCAGCTTAGATCCTGGGGTGATGAAATAGATAGGGGCAAGAAGGATTCCCTAGGTGGCAAACTAAACAAGGTTTTTCTTCTGGATAATAAATAAATAAATAAATAATGCACAAAAAGAATAAGGGGAAAAAAAAAAAAAAGACTTTTCTTGTGAAGATATGCCTGTGTGTAACTTTGATACCTCTTTTGTAATGCAATTTCACTGCAATTCATAAGGTTTGGACAAAGTAGGTTACAGCAAGAACTGTTTTCATTCAGTGATCAGAAGTCTTTTGGGTGTGCTCTAGGGAGGATTTTCTGTTTCTACTTTTCAAAATGTGAAAGACCCTGGCCTGAGTTCATATCACACTCATAAACAGTGCTGCTATTCAGGCAGGTTCAATACTTTGCTGATTTCTCTGTTTTGTAGTATCGTAGAATTGCTCAGATTGGAAAAGACCTTCAAGATCATCAAGTCTAACCGTAACCTAACCATACGTAACCATAATTAACCATAACCTAACCATACCCAACTCTAATAACCCTCCACTAAATCATGTCCCTGAGCACCACATCCAGACGGTTTTTAAGCACATTCAGGTATGGTGACTCAACCACCTCCCTGGGGAGCCTATTCCAGTGCTTGTCAATCAAAACAAGCTCAAAACAGTTTGCTTTAACTTAAAACTCAGCTCATTATTCAAAGAATTTCTGAAAAGAAAATGCTGTTTAACTGCCTAGGTAGAAAAGCACTCTGTGAAACAGATGAAAGTGGCTTAGTGGAAAATACCTGTACAGTTTTTGCAAGTCTGGGGATTTTTATGCACTGTATCAGTTTAAGATCATACAGCCCCTAGCTATTTGTCTGCTGCTGGGCCAGAGGTTATTATCCTACTGTCAAGGAAGAAATTAGGAAAAATACGAAGTTGCCTCAACTACCTCAGCCAGAAAATAATAATAATTTTTTTTTAAGTAAATAAAAATAAAAGATTTCATTTTATAATTTCTGGCATAAGCATAGAGTGGACAGCTGGAGGCAGAAATATATTATAATAAACCTTCATAACAAGGTTACTCAAGCTGATCTGTTAGTTACCCAAGTGAAAGGATTTCAAAAAATATTTTTATAAGTGTATTAAGAACAGCACATGAATGGTGACAAACATATTTAGAAGTAATGCCACCACATTCTGTTCTGATTTACTTGAGTTTTAAGGTTACCCTTATCAGAATTATTTTTTATTATTTTCCCTGAGAGGAAGAAACATAGAAAATTTCACTCTCTGCACTATGAATCCTGTGCTTAGAAATATTTGACTGTAAACATAATCAAATAATTTACAGTGATGGATGGTCTCAAAGTTTTGCCAAATCCTACTGGTAATATTACAGGTCTCTCCATAGGCAATAGATCTCCAAATGAGAAGCCAGATTTGTTAAATCTTATGATGAAGCTATGGTAGACAAGAAATGAACTTTATGGCATTACTAAATAGCATAAAATTGACAAAGTGGATACACATTTTTAAGCAACACTTCAGATAAAAGTTTGAGATACTTATTCTTAAGCAAGTATGTAGGTAGCCCTGTAGGTAGCCCTGAAGTCAAGCAGTGGTTACAGTGTGGTTTACTCATCTAGATATGCCAGGGATACCGGGCCATCAAGTCACAAGTAAAACTACCAACCTTCTACTCAGGGAGAAATGACTTTAGTATTTGTGCTTTGAGAAGACAAATCTTGCAGATGCTCCTCTTTAAGTGATGTAATTCTGCCCTGCTCCACGTTTAGGACTATGTTGTTAAAGCAATAACTTATTTTTGATTGTCTTGGGTGAACTTGTCAGCACCAGCCTTTTTTTGCTTCTTGTGTGTTTTGCAGATGCTACCCTCCATCTGCAACATCATGAAAAAATTAGCAACAGGAACATGTATAGACATATGCTCAGAAGCTATTTCTGTAGTTACTTATACTTTCCACTCATCTCAGCCTTTTGAACCTTCAATATTGCAGCCAGCTACACTGAATTCCTTGAAAAAAATATATATTGGAAAGATATCTGAATACCAAGACAATCTTTTCCTCAGTCAATTATTTTTGTTACAAATGGCAGCATGAGTAGCTTCTGGTACAGTCATACTCCTTTTAATTAGTGAGTCAGCCATATCCTTCCAACTTCATTCTAAATTGTCATTCTCCTTGTTAGAGACAAGAACAATTTCTTGAACACCAGAGCATTGATATTTACTGTTGCCAATTTTTTTCACAGCAGTATATTTGCTCTCTCTAAGAATAAAACTGTTGAAAATAGACTTAAGACAGTGAGTAAGAATACAGTATTTTTTAGATTATCTTCTCCCTAAGGAAAAAACTGGTCTAAGATACAGAAATTGGTGAGCACATTTTATTTCAACAGTGGGAGTATGGTTTTAATAAGATTTCCCCAACTAAGTCTAACCAAGGACTAAAAGAGATCTTAGTTTTTATGAGTCTAAATTAATTGGCCAGTGTTGTGGCCAGGCTACAAAATTAAAATTAAAGATGAAAATCCCACTGAGTGCTCCCATAAGCCTTATGGTCATAGGCTATAAGGTCTAACAAACAGCACCTGATACTTGTAATTTTTCAAGCATCCACTTCAAACAGTTTTTAACTGTCATTTAAGCTTATTTTAATCACATGCCAACAATGGGGCTAAGCAAACCAAAGAGGATGGGAAATTTAAATGCCAAAAACCAACTAAGGACCACAGATATTTTTTTCTGCTTGTTCCTGAGAAAAAAAAAATTCTAAAATCAGATCTTTAAAATATCTAAACAGCATTATTATGTTTAACTTTATTTTGAATTGTAAGTATTTTCTAGTACTTATAGGAAAACAGCTACTTGTTTTTGTTGTTGTTGTTTGGTTTTTGTCATGTTTTTGTTTCTTTACTTGCTTGCATTGTTTTGTCATTGTAACTATTGTCTTATTGTGTTGGCAAATCAGGGTTTTCTTTGGCTAGCTTTGGTATGCTTTTCCCCCTTCTACCATTAATGAAATAATCTCCTCTTTTTATATAAACAAAAATATTCCAGAACCAGCTGGAGCAGACAAGACAATGAGTTGGGCAAAAACGCTAGTGAGGTTGCTATTTCATTCTAGAAACAACATTCTGATTTACAGCACAAGACATTTGAATTTCCTTCATGTCCCTGTAAAACACAGACATTGGTATTGAGCTATCTTACTGCATCGACAGAGGCACAGAAAAAGAAATGCAAAAAATGACATTTGCTTGTCCACAGTCGTACCAAATACGTAAATTATAATTTACTTAATCATAAGAACCTGGATATATGTGGGGGTATTTCTCTCTTTTGTCCTTGTTCTTGACATTGTCTTTCTTTTTTTTTACTTTTCATCTTCTATTAAAACACAACATAGGAAATTAAATTAAAAGAAGGGAAATTATATTAAACAAAAGGAAATTAAATTAAGCAAAATTGTTACAAGGCTGTGAAAGATTTGACTGAAACCAGCCTTTGGAAATGAATATCTTCAGACGTCTTCTGACGGTGATGGCTCTCAAGCAGACACCATGATGTTATGCAAGAGCAATTCAGACTCTGCTAACCAGAGGCCCTCTTGGATTCTGATTTGCCTTTCTGTCCTGGATCTGAGCTCCTAAATCAATGCAAATGAAAGTCTAGAAGGACTTCTTGGTCCTTCTGAGTTTGGTTATTCTGAGCATGACCTCAGAGGAGGTGATTATTCCACCATACTTGACAACAGTTTTCTAGTTACCTCAAGAAAGTAGAACATCAAGGATTTCAAATAGACAAATAGAGATTCTGATGGAGACCCTGGCCTGCAGATGATTGAAGTTGGAAGTTGTGAAACAAAAGCCTGCTTTATACTTGTCTTACTTTTTATTTTCTTTTTCTAAGCATCTACTTCTGGCCATTCACTCTGTTAGGTATTTCCAGAACATCCCTCCTGACACGAGTGGGAAGAGAAGGACACAGAATGAATAAGTGAATGGTGACAGAACATTGTCTCTATGGATGCTGCCAATTACTGGTTTAGAGGAAAGAGGACACATGAAAGGGAATGCAGGCCTGATGGTCATTAGAGGTCACTTTCTTTCCTTCACTTTACCACAACCTTCCATCGCATACTTTTCTAACTGCTAAAAAAATTTTAAATGCTCTGCAGATGGAAAAGACTACTTACTTGTTTACTGTTTGTAAATGAGACCTTTTAAAAGGATTGGGAAAGACAATAAGAATTTGAAAAGATACCATCTGTTAAAAGTCTTAGGACTGAAAGGCATTAATGTCATGAAATCTACTTCCTGCATAATAATATTGGTAGAAATTCATAGAATGGCACAACAAAATTAGCTTCTTCACATAACTTGGTGAGAGGTGGGGTTTTTTAACACATCCAGTTTAATTTAAACACTCATGTACAAGAATAGCCTTGTAGCTTCTGTGGTATATAGACGTGGTCAAAAGAAGGATTGGTACAGTCGGTGAAGTAGAAAGTGTTCCTGTAACCCAATCTATAGATAAGAGAGACCTGATGTTGCCAGGAATATTGTGTTTACATCTCACAATTCATTATACTGGAAGGAAAAAATAAGAGAAGGTAGAACGGAAGGAGGAAGGGAGAGGAGGGAGAATGGAAGGAAGGAAGTGGAAAAAAAGGAAAAGTAAGGATGAAAAATGAAAGAAAGAAAAAATGTCTAGAAAGAAAAAAAGAACATAAATATGTTATTAAAAACAGGCAGCTGTCCTTTTTCAGCATCATTTTTGTTTAAAAAGAAAAAGTATTTGACAGATATTTTCAAGGAAAAGACACAGTCAACTTGCAGATGTCATTTAGACATTTCATTTAGGTTTTGTCCTCATTCCTGTAGTCAAGGAGGCACCTAACTTGTGCAGATGAATTTGAATTTGACTTTAAAATATATTCATATATTCTTCTCTCCATAACACTGTTAAAGTTTTTTAATGTTGCATATAATATTTCATAAAATATCTTGAAAATAGGTATATTTGAACTTCAGTAAATCAGATGCTCAAATGCTTCCTGCTGCAAACATGGTTGAAACCATAGAAAAACTGCTGCACATTTTCTGATCTGATACCCACCTGTTTTATTTACCCGCAAGATGGGATATAGAAGGATGATGTTCAGTTCTAGTAGTTGAGAGACTTACTGTGATCACACAGCCCAATATGTAAAAAATCATGAAACAGTATTGTTAGTTTCTTGCAACATGATGAATGTGGTAGTAATCAGAAGAATTCACTAAACCCTACCTTTCAGATTTCAATTAAAGGAAGGGTAAAACAGAAAACAAAACACAAGAAGAAATCTGTTGAATAATACAATTTTTCTCCAGATGATTTTTCCACATTTGCTGCCAGAGCAAACACATGGTACATGTTAGTCTGTCGGGTCTACATTAATTTATCAGCTGAAGGAACTGCAGTGATTCATTTGCCAAAACTTGTAGTACTAAATCCCACTGTTTTTAAATTGTAACTCTAAACATCCTTTTAGCCTTGCAGAAGATTTTGAATGCAACTTATATATATAGCATTTGTAAAAGTACACTCCACACACATATATCTTTAAATTTCTCTACCTTTGGTAAAAGTACTATAATCAAGCCCAAATCTGGTTGCTTTCAATTCCTCTCCTACCTAGTTACAAAAATTAGTGTCATTCTCACTTAAGACACAGAAGGCTAGAATGTGCTAACTGGCTTGCTTTGCTTCTGACAGGAAGCTGTGCAAGCAGTCCAGGCAACAGCTGTGCCTTAGCATTATTGTTTTCTGGTCTTTCATTGGTTTTTATGGGAAAACAGACCTTGTCAGTTTCCTTTTATGCAAGTGGATTTTTTGTCATTCTTCCAACATACCTCAATTTTTTTGAGTCTTCAATGACTTACAAAAACAAGTTCACTGCAAGGTGTATTATTATTAAATAGTGATCTCTTTAATTTAATTTTTTTTTTTTGATAAGCAAACTTTCACTGTGGAAGAACATTCCTTTGAAAGAATGGCCAGCTAGTGGAATGAGCTGCCCAGGGAGATAGTTGAGACACCATCCCTGGAGGTGTTGAAGAAACATTGAGATACAGTACTAAGGGACATGGCTTAGTGTGGAAATGTTGGTGGTAGTTGGGCAGTTGGACTTGGGGGTGATCTTGGTGGTCTTTTATGTCCTTGGTAATTCTATGATTCAGTGTTGTCCAACTCATGCTTTCTGTACTAGGTAATGTTAAAGTGGGAACTCTCGGTGTGTCACTCTAAAGCACTCTATGGGAAGGTAAAGAGAGACTCACAAGTTTCCTGAAGATGTGAAAGTTTTACTCTGTTCTGAAATATTAAAAGAATGGCTTGTGGAAAATATCTAGGACAAAATGTGCTCTTTTTTGTCATTGAACCAAAAGAGTAATCACTGTCTCCCTGCATACCTAGTAAATCCTTAACAGATAATATAAACAAACAACAAAAAAAAAATGTATCTTGATCAATGAAAATATAAATATACCTTTCTGTTATGAGAATAGCTACCAATAATTAATACAAAGCACCATCAAACTTAGTCATGTTTATGGTTGTTTTTTATGATCTTTAAGATCTTTTACAATGTAAATGATTCTATGATTCTATGGGTTATAATCAAAACAGTACAAGTAATTACAATTTTATTCATTAGATTAGTAAGTAGAATTGAAAGTTCTTAAATGCACCAAGTTTTTCCAAACAAGTTTCTCCTTCTCCCTCTTAATTTCCTTCTCTCTTTCTTTCTCTCTCATTCTCCCTCTTTCTCTAAGGAAAAGAGACATGCACCTTGATCTACAGTCTACATGCTAAATGCATCTTCAGGGTCGAATAACCATTAAGACTAAATCCCTAGTACAATAAAGGCAACAGAAAAAGAAGTGGTTGAGGAATCCCACTGACCCTACTGTTTTAGTATGGTATACCCAGGAAGAAAATGTAACTTGCAGTATCCCATAGAAAGATTATTCTCATTCGAAACAGTCAACCAACACAATTCAATGTTTCCTATTCCTAACCTTTCCAACTCTCTCTTCTTCATTTTATGGATTTATTTTCAGATAAGAGTATTCTAATCATATATATGTACACCAAAAAATGTTTATTACTTTAGTAAAGCTATTTTGAATATCATTCAAATATTATTCTACCTTTGTTTAATACACAGAAATTATTGGCAAATATTTCTAAATCATTTCTGCATGTAATTATTCAATTTTTTTTCAAAACAACAGATTGTATTAACTCACCATATCTTCCCCTGGAAATTTTTGGTCTCAACTGATTACTCCATAAGTAAGAGAGCCTTTGTGGTTTAAAAGAATGAGAAGAAAGAAATACTTGCTTATTTTAATTAATCTGTTTCTACATTAGCTCCTCAGTAAGACTGACCATGCTGGGGGAAAAAAGGGCTTACTCCTTATGTTTTAGTTTCGCTCTTTAACTGTCACTATTTGGAAAGGAAAAAACTGCCTGATTCCCACATTTCTATCCAATTCATCCATGTACCTTCTCCCTGCAGCAGAATTTTGAGTCTGTACCTGCAGAATAAGGTATTCTTTCTGCATACTTGTCTTCAGTCCTGTTGTGTGGACTTCTCAGCTTTTCAGGAGAATCACAACCAAAAATGAAAATATGCTTTAAGATATGCAATTAGTGCATTTATTTATAAATCTGTTTTCAGGAAAAGATGGAATGGACTATGAAAATATGAATATAAAGAGATATAAAGTGGTGCACTTTTATGATATTTCAATAGCCACAGAAAAATAATGTATATTGGAAAGATGAGAATGAAATAGGACAAAGGCAATATCTGGAATTCTGGGTAATAAAATGGAGAGAGTGTTCAGTGCATCTCCAGTTTTGGATGACATACACAGACAGAGGGTAAAACTCGGGCTACATCTCAGCCATGGCATGACTCCCATTAACGTCAGTGGGTCATGATTTCATCTAGAATGCATGAAAGAGTCTGCCAGCTCTTCTGTGCTCCTGGGGAGAAAAGAGAGGTTGCACGACATTGTACCTATTGCCTCTAAGTGACACTCAGCTCTGACATGTAAGATCTGTCCAACTTTTGAAACTTTTCTCAGGACACTGCATTTATTTTCAATTCATGTGGAAATCTCTGCTGTTTTACAGTTTCCAAAGCCTGTACATGTCACTGGCTAACCACAGGAGAAGAGTGTTCCAGCACTTCCTGTGACATTTAGGAGGAGAGTTGGGTCAGCTCTGCATGGTTTTCAAAATCCCAATCATCACATAAAAGTTGTTTTGGGGAACGAGAAGGAATGCTTCAGAGCCAAAAGCACAAACAATTGCTCAGGAAGTTGTTCTGCTCTTTGTACTATGCCTAGACTGAGGGCAAGACAGAAAACTTGAATTACTGTCTCCATCATAGGCACACAAAAACTTCACTAGTTCACAGAAGACAGCAAACCATGCCTATGCTTCAGAAATTAAGCCAAACCTTTTGTTCTGTCTCTAAATAAAAAGAAAATCTGATTTCATAGTCCCTGTTTTACACTTCTATGTTTTCGTCATGTTCTCGTACACTTCTCTGTGTATTAGGTAAGATCATTTTATACTTTACAGCTTATGGCTTCCTTTTGCTGTAGACAAAATTCAACCTAATCTATTTTCATCTATAAGGTGATAAAATTGATTTGAGGCTTTTCCTGAAGATCATAAGTAGTGATATTAGTGAGCTAATTTTCTCAGGGATTAGGTCTTGTCCTGAGAATCCTTGGGGCTCCCCATTCATTCTTGCTGCACATAGGGCATGAAACATGATGCTGTGTGGCCAGTGGAAACACAAACCAAAGGTACTTTGGGCTATATTCCACTGAGGAACATAAGGATGAACAGCTTTATGGTGCTTTGCATAGGTGAGGTTTTGACTCAAATGCAGCGGTTAATCTCCTTCCTTGGAAGAATGGAATGGCAGAAACAGATTTTAAACAGAATCATAGAATCCTAGAATCACAAGGTTGGGAACGACCTGCAAGATCATCTAGCCCAACTGTCTTCTCATTACCGTTGCTACCACAAACTAAAACATATCTCGTAGCTCCTCATCCAGGCACCTCTTGAACACTGCCAGGGACAGCAACTACCCCACCTCCCTCGGCAGGCCATTCCAGTGCCTGACCACTCTCTGAGAGAAAAAGTTTTTCATATGTCTAACCTAAACCTCCTCTGGTACAACTTGCAGCCATTTCCCCGGGTCCTGTTTGTTGCCTGGGAGAAGAGGCCAAACCCCTCTTCACCAGAATCTCCCTTCAGGAAGTTGTAGAGTGCACTGAGGTCTCTCCTGAGGCTCCTCTTCTCCAGACTAAGCAATCCCAGCTCCCTCAGCTGCTCCTCATAAGATTTGTGCTCCAGACCCCTCACCAGTTTCTCTGAACACGCTCCAGGGCCTCAATGTCTTTCTTGTAGTGAGGGGCCCAAAACTGAGTACAATACTTGAGGTGCAGACTCACCTGTGTGCTGAGTACAGGGGGATGATCACCTCCCTGCTCCTGCTGGCCACACTATTTCTAATGCAGGCCAGGATGCCGTTGGCCCTCTTGGCCACCTGGGCACACTGTTGGCTCATGTTCAGCCGAGCATCAACCAACACCCCCAGGTCCCTTTCCTCTTCACAATCATCCAGCCACTCATCCCTATAACGCTGCATGGGGTTGTTGTGGCCAAAGTGCAGGACCCAACAGTTGGCCTTGTTGAACCTCATCCCATTCACCCCAGCCCAGAGATCTAGCTTATCTAAATCCCTCTGAAGGGCCGCCCTACCGTCAGGCAGATCCACACCACCTCCCGATTTGGTGTCATCTGCAAACTTACTGAGGGTACACTCAATCCTCCCATCTAGGTCATCAATAAAGATATTAAACAAGATAGGCCCCAGTACTGACCCCTGAGAGACACCACTTGAAACGGATCACCAGCTGGACTTAACTCCATTAACCACTACCCGTTTGGCATGGCCAGATGGAGGAGGAGCTCTCTAACTGTCTCCACCTGAATCCCTGGGTATTCTGAGTAGCATCCCAGACTACCAGATCAGGGTGTTAAATGCCCGGAGGATAACTGGTCTGGCTATTAAAGGCAGCTGTAAAGAAGACATTGAGGACCTCAGCCTTCTTCTTATCCTCAGTGGCCACATTCCCTGCTGCTTCAATTATAGGATGAAAATTCTCCTTGGTTCTTCTTTTACCATTGGTATTTTTACAAAAGGATTTTTTATTCTCTTTTACTGCAGTGGCCAATCTGAGTTCAGGTTGGGCTTTTGCCTTCCTAACTTCCTCCCTGCATACCTTAGCAACTTCCTTGTAAACTCCCCAATGTCCCTTCTTCCAGAGGACATAGACTCTCTTTTTCTTCCTGAGTCTCAACAGTAGTTCCCCATTCATCCACACCAGTTGTCTCCCCCTGCGGCTCACCTTACAGCACTCAAGACAGCCTGTTCTTGTGCCTTTAAGATTTCTATCTTGAGGGGTGTCCAGGCTTCCTGGAACACTTTACCCTTAAGAAGCGACTCCCAAGGGATACGTGCTACGAGTGTCCTGAACAGATCAAAGTCTGCCCTCTGGAAGTTCAAGAAAGTAGTTTTGGTTGTCACTCTTCTGACATTTCCAAGAATAAAGAATTCTACAATTCCATGGTCGCTCTGCCCAAGAAGTCCCCAACCTTCACATCTCCCACCAGTCCTTCTCTGTTAGTGAAGACCAGGTCCAGCAGGGCACCAACCCTGGTAGGCTTTCCTACCAATTGCATAAGAAAGCTGTCTTCCATGCAGTCTAGAAACCTCCTGGACTGCTTCCTCTGTGCTGTATTATATTTCCAACATATATCAGGGAAGTTGAAGTCTTCCATGAGAACAAGTGGTGATCGCATGACTTCTCCAAGCTGCTCATAGAATGCCTCATCCAACTCTTCATACTGATTAGGTAGTCTATAACACCCCCACCAAGATGTCTCCCCTTCAGGTCTTCACCCTGATCCTTACCTATAGACACTCAACTCTGTCATTTCCAACCCCAAGCTCTTCAACATCAAAACAGTCTTTAATATAAAGGGCCATACCACCACCCTTCTTTCCTTGTCTGTCGCTTCTGAAGAGCTTGTAGCCATGCATCACAGCACTCCAGTCATGGGAGCCTGACACAATCGTTTCCAACTCTTTCTGCTTGTTGCTCATGCTGTGTGCATTAGTATAGATGCACTTCAGTCGAGTCATCTGCCTCACCCCCACCTCAAGCATCGTTCCCCTAGGCTCATCTTTGTGAAGCCTGTTTTGTCCCCTTCCCCCCTTCATAGTTAATTTAAAGCTCTTTTGATAAGCCCCACTAGCTCCTGCGCTAGCATTCGTTGCCCCTTTTGAGATAGGTGGGTTCCACGGACAGACAACAGGCCAGGGGCTGAGTAAACTGACCCATGATCAAAGAACCCAAAGTTTCTGGCTCGACACCAGCCTCTGAACCAATTACTCATTGCTCATGCTTTCCAATCCTGCTCCGTGTCCCTCACTGCCCCTGCAGGTATAGAGCAGAAGATCACTTGAACTCCCGCTCCTTGAACTAAACAGCCTAAAGCCCAGAAATCTTTTTACATAGTTCGTAGGCTTGTCTGAGTAATTTCATCACTGCCCACCTGAACTATGAGTAATGGAAAGTAGTCAGATGACCTAACCAGCTTACAGAGTTTAAAAGACTAGTTTTTAAGTGACAGTCCAAGAACTGGTAAAACATTCAACATTTATTGTGGTCTGCAAAGAGTTATCTGTCCACTTAAATGTGATCCAGATTTATTTCACTTACCACAGGATCACTCCAGTGATTCTCTTTCCTCTCGTTCAGTTTCATGAATAGTAGAAGATAAAAAGACATAGAACATGTACCATCTTTTGTAACATTTATGAAGGCAGCAACTATGGAGATGCTACACAGCCATGATCATGAATAAAAGTGATTCATAATTTTCTTTTGTTAAGTCAAAAGCAATGTGGCAGCAGAACTGCAGACTCCTGCAGAGGCTGCCAGGAGTCTACCAGCTAAAAGACAGCATAGTCTGAATGAAAAGTATGATTTGAACTTAATTTATGCAGTGAAATTACTTTTGTTGAAGGTAGGTCATAAATTTTCCCTCAGGAATAAGAATCTCAGCAAAAAAAAAAAAAAAAACAAAAATGCATCTCTACACAAAATGTCTGTGTGTTTTACCAGACTTTATTGTAGGAGTATTCACAGTAAAATACCTCCTCTTCACTTTGTAATTTCTATGTGTCTTAATTGCCCACAACTTCTATGAATCAATTATCTACTTCTATTATCAATTATCTGAATATGCCAAACTTCAACTTCAGCCTAATTTGTAAATGTTGGGATGACTGATATATATTAAAAATGAATGGCATTAAAATCAAGGTTATATACCTATATAATATTTCTGTCTCACATTTTTTAATCAGTAGCATTTTTAATAACAAAAGGGCTATGGATAAGCTAGAATAGCATAATATTAAAATTTCTGTTAATTGGTAATAACTATTTCCAAAATAGTAAAAATTTCTGCTGCATACAAATAGGTCAAAAATTAATTAAAATGAGCGTTTTCAAATATAATTTTGGCTTTCACTTGTTAATTTCCATAATTAAATGTGCCCCTTATGAGAGATCCCTGTTTTTGATTGCTTTCACTAACGCTTTTTTCTTAACAAGGATATGAGACCACCATCTCCCTTCATACACTAAACCAGAGAGAAAAAGCAGTCATATACATTCATAGGACTTAATATACAGAAGCTATACATAAAAACAACAACGATAGCAGTATTAACAGTATTGAAATTAGTCAGAATGAACACAACTAATGCCAGAGCTCTCTTTACGCAATGAATGTTTATGACAGGAAACCTTGAGAAAAAGTAAAGCAGATACACTCTTCTGTTTGGTGTGCAGAAGAAACACACACAAGCTGTTCCCTTAATTCTTCTTTAGCTGCATATTTCTGAGACAAATATTTAGTAAAACAAAATCCCTTTCTTCAAAATCTGAGATCTTATTGTTGAAATCAACTGAATTTTGGATTTGTTTCTTGACAGATGCAGAATTATGTATAGTCTTTTCTGCAAGATAAGAATTTTCCTGTCTTGCAAAGTTAACCCTTTTACTCTACAATAACATACTAATTCCTTGTAATTGCCTTAAGAACTCATCTTTGGTTATCAGTCAAAGTAATCTCACTAAACAATAACATTTTGCTGCTAGGCAGGTATAAGCCATCACAGACCCAGATGAGTAATAAACCATGGCAGACCAAGTCCAGTGCATGTGTATTTCATGTGTAAAGTTCAGCTAAACAAGCACACATATCCAAGGAAAGCTTTCGTTTCTCTCAGAAATATTTGTTTAAGCCTCTATGTTTTAAAGACCTGGTAGGCTATTTCTTTAACACAGACTAATATATTCTGTGGGCCAATAAAAAATAGAACATTGGAGCCTAACATTTAAATCAGCTAAGAAAATTGTGCCTTAGCCCATGTGAGCTCTTCTTCTCTGAGTTGGTCTGCAGCAGCCCAAGAAGCCCTTGCCAGGGTTCTACTCTCAGGAGAGCTCAGCAGAATCTATACCTTGGTGTCTTTCATGGTCTGGGACTCACAAGCAAAGGTGCTTCACATCAAAGCCCTGGACCTAAGAGAAAAAAAGTATTTTTGATTGAGCGTTCTTACTAATATTACAAGGCCCTGCTTACTTTCCCTGTCAGAGGCTGATATGAGATTAATTATGAGTAGTTCAATGACCAGAGCCAGAGAGATATGGTCACTGGTGCAAAATCTATTGGAAGCCAACAATGAGTGTAGTACCCTAGAGGTCAATAGTACATCTTCATTAACAATCAGGACAATGGGAAAGAATACATCCTCGGTAAATACATAGCCAACACAAAACAGGCAAGTGTCTATCTCACCAGAGGACAGCACGGTTCTGCAGAGGGTCCTGGATGGGTTGAAAGAGTTGGACTCTGAACCCAAATTCAAGAAGGAGAAGTACAGATTCCTGTACCTGGTGAGTAACAACCCCAGAAACCTGTACCTGCTTTGGGCCACCTACCTGGAAAATAGCTCTGCATAGAAGTACCTAGGAGTCCTTGTAGACATCAAGCTGAACAATAGTCAGAAATGTGTCCTTGTTGCTAAGAATGCTAATGGTATTCTTGTCTACATTAAGCAAAGTATTGTCAGCAGGCCAAGAGAGGTGATCCTTCCCCTCTGTTTTGGTGAGGTTGCACATCGAGTTCTGTTCTGAGGTCCCAAGTACAGGAGAGAACTGAGCATACTGGAAAATGTTCAGCATGGCTGCCAAAATGATGGAGCACTTCTCCTATGAAGAGTATTTGGAAGATGGGACTGTTCAGCCTGGAGGAGTTTCTGGGGGTATCTTATAAATGTCTATAATGTATCTTGAGACAGTGTGCAATTAAGATAGAGTCAAGCTCTTTTCAGTGTCAGGACACAAGATTACATGTAAACATCAGGAACTACTTCTTTATTTTGCAGGTGATGGAGCACTGGTACAGGTTACCCAGGGAAGCTATGGAGTCATTTTCCTTTGCCATCTTCAAAAGCCACCTGTACATATTCCTGGGCAACCTGCTCTGGGTGTCCCTGCTTGAGCAGGTGGAATGGACCACAGGACCTTCAAAGTCTCTTCCAATTTTAACCATTCTGTGAATGGAAATGTTACTAAAACTCAGGTGTGCAATGTCATGACCAGAATGTTCTTCTATTCTAAAGCTACTGTGCTTTCACAAAAATACTTCTTCACCTCCCTCAACCTGCTGGCAACACTATTTTTTATGCACCCCAGTATGCCATTGGCCTTTTTGCCCCACGAGGGCACACTGCTGGCTCATGGCCAACCTGCCGTCCACGAGGACGCCCAGGTCCCTCTCATAATGGAAAGGATGTTCAAATATAGGCAAATTGACATTGTTCTTTATATCAGGATGAATTCTACCACCAATTTACTAGTAGTGGTTTAGTCTCTGCCCAGACTGAGGACTGATTTATCCTCAACATGAGGAAATATTTTCTTTTTTTTTTTTATTGGATTCTATTGCTCAGTTGGAACAAGTGAATTAAATATTGTTATCAAGGTCAAGCAATACATGGCAGCCCTCATTCATACTAACAAAGCAAAACTAGTTTCAGTAAACAGAAGTTCTACATGCAACTGGGATAGACGTAGCCTGTGTAAGATTGAATCCTTTTATTGAACATATACCATAAGAAATCTTACTAAAACCCTATATGTCTGTTAGGACAGGATTGAGCCCAACAGACCTTATTTAGTTTCAGAAATGCAAAAGAGAACCATTCAGACATGATTCAGATTTTATGAAGTGAACAAAAGATTTGATCAAAACCTCTTTGCAGATGCTCAAGGCAATTGTGAAGAGGAAAGAAACCTTTTCTTCAACTTGTACACAGCTACTAAGTTCAGCTAGAGAGAGAAAGATGTCAGTTGGGAATCGGGAATCAGTAACTGCTCCTTTTCTTCATTATTGATGACTTCTTGGTATTTGGACCTCAAAGGTTTATTTGTGTGCTGGGCTTAGAAAAATGTCTTTTCTTTATCTAAGCAATGCAACAGATATCCCACTGCACGGATTTCCCATCACCCTGTCTTTCTACATATATGTGCATATACCAAGCCCAATTCTTAGTTCTTCAGTCTTTCTGGTGCACAGATCTTGGGTCCTTTACTACCCAAACTATTCTATGATTCTACGCTCTTTGTCCCTTTGCCAGGGCATTGGACATCCCTGGAAAAACACAGACCCTATTCAATTAAATTTTAAAAAAACAAACAACCTCAACACATCAAGAATAACTACAAATGTTTGGGATAGCAAAGCAAGCCAAAATGTGCCAAATTTATTTTCCATATTTTAAAACTGTGCTGAACATTTGCAGTTGATTTGCAATATTATGACTTTGTTTACTGTATAGTTTTAATTTGTTTGTCTTATAGTTAACAACTGTTACACATTGTTGTCTCCGGCTGCTTATCCTTTTATCCAAATTCAGAGCGGACCTTGAAGACTGTCTCACTGCTTTAAGATACAGTTTATTATTATAACTGCCATGGATATGCTCTGCTAATGTTGGTCTTTTTAAAGGAGAGATCAAGATTTGGCAAAATATATGAGATAATTCCTGTCTTTGTTTAAACAGATCTAACTGTCAAAGCATATTCTTATTACAAGTACATGCATTTACACACTTTCATGTTCGACCTCACTGTAATTGTATGGAGGAGTGCAGCTCTTCAGTCAGACAATGAATGTAATGCATGATAGAACACTGTAGTATAGTGTTTTTTCTGGCATGAGTTTGGGATGATTGCACTCATTAAAAGTGAGTTATTATTAAAGAACACGCTCCCAGATTAAATAGAATAAACCAAAATAAGCAATCTAATTCCTATCTATGGAGATACTGAAGTTATTTTAAAGGTTAGCAATTTTACAAAGATACGTTTATGTTCTTTATGTATAAAACAAATATGAAGGATGTATAAAGGTTATTCATATGATAGATACGTGCGTGTAGGAGAGGATATATTTATGTGTAATATAAAGGCAATAGGAAGCTTCATGGATCTGATCTTGTTTTATGAACAATTGCTACAACATGTTAAATTTCACTGATACATTATCATTTTGAACTTTTTGCACTCCATGGCATCTCTCACATGACTAGTTCTGCTTTGCAGCAAATGGCAGGTTTGAAGTATCTGGAGTCAGATTTGCTTTTTAAGACTATAACGCTTTCAACAAGATATGGGGAGGCAATCACAGCCACCAGCACCTTGCCTCTATTAAAAGCAAGCTTCAGTGCAGCAATTTAGACCAAAACCTGCGCCTGAAAACAATGAAGATCAATCACGGACTTGGGTTCACGCTTTAAACTATGTGGGCTGCTCCAAAAGCAATGCCTCCTATTTTATTGTGTTGGCCTATAACGTCAAAGGCAGATGTTGATAGTATGGCAGTAGAAGCTTAACCTTCCCACCAACATTCTCAATATTCTATTACATTTTGTTGCCATGTGACAGATGGCATCAGAGGAGCAGTCTGAAAAATGGTGTCTGACATGGAAGTGCAGATTAAGCAAAGGTGTGTCATTGTATTCCTCCATGCGGAAACAATTGTGGTCACTGACAATGATTGATATTTGCTTAAACATTTATGGAGACCAACAGTAGATGTGAGCACAGTGAGGCAACAGATGGTATGTTTCAGCAACGGCAACAGTGATGTGAAAAGCAAGCCATGTTCTAGACAGTTGATGCTCAGCTGTCATGCCATGAAATTAAGAGTATCTATATCAGTTCATCCATATAAATTAGGGGATTATGACCAGAGAATGTGTATGGAGATGATTCTCGGCTTCAGTTCCTTACAAAGGATGACAGCAATCTTGAAATATCACAAAGTTTTTGTGAAGTGAGTCTCACAAATGCTCACACAGGAACAGAAAGAACACCATATGCAAGCTTTTCAGACCTATTGGACATATATAGGACTGCAGGTGATGAGGAGCAGTGTCACCACAATGAGCCAGAGTCAAAACAGCAGTCCATGGAGAAGTGACATGTGAATTTCCTATTGAATAAAAAGCTCAAACCCTTAGCAAGTAAAATGATGTGCGCTGCCTTTGGGGATAAGAAAGGAGTGATCCTTCTAGATTTTCTTTAACCTGGGGTTTTGTTCCCCCATCTCCAACTAGAGGTTCAGGGATGTGAGAGAAGTGGGAAATATCTATGAAAATCCCTTTCACCAAGGAACATCAGGAAGTACAGTAGTCATCCCATATAAATTTGATCAGTAGCTCTGCCTTCCATCCTTAGGGACCTTTAGTATCCTTGCAGATGAAAAATATTTGCTGTAAGTCATCACTGCAGGGGAGGAACAGCTCATTAGTTCCTCAAAGCTGGGAGGAAACAACAACAACAAGATAAAACTGAATAAACAGTCCTTTCTTATGGATATCTTTCCTCTGCTGTTGTTTCTACAGGGAATTGTTTTCTGCTCCACTCCAAGGATCAGAGAAGATCTAAAGGATAATTTAAAAGCAATTTCTTATCTGAAAAGACCAACAGCGATTAATACACCTTCAGGTCTGCCTCCCTGTGATGCCAGTAGAGACAGCTATCTTCTGTGTTTCAATGATGTACCAAGATTTATTGGAAATATTGCCTCAAATCCCAGCCCTGCACCAAACGAATACTGACCTGCTATCATAAAACGTCTCCTAAGCAAATTAACATTATGAATCTTGTTTTTCAGCACCCAGGATCCCGAATGTCAGCCTGCAAAGAAGTTCATCATCTGATAGTTTAATTGGCATAGTTTCCTTTTTTCCATATATTCCAGTGTGTACATCTATATTCAGCTACACATTCCAGGCAGGCTTCTGGCCAAGAGATGCTATACTTTAGCAGTCTTTGTGAGAATACATGGGCTAGGTGAACAGGCTCAGCAAAACAATGGGAACAACTAAAGGGAAATAAGAAAGACTTTTGCAAGATAGGAAAACGTAAACATCAAGTATAGAAAACCTGGAACTAGGGAGTAAAGGAGGGGGGAAATAATAAAAATAAAAAAAGGATTGCTCTGCATTGATTCCAACTGTCTCAGATCTACCCAAGGAAATAGCTGACCAACAGAATTCTTCATTCCTTCAATGAATCACAGATCATTGAAGCATCTAAACTAAATCTTTTATATTACCATGAACTTTTGATTTCTTTGCACTCTCTCATTCTTGAAGATCAGGGAAGTATTTCTGCTTTTAAAAATATGAGTTAGGTGTCACAGTTTTTTATATCACTGTTGACATTTGAACATAAGGTTTCTGAGCTTCATAGATAATGTATCTATGTTACTTTCACACTGTTGTCAAGAAACAGTACCAGTAGAATAAAGAACTTGGAGAAAAAAGAAAACAAAAATGAAGAACTCCATTCTGGAGTTTTGGGATTTACAAACATGATTAATGGCTTCTAAAAGTCTTCTGAGTAATAGCTATTAAAAGATGTCACATAAATTCATTTATACTCTTGGCAGGTAAGTGTTCCCAAAGATTCTTGTTCAGTGTTCCTTCTTTCTAGGACAAGATGGTTCACAGATTAAAGAATATTAGCTCTGGAGTACTTAATTCACAAATATGAAATGGAAATAAGTACTAGTTTTACAAAAAGACCTTGATCTCTGTAGAAGAGAGCTGTACTTCAGTTTTAATAGCTCTTTCAGATGAAAACAAACTGTGCACAATGATGAACCATTAACCTCTATGATTTGCATGCTAATTCCTTTCCATTTATTTTAACCCCAGCTCACTGCTTTTGCTGAAAGATCAGGTCTCCATCAGTGGTGTGTGCCATTTTGTCACCCAAAAAAGACAGGAAAATTGGCACCTTCTGTGTCAACTGTGTTCACACTATGGATGCTCAGAAGAAGCCTCATGATCAAGTCTTACCTCCTCCTTGTATGGGCCACAGCCATTTCTCCAGATTGTTTTAAGAAGTGTGATTGATTATGAATAACATTTAAGCATTGAACTGGAGTCAAGTTGATGAGACACTTCGCTGTCCCAACATACTCCAACATTCTGCAGCAGCTCTGTCAGATGACAAAGGGCACAGCCGTGGGGCCATGACAACAACTGTGTTGCAAGGACATATTACAACATGTATTACTCATAACAGGAATAAACTGAAGCCCTCTTAGTCCTCAACATCTGTTCTCTTATAATTCTGCCTTCAAGAACTTCCCAACAATTACATACAAATATCTGCCAGATAATAAATAAATGAATACAATTTACAACAAAGGAGAGAGTAGCACAAAATACTAATGATGTGTCTCAATATACACCGAAATGAATCACTTCCTAGTGTATATTTGGCATTAAGTTTATGGCAAAACAGGCGTATATAACAGAGTTGAGAATGTTCTAATGTACAAATTCCATGTGGCTTTACTGTCCAGGATCAGTATTTTCCAAAGCCATCTGAAATAATAAGGCCCACAGATATTTTCTTGTTAGTGGTTCAGTGTCATGCTGAAGGGGTAAGAAACCCTTAAGGATGTCTGCAAATGGATTTCCTTCTGCAGCAGAAAATGCAAGATGAAGATGGAGGAGAAAAACATCCAGATACAGGAAATGCTATTTAGTTAGCTTTTTTTTTTTTTTAATTTTGTTACAGGAATTCTTATTTTGCTTTTCCCCTGAAATGTAAACTTTTAAAATATTTCAAGAATTTCTTGACTGCATTTAAGTACAAACAAATGAGCCAGACGCCCGAAGGAAAATGTTAAGTATTTAAATCTGTTTTATATTCTTTGCTCTGAGACTCATTCTCTTGTCATGGCTCTTGCAAGGTACAGTAAAGGGAAAAGATAACTGTCCAGGGACAAGTAACACATTCAAAAGATTCAAAGCTTGAATATCAGTCTTTGAATTACAAAAGCAAGCATATTTTTAAGCATAACCAGTTTTTCTGGCCTGAAAAAAAAGTACAAGATAGGAAATAAAACCTAATTTTCAGCACAAAAAGACAAAAGCCATATAATGAGTAGCATTGACTTCTAAAATGTATTTATTTTATCAATATTAAGGGAAGAAATAATTGATTTCATATGTAAGTAGTTTCATATCTGCAATTTTAAGGTGAAAATCAACTATAAAATTTGTAGAGAAAGCAAACGTAGGCAAATTTTCAGCATATGAAATCTGTCCCAAGGTTTTTCTGTGTCTTTCAACTTCATATTTTGGTCCATGCAATATATTACCAACCCCTTCAAATCTAGTCATTTTGACATCAGATTTACTTTTACCTGTTATAAAGTAAAAGTATAGTTTTGTCTCCCAGATAGTTAAACTAGACTATGACATGCAATATAGGTGTAGTAGCTACCGCATTTGGAACTGGACACATTCATTTCAAACTACAGCATTCATTCATTTCAAACTACAGCATTTATATAAGAAACTAATTGGAAATAATTTACCAAGAGAAAATTTGCATGGTTACAATTTTGTCAGAATAATCTTAAAGCTGACAATAGTTTTTTAGTGAAATGAAATCTATTTGGAAACTAATTATATATAGCACAAAATTGTGATTGATATTAAAACAAACTTTTTAAAAAATTATTATTATTTACTTATTTCCTTGCTGTTTGGTGAAATAATATTTCATCTTGGAACATTTGCATACCAGGAGTTGGCAGGTTGATTTAATTTACTAATATTTACATTTTCTTAGTTCAAATATTTTGACATTTTAATGATGAAATTGTGATATCTGTTATTTCATAGTAAAGTAATGTCTTTCTTGCCACAAGTTTCCTTGTTATACTGAATTTGATGCCTTTTTTTTTTTGCAACTCTGCTATGCTGCATCAAGCTGGCTTTTAAGAACAACTACTTAATCCTGATTCTGATCTCAGAAAGAGTGGGCTTTTTTATTAGAGAGGAAAAGCAGCTTGCTGCAATGTTTCATGCACCAGCTTCAAGAAGAATAAAGATGTACCATAAAATGCAGTCTGCACCACTTCTGATGAAGAATATGTCTTTTAATAATGTGATTTGCCTGTTAATTTTTCTGTCCACTAGGTGGTTAGTGAGCAGTGAGTGTCAAGCTTTTGGACATTAAATGTTCATAGGAAAATGACAAGGAAAAATTTGCAAAATTGCATTTATTCCATCTTTTTGAAGAGGATATTGTAAACCAAAGAGGGGAAGCAGATGTAAGTAGAGAGCTGTATGAGGCAAGCAGGAGAGAGAAAGCTCTGGGAAGTTCTGCTAGCTCTGGAAAGAGAATGAAAATTAAGGTCAATAAATACTAATATAATGACAGTGAGAAACATAACAGTATGTTAAAATAACAGGTTTTACTCCCAATCATGGGTTAAATTGAAGACCAGTTACCATTTAACCCGCATTACCCTCACAGAAATCTCTGAAACATGTTAAACAGAACAATGTCTGTCCCGGTTTCTCTATTTCGCATCTTCCCTGTTCAGTCCACACTTATTGCATTCTATGTTGGAGACACTGATCAGTGCTTTCTATTGCATGACTGGAGTAAAGACATAGTCCTACAATAGGATATGGCTCAGCAGAAGCCAATCAGCTTTCCTATCTGTGAATTACACAAATCATCTTTATTTTATCGTTTATGTGAAAAATCAGACTAAATATAGTCAGTATTAATTGAGAGAGGAACCAAGAATTCCAGTGTAGCTACTTAAATAACAAAGAACCAGAGGGGAAAGCACTTCTAAATAAACAGGAGAGTTCTCACTTTCACTCTCCTGACTTTTGTATTCTGTTTCTGAAAAGAATAATTACAGCAATAGTCAATATGGTGCATGTGACGCTTCTCTCAGGAAATACTGCAACACAAGGAGTCATACTACATGGAATCTCTTCGTAAAATATTGCTTTTTACTGTTGGCAGTGTTATAGCTTTAAAATAATATTGGAAGCAGTTACACTGTTAACATGGATTATACTAAGTCTTCAGCCTGAACTTGTACATTTTTATAATAAACACTTGAGAAAAAGAAACAAAAAACTCAAGGCATCATTACCAGCCTTATAGTCAGGTACAAAAACCTCATAACATCTCTTCCTACCTTGGGCTCAGTCTACATTCCTGCTGCTGATTTAGACACCAGAATGTGCACAGACTCAATATGTCTGCCTAAAACATATCAGAAATACATGTTTTTTAGAGATCAAGTTCATGTTTATCTGGGATCTTCTGAAGTTTTAAGACATATCTCACTATTGCCACTTTGTTATCGCTAAACCCTGGCATGAGTATACATTTAATTTTGTGTGAGTTCTACCTTAGCCATAAATTAAATGAGAATGGATAGCAGCTTTGCATGGCTATCTCAAAATGGAAATTTGCAGTGAGATAAAGGATAGCATTTAAAAAATGCTTTCACAATCATCTTATCAACATTATGACCTATGTACCACCAACCTCAAGTAAAAAAAACCCTCTGAGTGGTTAACTGTAAAGTAAAGGAACAAGGAAGTGAAAGGTACCCTTGATAAGCAAAAATGTTAGTCTAAACAAATGTCCGAGTTCCAAAATGGTATAGCTCAATTCTCCTGCCTAGATTTTCAGCATTTTCAACACAATACTCTTCTATATATCCATCCAAAAATAGTTTTAATTCTGCTCCGGATTTAAAAGAGAATCAAACTCAGTGGCACTTGGACTAGATGCAAAATAGGTGCTTTTGATCTTATTTTTACTTGTACCATTTCATTTCTTTTGTGGGAAAAAAACTAAAGCATACTTTCAGTAGATACATTATTGAAAATTTTCATTTCTGAATTGAATGTGACTTAGAAAACTAAAAGAAAGAAAATCTCTAATTTAAGTCTATATAATGTACTAAAGCACCACAGTTAATATACTCCTATAAAAAGACCTAAACCATTTTCTTACGTAGTCACTGCCCATGAAGATCTGATGAACATAGGCATTGTTTAACCTGTCTTGAAATCTCTGTGCTTCTACACAGCTAGTTGTCCCACAGCTGGGACAACTTTAACAAGCAACACCACAGGAAAGGTGAGAGACACATGTTCACAATAAATCTGACAGATAATCAATGAGGCTGAGGGATTGTCCTGTTGATGAAAAAGACAATAGTAGTAACTTCCAACCAGATTACTTGAAGTTGACAAGCAGCAAAGTTGCTGCTTTCATTTTTGAAAGGCAGAGATAATCATATGGTAGCTGAAAGCTGCACGTCTTCCCTGATATTTTTGTCATTAAGGAGAACCTCATCATCCACAGTGTTCTGTGCATGAATCATGTGAGATGACTAACTTCCAGTGTTGTCAGACTTAAGATGCTTCTAAATTTGCTTTATTTTGCTTATTTCTGTTACGTCACTAGTAGCAGGTTTCATTTGGAAAGACTGAATGTATTCAAACTCTTAAACAAACTAATAAAATCCTTTACTGCTAATGAGTAGGGTGACAATCACAAAATCAGGGCAAATACATGCTACCTCAGAGGCTAAATATTCAAGACTGTAACCACTTTATATTGTTTATGGATTGCAAAATCCTTGCAAACTTTGGCTTAAATTAACTATATTTCCATTAGCTTATGTTCCAAATTAAATTTAGCATAGGAAGCATGAGATTCCACTCACAGTTTTAAATGTTTCAGGAAACTTAAAGAGATTAAACTGAGACTGACAGTTAAAATTCTTTAGTAGTATTCATTTAACCATAGGAAGCTCAACATTCTACATGCATAGTCAGTGTAGATCAGATGCATATTATATGGAATACATTATATTTTCCATTGAGTGAGTTTGTCTTTATGTGTTTATCTTTCTGTGCATATTTACCTTCAAAGTATTTTCATATATCTAAAGATATATAGTGTTGCATACACTTTTATTACACAGAAACCAGGCTTGTATGCTACAGCTAGCTCAATGTACAGAGCAAATTAACAGCTACTTCATTAAAATTCCCATAAATACGTACCTGGAACAAATTAATTTTTATGGTTCATACCTTTCAACATAGTTAGAAAAAATTTACATACTGCAAATCACAGAATTGTAGAATCACCAAGGTTGGAAAAGACCTCCCAGATCATCTAGTTCCACCTACTACCAATATTTTCCCACTAAATCATGTCTTTCAGTACAACATTCAAATATTTTTTTAACACCTCCAGGGACAGTGATTCAACCACCTCCCTGGGAGATGCTGAGAGAACCTGAGCAGCTTGGGGACAAGTGGGACAGCATTCCTTCTTCACTGCCAAAATCATTAGTTAGATAGCAGGAGAATGTCCTATAAAAATATTTTCAGGAGATTCTGGAGCCTTCTGCTTTGACTTCTCACCCTGGATTCTGTTTCTCCTTGCTCAGTTTTCATCATTAGTGTATTGCTCTTTACACCCTATTTTCTGGTGTGGTTCTACTGTCTATTCCTGTCTATTCCCAGTTCTGAGCTCCAGCTCTGCTTTCATGGTGTCTGCTGATGCAAAAAATCACTTTTAATATAGGTACGATGAGGCTTGGAGGAATAGTCCTTCCTGGCACAAACTTCTTCTACTCTTACAAAGTCTTCATAATACTTACCTCAAATATCAACAGTTCTCCTTGCAGACCTTAGTACAGACATAGCACATGCAGTCCATTTCAACAAACAGGATGGATATTTATCGTATTAAAGGTGTTTTATAAAGTTCCAGTTCTAGATATTATGGGGCTTACTGTTTTTCCACTGGCCTTTTGAAACTGCAGCTATGTTTTTCCTTTGATGCAAATATTTATACTTTCTCAAATCCAAGATGAAATACCTTTTTTGGTCAGTGTTACTAATGTTTGATGTCAGCGAGGATGTCCACTGAGCAAGCACACACTGCCTTTAAAACAACAGTCTGTCTTATAAACCATCTGAGTCATCAACAGTATCTGCAGGCATTTCTTCCCTTGAAGATACAGTTTAACCAGAATGACTCCCTAACCAGGAGAAACAAGAAATATTTTTCAAGTAACTCCCGTTCTTGATTCCACAATGGCTGAAACTTACTGATATAATAATGGAAGAGAGCAAGAAGATGCCGTGTAGAGGACTGTGCCTTTGGGAGGCGCTAGCAAGAACAAGCAAAACTACTGGTTGCATTAGGCTGTGACATGTTGGCCTTGGGCTGGGCCCAAGCACACCTTGCCAACCCTTCTGAGAGATTGTTGATCCATGCGGCTCCTCCACCTTCAGGAAGCCTTTCCAAATAGGAATGTAGGATTTTACCCTTAGAAAGTCAAGTTAGCAGAGCCTGTCAAATAAACAAATCTGCCTGCAGCCTCATGGTGCCAGCACTGCATTAAATGTTAGACATAACAACATTTTTCTTCTAGACAGCGAAATGCTCTGTCCCTCACCAGCACTCAGCACAACTGGCTGGGTTCCCCGCGGTGCTCCCACCCAGCTTGAGCTCCCAGCACACCGAAGAAGCCAGCATCCCACAGTGCTGGGGGGTGGTAGGGAGCAGAGAGCCATGGGCAGCTTCTGCACCCCAGCACACTCCCCACTGCCCTCCTGGAGCACTGCTGGCCACAGGCTGGGCTCGGGAGCTGAGCTTGTCAGGACACTTGCCTAGGTAAGCTATGGTCACAGAGGTACCTATACCTTAGGCCATTTCTTGTGCCCACACCACAGGAAAATGAACAGAGTGGAAAAGATCATCTTGATTCTGCGGACTGCAGTGATGCTCTGACCTAGAGTAGTTTGGTATCAGAGAGCAGAACCTGCAAACCTTTAGTCTTCTTGCTTTCTAGCTTGCAGCAATGATGTTTTAGCCAGAATTTCTACGGATATGATCTGCACATTCCTTCCTTTCTGGGCATCAATCAGCTCACTGTTGGTATTTAGCACATAGCATATTGCTTTGAAGTACATAGCAGTGGTTATTAGGATAATAAACTCTAAGAAGAGCCATGCTCTTTTCTTAGTTTAATTCAGCCAAATTGATTTCTCTTCAGTGTCAGAAAATATGTTTCTTCCAATCTCTCAGCCCTCAGTCATGTAACAGAATTTTTTTTCTAGAATGAACAAAGAATAATAGGAATTTTCAAGCTTAGTTTTCACTTTGTTATCTGCCTTAGCCAAATTGCAGCTTGGCTGGAATATGTGCCACCTTTATGGAGTAGGAGACAGAGCAAATAATGCTGACTCAACTGACTTAAGACTCTTGGACCTTCCCACCAACATCTTATCTCAGAGGTCCTGGATCTCCCCGCACACCTGCTCTCCTCTCCCTCCCTCCTAGTGGTGATCACGCCAACTCAGCTCCCCTCACATAAATGTGGACGAGCTAATGAGCATTTTGTTGGCTCGGAAAAGCAGGCAGTGCTTCAGCTGCACTCAGAGGCACCTAGCTCAAATCTATACAATCTTCTGCTCAGTCAGACACAGGCAGTAATTTGTTCAGCTGCTTCTGTGAAAGTAAGATGCCTCTAAAACAGCCAGCCCTTCTGTTCCCTGCAACACTCCATCTGACCTTCTTTGCTAAGCTTTTGCTCCAGGTTATAGTTTTAAATTCTGGAATGAAAAGCTGGTTGGTCAGATCTTTTTTCTTCATCACTTAGTTGTTTTTGTTTTGTTTTGTGTTGTTTTTACTTTGAGCTCTGCACAGAATGCTGGAAGGACATGTTGCATTCACATGTTCTGTGTCCTTTCCATACTTTTCTGAAAGGAGCCTCTTGGCATGCAAAACGAAAAGCCAAAGGAAAGTGTCTTATTGTTTGGATAAAAATGCATTTATTTAGTGAACTAATTATCCTTTTTTTCCCCTATGAGTAAAGATTACTTTTTTGGCCAAATATCATGTCAAGCAAAAATAGGCAATGAAGCTAACCTGCTTCAGAAATAGTACAGTACATATTAAGGCACTGCTGCTGGCCCTGACCTGGGATTTCTAGGCCATGCAGTACTTTACTGCTCTTATGAGTCCTCGCTTTCACAAGAGAAAATGATCAACCATTTCAATCCTTTTCATCTGTGATATGCCTTAGACTTTACAGATCAAATCAGCAGCTTGCTGGTTTGTTTACTACCACTCTAGGTCTCAGATATTCCTAATTTATCCCTTTGAAATAAATGTCAGCAAACATTGATGATCACAAGATTTGAATCTCTACTGTCTCTTATGAACAATCTTTCTCATTAAGGCATACCCAGGATCTCCTTTTCGAACTAGAGCAAATTCTCAGTACATAAAATACGTGCAGATCCCTGTGATACTTCATCTGTCCATCCATTTCTCTGTAACTCTCATTACAAGAAAGATATCAGCTTCCACTACTACAAAAGTAGTAGGTTTAAGTTTTCAGTCAAACTGCTGTCAAGAGATTTGGGATCACCTTGCTCATCTTTGCTATTCTGAAATTTTATGAGGTAGAAACGAGACAGTTATTTTGAAAAAAATTAAAAGGAAATTTAATTTTTGTACTTTTTTCCCCACAATTAACTGTTTTAGTTGCACTTAACTGCAAGCAAGCCTATGAGTCTACAACTCATGTCTGCCATGTCAAATGCACCATGATCTCAAAAAATTATATGATGTGTACAATCCAAGATGGTGATGGTAACAACAGCTTTGTGTAATGAAACAAAACAGTTTGGAACAATGACACACATTTTTCCAGCTAACACAATAGAGCTATGCACATTTTTTTTTCCAAGAGAACAGACTTTTTAATGAGTTGATATGAGCAGTTTGCAGTTTTACTCAGCTTGGCCTGTATTTATTTTTAGTATCTGTGACAAGGTTAACAGCTTTCTCAATGTTGCTGCTCACTGAAGTCAACAGAAAATACCTCTAGACCTCATATTTTTCTTTCCCCAGGTGACCTCCATCCTTTCTTCTGTTTTTTTCTGCAACATGTAATAAACCACTAGGTGGATCTGCAACAATTTCTCCCTTCAGTTGATATTACAGTTGGAAAAATGCTGCCCAAGCTACCTATGTTTCCACCTTCAATATCTTGTCTATTGGGTTTCATCTGAGCTGGATCTATGGTACTTCACTTTCTTGTCCTCCATCTGAGGATAGGCAGGAATTTGTAATCAGACTGGCATAAATGCAATCTAGATCTGTTAGCTTCCTTGACTTTCTATTGAATGGTTGAGAGAATGCAGTTGCATCTACCAAATCTTCCAAGATTTTTTTAAAAAATGAAATCTCATACTGAATACATTTACATTCAGAATAACATTCTCTGTAGTCTTGTATTTCAGGTAGGTATATTCCTTTCTTGACAAATTCTGACAAGAGTTAATTATCGAAAACCTGGCATTCCTTCTTTGGGTGTGTTTGTTTTTGTTGTTTTTCTGGATAGTAGTTGAAAACCAAAATCCAAACATTTTGCCCTCTTTTGTCCCTTTTCACTTTAACTGTGAAATAGCTCTGTCAACTTTAGTTTAGTCACTACACAAATTATTTGACGGAACATCAGTACTCCAGACACCTCTGCAGAAAAATTTCATTGTTATCTTTAAAATGTAAAAATATCCAGGCATTAGAAACAACTACTATCAGAAATAAACAATCTTTTGTCAGCATGCTTTTTGTTTATGTGCACATGTAGCTCTCTGTCCAGACATCTTAAATGTTCTCCAGATACTCAACTGCATTTTGTTTTATTTTAGGGAAGGAGGATGCTATTTTCTAGCATGTCAGTGTATAGTGCTTCTATTTACAAAGAAAACCTCAAAAATGTAACTTACTGTCTGAATTTGCAGGACACCTGAAATAACAAGTCAAGGTGTAAAAGGATTTTATTTATTTCTACCTGTGCTAACTCTGATGATAGTAAGGATATTTTAAATGTCAGTAATTCAACTGTTTATTAAAGCATGTAAGAAATGGAGGGATAACTCATACAGAAAGAGCTACATACAATATTTGAATGATTAACCCTTCCAGTAGATCTTCAGTCATGTATTAATTAAGTGGTTGCCAAGAGGTGCTGCAAAAGGGATTTTTTTTTCCCAGAACAAGGACAAAAAATAAAAATGCTTTTCTCACAAGTTTTGCTTTTGGTTCTAATCTTTTTCAATTTTGTAAATTTTTTTTTTCTTAGTATCTAGAAATGAATAGCTAGAAATTTGCACCTCAAAACAGGTTTGCTCACAATGCTTGTAAAGAAAGATTTTTGCTTTATTTAATAATTTCCCTAACAAGACATTCCTGCGTGATAAATTTTCCTGTGCTATTTTTCACCATTAGATTGTATACTGTGTTACTGAAGGCCTCTGACATTTTTTTTTTTCTGCTCAGTCTTGCCAAAATAAGTGGTTTTAAAAGCTTTTTAAAATTATCTGTTACTGACTCTCAAGCACAAATTGCTTCTACTGGAAAGCATGAAAATCAAAACATTTTACCTGAGATGAGTACAAATCAGCTTGTACCATACTTTGTTGCCTCTAAACTAGGTACATGCATTCAAGTAATGAGAAGCTATAAGAAAGAAATGGAAGCATTGAGCACCTCTTTGCTGCCCTAAATAATGGCAATTCTACTGAAATACAAGGAGCCTGTATGGCAACACTTAACAACGATGGGAGGATACCTCTTCAAGAGCTTCAAATACCTCAGGAAAAATGAAACATTGCACCTCCAGAGGTTTCAAAATGTTTCCAAAGCATTCTGTATAATTCACCAGGAAGACAAACCTCATATCTTTATGTTACACCTTTGCAAATCTGCCACAGCTTTGTGCCAGCAGAACCATTGGAACAAGGAACAAACCAGTATGTTAGTTATGACAAGTGAAATTTTGTGGAATATTCAGAAATGAAAGAAATGTAGATGTGAAGCTTGGTCAGTCCAATTCACCGCTGCATGAAAGAAATAAATCCATATAGCTTCCCTATCAATAAAGAGAGAACCATTTCTCTCCAGCAGGTCACAGTTGATGACTGCTGTTCGTTTGTTGTGCCCAGCTACGAGCAAATGCGATACCCCACAGACTTCTTTTCTGCAAAAAGGTGGGGAAGTCTGCTGAACATTTTTAATATCTTATTATTATTAAAGTTAACTTTGCAAACATAGCGTTTTATGTGCTAATGTCTGTGTGCCAGATGAATGATTACTGCAAATGTGTCAGCTAAAGAGTCCAGTGACAGCTCCATATGTGCTCTATAAAGAAATTAGTAAAGCTTGCCCTGATCAAAAACAGAGTGATTGACAATATTTCAGGAGCTCAGAAATATGAAGACTTGTTAGAGATCTGAAACAAACTTAAGCAGATGACCTAATACCTTCTGTAATCCTCTCTGAACTGCATCAGTGTGCATGTCCTCCAGACCATTCTCTGTCCCTGAATGCACATACTTACTTTGTAGTAAACCAAATATTTACTCTGTAGAAGACCGAATAATTTGAAGATCTCATTGCTTCTGGGTTGCTTTATGACCATTTACCCGAAGGAATTGTCATTGATGGGGACTGTTGGAACAATTGAGCAGAGCCTCTTCTGCAAGCTTAGTGCAAAATCACATATCTCTGCAGAGGCGAGGGCTTTCTCAAATAGTGGTATGGCATAGAAGAAAGGTAATTCTCAAAAAAGTGTCCTGTGCACTCACAGGTAGGTCATTCAGATTTCCCTGTGCAGCTCTGCCACTCTCAAAAAGCACTTTCTGGTGGGAAGTACTTCAGATTAAGAAAATGCATGTATCGTAAATTTCATTGTATTTCTTCCAACAGAAACTAGAGATTTTACAAAGATGGTATTATGTTTTGGGTCAGCTTTGGGTTAAGTTTTTGAAGTAGAGTAGGAGATAACATTGACTGAAATAGTTTGGTATTAGTTCCAGTGGTAATTTGTTTCTCTCATATCATCAACTTCAAGAGCTTCAATATGTTATTAATTTCCAGCCACAGAGCACAGCCTTTTTAAGAAATCAGATGATGAAAGAGCCTGTGCACGTTGCTTTAGTTCAACAACAGACCTGACTTTTATATACTTTAAGAGATTTGTATTGTATAATTTATTTTCAGAATTTTCAGACTCTGCTTTTCAAACTACAATGATCTCTCTTAAAGGTTAATATCCTCTCCATTGCTTCCTTAAAACCAATTATTTCTATTCATCTTAGCATGGAAATCAGAGACTATAGACTGACTATATATTTTTTAGCATTACCATGCATAGTGGGTTTAATCAAAAAAATCTGCAATTGCTGCAAGGCCTACTGAAAAGCACAAACTCTGATCTAAGTTAATTCAAAGTAAGTTTCAGAGACATTTAGATTTGAAACTGACCAGTCATCATCAACTTGTCAGAACCACCTTCTTTGTATCTTAGCATCAGTATTCTGGAAGCTATTTGCCTTCTGCCCACTGGAAGCCAGAAGAAAAAAATATTTCCATAATGAAAATAAATGAAAAACTAATTAAAAGCCTCTGTGTTTCTAACTGGTGAAAAAACTCTAGCAAGTACTCTCCTTTCCTGTGCCATGGTAGGGCCTACTGACGAAACATCCAGAATAAACACAGAGCAGGTAGGAATGGGCTTTGCTTCTCCGTAGCCTATTTGAACTTAAAGCTTTTGAATCATGCATGCTGAATTAGATGAAGTAATCAGTTCTGAAGCATCACTATGGTTCTCTTCATAACTGAAAGACAACTATGCAGTAGGAGTAACAAAGCACAGTTTACCGCCAGTATGATCACTAGGCCCAGAGTCTAAATAGGCAAGTAATTTCTCTCTAAGGTATTGTTTTACAATGAGCAAAGTATTGTTTAAAAAAAAAAAAAAATTAAAGTGGATTCACGCTTGACTTCTGTACTTTGTTGGCTTATCTTCAAGCATCATATCTTCCATGGCTGTGAAATGAACAGCTGCTGTGACCATAGACTTGTGGCTTGGCTTGTTAAGATTTCATGGAACTGCAACAGTTTTCCAATAATGTCTCTTTCTGTATTTGTTGATTGTGGTTTCTTTTGAGATACCTCCACATTTTTATATCCTTCCTTAGTGTCTGGTCTTTACATGTATTTACTTAGCTGTGGTGTCTCCTTATTCTGAAAATTGACTTCTTATCCCCTCTAAGCTGTACTTACGTATTTTAAAGCAAGTACAGTTGATATTTAGGTCTCTAGATTTATGAATTGTTGAATTCTTTCTGACTCTAGCAACAACTACTCTTCTGTTTCTGCTTTCTAAATTTGAGCAAAGACCAGTCCTCTGCTTCTGACTTCTGAAGAAATACAAGCAGCAAAGAACTTCGTTGTTCTGTTCCATGTTTACTTTGTGACTTATTTATGGTGGTTGGTTTTTTTTTGTTGTTGTTTTCTGATCTGAAGACTGGGGGCAATAGGATCACTTCTGAAAGCTCTCTTCTCTCTACATGGAAATTTTGCTCTGATGAGCTCTAAATGATTCCTAGATGGAGAAGCCACATAACAGACAGTTGTTCATAATGCAGAGCCTAACACTATGATCAAGTGGGAAACAAAGGCACTCAGTACATCATGGAAACTGCTTAGTGTATTGAAGATTTAGCACCCTCTAAATAATGATTTTTCTTTTACAGTTTGGTCCCAGCCTGCTGACATAAAAGGTAGTGTTTTCAGTGATGTGAGCATCAAAGGGACAGGAAAATATTTTTAATTATCAAGTACATAATGAATCAAGTGATTGATTCCACCATTCATTATTATTTTAGGCCAGATGCAATGTTTCTTTCAAAAAACATTATTTTTTCTTCTGTGATAAGTGGCCTCCTTCTAAACTCTGAACGTTCATGAAAAGCTTTGGTGTCATATCTGGGAAGTCCTACTGCAGATAGCAATTTTGGGAATTTCCTAAGATCTCAAAAAATGCTTTGATTGAACCAGTCATACCTATGCACAATTTTCTTCTCTTCCATCTGGAAATGAATTGTGATAATCAAAAAGGGCACCCTTTCACAATTTCTATCACTAAAAAATTCATTACCTCAGGAAAAATCGGATCAATTACTTATGAACGGCAAAGACTGGCAATCATTAATGTTGTATTTCAGTTAATTGCTAAATTACTCCTAATTAATTGCTAAATTACTCCTAATTAATTGCTAAATTACTCTTAATTAATTCAGTTACTCCTACTTAAAGTATTGCATAACACCAATAAGGAAACTTAACAGGTCTACAAAGGCCTGCACTTCAAAAGACTGGTAACATAGAACATCCTTGGCACTGAGAAGCCTTGTGCTGAGAATTTTGTTTCAGGCCTATCTCTGCTAGTAAAAAGGTGCTGAGCATCAGAATCTGGCAGGAATAGGCTTAGCAGGAGCAGATCTGCTGGTATACTGGTGCCATATCTATGCAATTCTGAGAGGGTTCTCCTTTTCATTACAAGAGGTAACCCCTGAATGTGTTTATAAACTATTTGGATGTGATGCTCAGGGACATGATTTAGCAGTGGGTTGTTAGAGTTAGGGAAGTATGGTTAGGTTGTGTTTGGACTTGATGATCTTTAAGGTCTTTTCCAACCTGAGAAATTTTATGATTCTGTGATTCTATGATTTTCCCAGAATAGTGTGGGGCAAGGGTGAGGAGGTTGGCAGTTACTAACTGAAAATCACAGATGATATTTCTGGCTTGCTTGCCTCAAGCCAGATAGAAGCACCAATATTTCAAGAGAACCTATCTGTGTGATGATTAATAACATTATACTAAATATCCCAGAGCTAGAATTGTTTTTGAAAACTGATAAACCATTTCCATAAAAATATCTGTGAAATCCTGAAGGCTGTGAGTAGTATAAAGTTCTGTATTCCGTTTATTCAAATGAATAAAGATTGTATTCATACAAAAACAGTAATTTATAATAAGGGCCAAGGGGGATGGAATATCTGAAAGCCATAGGAAATATTTTTTTAACCTATAAATCACTGAAATTGCTTCTAAGTGCTTTTGAAGTAGAACCATGTTTCCCAAATCCATGTTTTTCAGCAGTTTCCATTCATTCTGAAATTCAGTCTTTTTTTCCTTGAATTACATGTATTTTATTCTTGGAACTTTTAAAAAAACTCCCAGCATTTGTGATGCAAGTGGACAGAGGACAGAACACTCAAATTAATAAGTTCATCTCATCTGAGAATATCACTGACTTAGTTCTCTTCAGTACAGAGTGCTGTGGTTTAACTTAGCAGGTGGCTTAGCACCACACAGTAGTTTACTCACTCCCCTCATTCCTAGTGGGATGGAGGACAAAATCAAAAAAATGTAGAACTTATGGGTTGAGACAAAACTACTTACTAAGATAGAGAAAATTAAGAGTGAAAATGACAAATATACATATGACTGCATATAACAAGTAATGCACAAGCAATCCACCAGTGAATGCCTAGTTAGCCCCTGAGCAGTGGAAGGAAGTCTCGTGAATATCCAAGCCTTTCAAAACTTTCCTTCTATATGATGTCATGTGGTATGCAATATCCCTTTGGCCAATTTAAGTCATCTGTTCTAATTCTATCCTCATACCATCACCAAGAGAACTGAAATGTCCTTGGCATTGTGGAGCACTGCTGGGCAACAATTAGAAACATCAGTGTGCTATCAGTGTTGCTTTTCTCCTAAAACCAAAACATAGCATCATACCAGACACTATGAAGAAAACCAACTCTGTCCCAGCTGAAACTAAGGCAGAGATTTAGGATAATAGAAGTATATGGTAGAAATTATAGAGTGCTATAAGGCAATATGTTCACAGGCATTTTGGTATAGTCTGAATAAGACACACAAAATGTATGATACTCCATATCTGAAGCAAAATGTTTTGTTCCAGTCTTTGGAATTTCTAAGCTTCTTTCTTCCTAAAGAAGGGAAGATATCCATACCTCACTTCTGCTCTCCCCTTCCTTTTCTTCCCTTCCGCTAGGCTGGTGGACTTCCCCTTGCAGGATGCGAGCTCTTTTAAAAGTAGCTAGATGGTTAAACATTCTCCCACATTTATCTTACTTCTTCAATAAGCTACAGCCCAAACAGTTTCACAGTTTTCCACAGTTTCCACAGTTTCCCTAGGGTTTCTTCAGCCTTCTTGCACTTCAACACCTCCACCTTCAAATTTCCAGCTCTTCCAGTTTTGGAGCCCTGATGTATCAACATACTTGTAGTCTCTTTTCTATTGTTTCTTTACAGCTGTGTCTGCTTTAAACTTACACAGCATTTCTCAGTCATGTGCTCTATCTGGATATTACAACACCCATAGAAAACTAGATTCAGTGGAGTTATAACCCCCATTAAAAAAAGCAAAAGAACAGACAGAATTATGGGTTACAAGCCCAAAATACATCATTATACCACCCGCATAACCCACACCTTACCAGCTTCACTCAGTAACTCATGAAATTACCCACTAATTGCTGGTTTAGCAAGAGTGCAACTTCTGGAAGGCTTGGGGCTGCTTTCATAACTGCAGTTTCTCTCTCCCACAGAGACTTTTATTCTAATCAACACAGAGGAATGAATAAAATTGGTTTGTTTCAAGTATGCATAGACACATTGGTCTCATAAAGGAGAACACACCAAAATACTTTTCAACAAATATAATAGCACAATTGCCTTTCTAAATGGAAAGAAAAAGAGAAAAAAACAGCACATTCTTTTCTTGCCTGTAACAATTCTGGAGTTATCACTTTGACTTCTGTTAGACTTACCTCATAATTTATTGAAAGAGAATTCATTCCAGTAATGAATTAAAGTATTCATAAGCACACTGGGATCCTTTAGGCTGAAAGACATTTCCATAAATATAACACATACACTTCTAACAAGACAAACTACTTGGATATATCCAACTATGTGCAGTCAGATTTAGATGCAAAACAAATTTAATAAGCTCCTGTAAGTTAAGAAACAGCCTTTCTCTTCTAAACATAGTTTAAATTGGCATTTTTTTTTTCAGTAAATGCAGATTACCTTCTGATTTCATCAAGAACAAGAATGGCAGTTTTCCACAGAAGTGGTCATCCTAACTGACTCATTCATTTAATCTAAGTGCTCTGTTCTAAATTTCCAATTTTTTCTCCATTTCCAGCAAGACTCAGTTTGGCTTTAGGTTGATAGGACTGAGCTCGTGGCAGTATATACCCAAGCAATTTGCCTGTGCTAAGCGTTTTACAGCTCACCAGAACTGAGCAGTGTTAGATGAAGTCTTTGGGGATAGGTAGCCTCTAGAAAGTAGCTTAATCTTCCTACTAGCACAGAAATTAAGGAAGTACTGTTAAGGAACAAAACTTGATGAGTTACAGGACTGTTTTCCACTGTATAAATGAAAGACCATAATTCATTTTAAAGATGTGAACTGATTGTGACTAATAGTTCTGCTTAAAATCCAAATGTAAGTGAGGAAAAGAAGTGGTAAGTTTTGGAAAGAAAAAAAAAATAATGAGAGTAACTTCCCTTGAAATGCTGTTAAAAAAAGGCGAAAGGTTTAAACTGGTACCTCTCTGCACTTTTTCCCATTCATTATGGGTGCCCAGTAATGGAAAATCCACTGACAGCATTTTCCAGAACAGTCATTATGCCTGCAAAGACAGGATCAGTAACATACAAGAAAACATGTTTACATGAACATATTTAAACAAAATGTTGGAATTAAAACTTGTTCCTTGAAATAGTCTATTCTTTTTCCTGTGTTCCCTATGCTATTTGGTCAGGTATTTTTTTTCTACTGATTAAGCTTGCATGACAGCTGAAATGATATAATCATGAGAAATCCACAAGATTCAAATATACCTGTTTGCAGATCAAAAAAAAAAAAAAAGGAAAAAAAAAAAAAAAAAGGCATGAAACTGAAGATGAAAACCAGAGTAGAGAAAGAATTTTTCTATTTCAAGCTCAGCTCAGCCCCAAAAAACTTACCACAGGAACTCTGCTTTTCTGCTTCCTACAAGCTTTGCATGGGAGCAATTAGCTTAAAGCATGTGACTTTGCGCAGTGCAATTCAAATAGCACAAAACGTGGAAGCTGAGAATTAGCTTGTTGTTCAGAAGACATATGTCAAAATCTCATGGTTAATTT
Source organism: Perdix hodgsoniae (assembly GCA_035772895.1). NCBI lineage: Eukaryota > Metazoa > Chordata > Aves > Galliformes > Phasianidae > Perdix > Perdix hodgsoniae. Next base: position 15,690,566 of record JAPSGF010000004.1, on the reverse strand, counting down.
CTCTGCTTTTTTTTCCCTGAGAAGGTGTGTTGCAAGAAGTTACATTCAGATGCAACATTTTTAATAATGTAAGTTTTCAGAACCACACACAGAATAGAAGGAGTAGCAAAGTGTGCACTTTTGGTAGTAAACCAGATTTGTCTGAATTTTTTCAGGGTACAGGGTTAATATGAGACAAACTGTAAATGAAATTGTATTTACATAAATCACGCAAGAATAATGCAGGATCGTACTGTTCCAAAGGAAAATGAGAAACATCTCAAGTAGAGAAATATTCTTCAAATTCTACATTGTACATTGTTAGGACATCTGGAGATTCTTTGTTCTTTGCAATTCCCAGTTCACTCCTAAGCATCATTATTAAAGTGTCTAATAAAAACTTCTGGCAAGCCCTAAGTATTTCGTAAGAGATTGTGCTATCTTATAAGATAATATCTTGTTAGGGTGTGAGGGGATAAAAAACAATATGTGGAAAAACATTCAAATCAGAGGAATCAATACAAAGCAGAACAAAAGTAGGAAAAGTACTCTTTTTGCTCAGTTGCAGCATTCAGACAAGCTCCTAGAGGAAATGGTAGGAGCCTCCATGTGCCGAACAATACTCCAAAGAATACACTGAGGAAAGAGCAGTGATGAACTGAAAGAAAGATAAATAGACACTCAGGAAAAGATGTCCAGACCTTACTTTCTGTATTTCATATTTGATTAAGGTCTCCTGAAATACCCATGTCTTGGGAAAAAACAATAACAACAAATAAATGAATAAAAGCCGCCTGTTGATTTTGTAGACTTGGTAAATTTTTAAAATGGTCTCTATATTTCAGCTGCTACGTTTCTCTCACTGGTCCTTTAAATCATTTCAACACCAGCATGGCTCTGTTGAAACCAGCAGGGTTACAACATAACAGTGTAGAGAACTAGGCCTACTAGTGTGATTGTTGGTTGCTAGACTGAAGGAAAATCAACTTTGTTTAAGCTTCACATAAGATCTTTTGATCACTACATGGACTAAACTAATCCAAGAGACATCAGAGTGTTCCTGTGTTTGGAGGACATCAAGTGAGCTGCATTCATCGTTTTCCAGTCAGAAAAATTACTGAACTAAGACAAAAAAAAAATGGCCTAGACATCACAGCTCTCAAAATATATTTCTAATCCCATAGATGTAATAAGCAAATTAGTAGAAGGGGAACGCAGGAAGAGCCATCAGGTCATCTTATTTGCCATTTTGCATATCCTGTGCCAAAAAAGGTCCTCCAGTCTTTGAGGGCAGTAACTTCCACGTCTAAAAAGACATTCCTCATGCTTTGGTTAAAGCATGTTTTCCCAGATGATAACCAGATCCGAGGATTTTGACGGATATTCACTATCTCCTTGTGGATACGTTTCTGTTAAAAAATAATACAAAAGAGATTGAGAGAGAGAGACTTTCCAGGAACATGAGCTCTGTACAGAGATAAATCTGGAAAGTGTGCCAGATGACTTGTACATGCCAATAATCAAGTTAGCAAAATGTTGAAAATCTTAAAAATGGCTTCTGCCCTTAGCAAGAAATGCTTTGCTGAAGGTGGATGGCACCAGGAGGCTTCCAGGACTGCAACTGCAAAAAATAGAATCCCAATTCAATCCCTGAACAAACATCTCACTTGCAGGCTAAGTAATTCTCTGCAGCTGCTCAGGCTCCACGACACCAACTTATAACTTGCAGTTCCCAGAATTAAGTAGTTTGCTACAGCTGCTGACAGTCATGTGGAGGAACAGCCAGTGCTGAGAGATTTTTAAATCTGCAGAAGTGCCAGCCTAGTACCTTTCCTAGTACATTTACAATCCGAGTGTAGATGTTGCATTGTTGGATTAGTTGGATCAACCGTTCTTAAAAATCAGCGTTTACTGGTCTTTTAAACCCATTATTTCTCTCTATGTATACGAAGATACTAGATTGTTCCCACAACAAAGTGACAACAGATATCTGTATTTCTTAGTTTTTCCAGGCACACTAACTCAAAATGGCAGGAAGCTCAGCCCAAAGACAAAGATTATTTGATTGCTGATATACTTCTAGTGCCCTGCGGATTATGTGATGGTTTTCTTTTTTTGTTTTGTTTTGTTTTGTTTTGTTTTGTTTTTTGTTTTGTTTTTGTTGTCTTTAGGATAAAGACTGTAAAAAGCATTTACCTTTTTGATGGAACTGTTTTCATTTCATAAGCTCAGATTCAGGGAAACTTGCAATATTAACATGGAATATGTGATAGATAGGAAATAGCCACTCTTTCCACTTGATTAGAACACTATTACTAAATGCAGGCAAGTCTCTCTTCTTGAGGTTGCACACAGTAATTACATATTATTGCATATAGTTGTGTAAATTATTGTGAGAATAGTGCCGAGTGGCTTAAGGAGATCATATAAGTAAATTGCTATAGCAAATCCCACTCTTCAATGGTTGTTTTTATCTTTTCTCATTGATTAACCATAGGAGATTACTGACTAATCAACTTCAGAGTGAATTAGTTCACATTTTTACATACATTATTAGTTTACTCCTTAGTTTACAAACATTCTCTAAAGATTTTGTGGGTTTTCAATTGCAGAGGAGAAATATGCGCACCTGATAAAGAGAAGGGCCTGAGGTCCCTCTCAATGGCATGGAGAGCAAAGGCCTTCTGAATAGCTAATAGGAAAAAAAAAAATAAAAAAAAAAGGAAAAAAAAAAAAAAGGGAAAAAAAAAAAAAACAGAAAGAAAAAGATGAAATACTTTCAAACCTGAAATGTTTTTGGAAATTAGGTACTCAAAACTTGTATATAGATTAACATGCCTAAAACTTCTAGATTTAGGAATTCTGAGGATGTTTCTTGCAAACAGACTAGTATATTGGTTTTATAAGCGAAAATGAGCTCAGACTGCAGTCTGAAAAAGAAACAAATTTGCAGAAGGCTGCTAGCCAGGTGAATGTGTTTGCACATTTCCTGTAATATATGTTACATTTTATACCAAAGATTAGAAAGAAAATACTGACAGCTTTTCAGATCATGGCATGTGCAGTATCATTTCACAGTAGGATCTAAAGATGAAAATCTCCAGAGTCAAAGTTCATTAGGAGCTCTAAGGATCCTTCCAGGTGTTTTCATGGAAAACGATACAATAGAGCATAGAGATGAAAGAACAAATATATATTATTTTAAATCATAGCTTCAGGGCTTAAAGTTAAGCTCAGCAAGTACTAGGAGACCATGTATGGATTTCAAAGCAAATGTACATCTAAAGAAAGTAATTTTTCATTACAATCATATTTTACATAGCATTGACTTTTTTTCCCCCTCACAGTTTTCTCTTCCTGTACTATCACAATCTTTTCTTCCAATGCTTCTTTAAGGAAAAAAAAGTTTCAGAAAATGAAGGAAAAAAAAAAACAAACACTTCTGTTGGTCTTCATGGCCTCTTCATTCATTATTTCCTGGCTATATGCAGAATTCAAATATAATTCAGTTTAGAACTGGGTATGGCAACATGCCACACTCTCCATTAAATAAAAAAAAAATTAAAAAAAATAGTGTTGTAACAATAATAACTAATGTGAGGTTTCCTATTTCAGATGTGTGTTATGAGAAAGTGTGATAAGTTCCAGTCATACCTAAGGCCTAAGGTTTAGAGAAAGCAGAATTTTGAAAGCTCCTTCTGTGAGGACGCGAGAGTTCTGTGTTGTTCCGACAGACAGTATGCAAAAATAATACATTCTTCTGGATTTTTTGAGAGAAAATACTTAATCTTTCATATGCTATCATGCTCCTTACAGTCTGAATAAAAGAGAGTGACATCTGAGAGCTGCTTTCACCATCTTTCAAACTTCTAGGCAGACAAATAGATTAATTACACGTGCAAAATTCTCCAAGCTCACAATACTTACTTTAAAGTTGAACAGACAACTGTTACAGTGGGGCTGGTGAACTCTTGTTTGTGTATTGAGGAAAGGATTTTACAGACAAGCATGTAGAAAAATGTAACTATGGTTCAAAGTGGTTTCAGGGAACACTTTATTGATACTTTTGAATAACCCGTTCCATCCCTTAGTTCATTATGAATACTTCCAAGATGTTGATGTTTTTCATATGGGTGGTAGGTAGTATGAACATGAATATTATGGACCTTTGTATTACACAGAAGAGACATACAGCCCCGAACACCATTTACAAGTAAATACATGAGGTTGTTGGGTTGGTTTTTGTGTTTACTGGGTTTGTTTTGTTACTCCAAAATTTTAGCTTTCTTTTACTGTTATCAAAAATTGAACAAATAACATTTGTTTCACCTGGCTAAGTTAGCACAATCCAGTCTTTTATTCAGTTACCAGCACAACCTCTTTACAACTGTTCCTTGGAATTTATAGATTTTTCCATTCGCAAGTAAACTTTTAAAAACTTGTTAAAAGAAAAAAAAAACCTTTGAATAATTAGGAACTGAATGCCTAAGAAAAACTTCTTCGGAAACACGCTGAAGACAGAAACTATGATTTTATCACATTTTCCCCTGGGATTCTGCTTCCATTGATGCCAAAAACAGTAATATCAGGAAACATCAACTCTACAAAAGGGAACACATAGAGTAGTTCTTTCCAATTTCACTTTTATGCATGAGTTGAGCACAGATATGGGGAAGTTTTATTCATCCACATGTCTCTAGAAATAATTTTTTGTGTTCTAATTAAATTCCGGGTATATTTCCATTAACATATTCTATTTCAAATATCTGCAAAGTTAAGATATGCATAAAATATTATTTGGGTATAACTAAAGAAGCATATAAAAACATATTGGTTGCCCCCAGATGGATACATATGGTCTTGTGGAAGATCATAATACTGCACACTGTTTAGCAAATGCGTCTTTCCAGTAAACTCCATACAGGACTGTATAAGAAACTATGGGTTAAAAGCAGAATGGAAAAAAAAAGTAAGAAATCAGAAACATATAAAAGGCAAAAACAAGATATTTATCATCATTATTATTGCATATTACAATGTTTCAAATTTCTTAAAATCTTTCTGCTGAAAGACTGAAGCATTAGCAGCATTATAGGAATTAATGAAGGTGAAAGACAAGGCCACTGGAAGAATAATTGAGTTGTACAACAATTATGGGATTTAATCAAAAGTCGGGTACTCAACTGGTGATATGGAAATAAAAGCATGAAGTCTCCATTCCAACACCCTCACTTCACTGCCATACATCACATAAAAGTTTTGCTGCTTTTCATGGACATTCTGTCAGAAACTGAGGAACCTGAATAGAGAAAAGTAGTACCACTTGCAAGGCTTTTTTTTTTTTAATGTATTTGCCTGCCTTGGTATATATATATATGTATGTATATATATACACATCTATTTATTTTTTCAGAAACATGATCAAGAAAAGCTACCTGTAAAGATGGCAAGTTTGTATGGGAGTTGGAAATAGTTGCTCTTCCAACCCAAGCCATTCTATGATTCTCAAATATTCTTGCTTCACTGTCAACTGAACAGCTTCCTACTACAGAACTTTTAGGCATGTTATCAGCGTAACCAAAGTAGAATCTACCAAAATAAGAGATATGTAAAACCACCTCCTTTTGCCCAGAATATATGTACAAAAACTTAGGAATAGCTGCACATAGACATAGATCTGTTCTTACATTCAACATCAGTTCAATTCTCTTCTGTCTCCCCTAAGAATATCTCACTGGCCATTTTCCCTGTAATTATCCCTTCTATTGGCCTGATCTGAATATAAGAAAAAAAAAGAACAAGTCATATGAACTGAGGCTACTAGAGATATCATGTAACATGAGCACTGTTGCAGCCCTATTTAACACACACACACACACACAAAAAAAGGTCTGTTCAGAGGTAGTTCTGAGCAATCCAACCACACTGGCCATTTCTGCTGACAGGGAGCACTGCACCACAGAATTACCCCATGATTCTGCTTCTGAGCAAAAGAAGCTGTATTCAGCACAGCAGATTTCAGTAGCTGACAGGAAGAGGATCAGTGTCAAGGGTCAGGAATAGAAACCTCAAAATGCACCACATATTTTGGAGATTCACAAAATCATCAAAACTTCTTCAGAATTAAGTTTGCCAGATCAGTTCCTTAATTGACTGTGGTTTGTCTGTCATCATTTCCACGTGTGCCATGACTACTCTGTAAAAAGTTACCCATTAGAAAAGCAAAACTCTTTATTAAGAGGAAAGCCTACACCACATATTATAAAAGAACATGGAACAAAAAGAATTTTCAGCTTTTAAATGAAGTCTGAATGGCCTCTTGTCCAGGGCAATCTCCAGAAACTTCCTGCAGTGTCTTGAAAACCTTTGTTTCACATACTAATGTGCATCTCAATTCACACCAAGAAAAGATTAATTATCTTCAAAACTGATGCATGATGGCTGATTTAAACAATCAGTCCTTACTGGGTACCCATTAGAAGATACACCATTATCATGACAGATAATATTGACTGCAATTTACACAGTTGGGACTCCAGTTGAATCTAATTTTCTGTGTGCTCCTACAGCAAGCAATAAACTGCCAAACTGTAGTGAGAGACTAACTGGCATATGTGTGAGGTGTCTCACAGGCAGTGCCGCATTGAGCCACCGGTAATATATGTCAGCAGATTGCATATTCTCTGCCTAATGTGGCTTACTGCTATTTAAATAGATATCATATGTGTACTTACAATGCTTAACTGCCTTTATAAAGTGTTTGGGGGATCTGTGGGAGGAAAGGTCGTGTGACTTCAGGACTGCTCTCCACAGAGGCCCATTGCACAGCCACCTGTGATTGCAGGGGCCTGGCTCTGCAACCCAATGCATTGATGGGACTTCTGCACACTTCTAATAAAACAAAATCCCTATTTTTAGCTCCTCCAGAGAATACGGGGATACTGTTACTAAAATGTAATATAAAGCAGAGGTGAATGGTTTAGTCGTAGTCCCATGTTTTTAGCATATGCAGTTAATGCTTTAAAATTACACTACAGAAATCAGCGCCGGTTAGGTAGCCAAACTCTGATCCTCACTGATAATTTAAATAACTTTGGTGAAATAATGAATTTACATTTGTCCCAGGAAATGAGATCAACACTGGCCCCTTTAACTGAGCAGATCCCCACATGGTATTACTGTCATAGCTCTGTAATTACTAATGTTTATTAATGTTCTGTCTGCCTGCAGTTTTAGTCATAATACTAAGATGCTGATGACTCTCTACCATCTAAATAATTTGGTTGATCAAGATAAACTATTGATCTACTCATGTTCATCTTAACTTCTTAGGAAGCGGTGCTTATTTACTGCAGAGCGTAAATCAGTGATGTATCCCTATCAATGGCATTGCTGCTGACGTCATACACCACTGAGTTTAAACAATGACATCAGTGGCAATGTGCATGGATCAGGATGCGTGTGATGTGTCACACAGAAGCAAAAAAACAGCTCTGTATAAATACACGTCTTTACATCATCCTTTCTCTCTTGGATTTTCAAGTTGTATTGATAGAGATTCACACAATCAGGAATATTTACTGTAGCTTGTCATCTCTGCAAGCTTACCGACAAGGTGTTCTGCTTCAAGAAAATATATATATATTTATTTTGGTTGCTTGGATCACTGCCTAGACAGGAAACGATGAAACAGATGTCAGGGAGTAGAATGAGTAATAGAATAAATTTGAAGGGTGATTTGAGCTGCTAAGAAGATGACACTTGAGAGGTCAGAGGCACAAAACACTTTCCACTTTCTTTCCTTCTGAACTCAGAGCTTGAAGCACAAGCTGTGTGTGATTCAGCCTTGTGGAGCTGGTGAGGCCAGGCCAGCTTTTGTTTAGATTTATTCAGCCATTGTGAAGGTCTTCAGCAGAACCATCTCAGAAGGTAATCTTTAAAATAAAATCAAAAATGGAAAGCAGGTCAATACATTACAGCTAGTTAAACTGTTTCATGCACTGTTGTACTATTATAGACTCAGATCTACCCAAGGGGCTGAGAAGCTATTAGCTACCCGATCTGTTCCCAGCAGCTCAGCCTTCACTCTCACAGCTGTGCAGCTTCCCCCTCCCTCTCATTTATGGAGGAGTTGCAGTTGGGGCTGTCCTAACGCTAAGTGGATATTGAATCACTATTTATGCTACAGAGATAATCATAGGGTTTCAGAGCCCAGATGAGGAACTTTCCCTCCCAGTATTTATTCCTGGCCAAACGATGGAGGCACGCCTCCTGTTCCCAAAGTATTCAGCATAGGCTGGCAGGAGAGAAGAAAGGAATGTGTGAGACAATATTGCGCCTCTCCTCATGAACTGGGAAAGAGAGGCACCCAGAGCTGAATTCCAAGGGAGGATTGTAAGAGAATGGAGAGCCACCGAAGTTCCAGTCCCTGGGCACTTTGATTACAAAACCATCTTCAAACGGAATTTTGCAAAATTGACAACTCTTTACCCAGGAGCAATCGGTCTGGCTTCTCAAGTTGACAAATCACGTGTGATACCTGCAGGAACAGACACAAATGCCTCTGCTGCAGGGTGATGGGAGCACTTCTCGGCCCCCCCATCCTGACAAGCCAAGCAGCCAAAACCCAAAGAGTAATAGAGGATGTGGTGTAGCAAGAAGGGCACCCAGATGTACACACTGCTACGTGTGCATGTTTGGGGGGGTCATAGCAGCTGCCATACTATAAAAGTGTTCTGGGGAAGTGGTAGCTACAGTCAGGAGATTTCTGTGATAGTATTACCACAACAATAAAATGTGAGTAGCTAAAGATTCAGCCACTTTGCTTTTATTACTGTACATTGCAAGTTACCTGTAGATAACCATTAGTAAACATTCAAGGCATGTTCTATCTAACGATGAAAGCTCTTTGCTCCAGAAAGTAAGCACAGAGTACATCTCTATTTACTTGGCTTGAAGCAATTCTAATGCACAGAGCCTAGACAATATCAGGATTAATCTACAACACAGCAACTTAAATTTTCTATTGAAGGAAGTTGCTGCCACCTGCAGGCGAAACTGAGAGCCAGCAGAGCACCTACAGAAAGTGTATTCTGAAATACTGGAAGTCCAAGTAAAAGGTGAAAAGCAGTTAAGTCTCACAATGCTGTATCAGTATTACTTAGTTACAGTTTTTTATGATAAAACAGTTATCTTTACATTGTTAGATGTCAGAATAAATGGTGTGCAGGCTTCCTTCAGAACTTAACACCTACTTGTTTGGGTTTTTTTCCTATTCTGCATAGTACTTTTTTCCTTATTAAAAAAAAAGGCTTCCAAAATGATTTAGATTAAGTACATGTAGGTTCTGTGTATTGCTGCTCACCAGTGAGAAGTCTTTCTCTTAAGGTGAAAGTCAATAAAAATGAGATTGGAAATTGTAGGTAACTGAACTTTAGTTATTCAGATCAGACTTGGGCTGAATATGGAGTTCAGCAGGTTTTCTTGTACATTACAAAAATGGCATGGATTTGTTAATGGCTGTATTTTGAATGAATAAAATGAACAAGAAGAAAAACATTAAGTAATTTTTCCCTCAAATAAACCATAGGAAAATGACAGTCTGTTTTTCCTTTCACCCTTTTGGGCAATGCCCTCAATAACATGATGTAACTTTTGGTTAGCCCTGAAGAGGTTAGGCAGTTGAACTGGATGATCTCTGAAGGTCCCTTCGAATTGGATTATTCAGTTCTGTGCATGAGGAAGCTGTTACCTCAGCTTTAAGGCTGGAGTGTCCCCCTCTGCCAGCCTCTTGACAGTGTTCCTCCACTGAAGTCGGGATCTCAGCACCTCACCAGCCAAAGAATTACAGGGTTTCTGAAAAGTGGAGATGGCATGCAATAAGTTTACTGAAGCCTTAGAGTATAGTTACTTTAAGTGTTTGCACAGAGCTGGCATTTGTCTATTAACTCTGCACAGAATAGTCCAGAGAACTCTCAGCTGCTCTTCAAGACAACAGAATGTCAATCACAGATATGGCTGTGACCATTTACAAATCAGTCAAAAAAATAAGCAGTCAAGGTAATTCTAGTGGTGTAGATCAAGTAAGCCTCACTGAAAGCCACAGGTGATCAACACCTCGGAGTCCACAAGATGGTACTCACAGCACTGTCCAGAAAGGACCTGCTGCATAAATCCCAACACTGCTTCTGGCAGGCTTCAGAGAATTGTACTTAGAAGTTAAGCTGTAAGATCAAAGCATAGGGAGCAATCTGTGCCTTCCAAAGAGACATAGCCAAGCATCAATACTGGGTTTCTACCTGAAAAATCAGGACCATGTCTGCAGACCCACATGCAAGACTTTGCAAAGAACTTTTTATGCAGAAGTAAGTACTTTTGTAAAATACATAGTTTTTGTTAGAAGGATTCTTTAATGATGACTTTAACTTGTTCTCAGACTTCAGTTATGCTGAGAAAAGTTAGCAGAGCAAAGATCAGGCTGCATGAAAGTCTCCCCCAATCTTTTTATGTGCAGCAACACATCAAAGGGCTTCAAGGGTTTTAATAATGGAACTATGACAGCCCAAGGAATAAACTGAATTTGAGTGGACAGTTGCACAGGACTTAGAGCTTAATCTAGGGAGGGTGCAACTTGCTGAAAGGAGCCAATATTAAAGTAATTATGTATTTAAAACAATTACTATTTATTCTTCAAAGAGACATAGTGAAGTGAAGTAACCAACTTTAAATTATTTCTGGTAATTGCACTGCATCCCCAAATTATATGTCTACATTCTCTTTGAACTAGGCTTTCCAAAAAAAAAAAAAAAAAAAAAAAAACCCTTGCATTTTTGCTTAAGGACTAACTTCCCTCTTGAATACTTCCTCTCTAACTTATAATTTCCTGCAATAGTAATATAGGGTGTTAAGGCTGAGTAAATATCTATAATTTCACCTTTTCTATTTAGAACAGAAATATGTTTAATAATGAACAGTTGTATAGCATAGAAGCATAGAATGGTTTGGGTTTGAAGCAATCTTAACTTACCATTGACTTTTGATAGTCTGAGAAATTCTGTGAAAGTATCAGTACATTTCTATTACTGTTGTAGTAGCTTGTCAACACGATTGCACATAGCAAAATGACTGAGCAAAAATTTAAGAGGAATCACTGTTTTTTTGCTTTCTTTCATTTCTCTCACCTCTACATGCAAAATCTGATTGAAAGTAATTCCCAGTGTCCATCATTTCAACTGAGATACAATCACATTATTCTTGCATAACAGAACCTAAAGAAAAAACTCCACCACTTGTATCTTCTCCTCATTGGCCAGGACAATAATGTAAATTTTACTTCTATTTAACAAAGTTAATGATAGCTTGTGGGGAGATTTCCAGTGCTACACTTAAGAATATATCTTGCTCACACACACATGCAAAGGTTAAAAAGAAAGCAGCAGAACAGACTCAATACAGACTACTCATGAAACAGGGTCATTTGGGGCATCTGGTTTATGCCAAGATCTAGCTTACAGCCACCCTCACTGCAAGCAGTACCCACCCTTAACAAGCTGAGAGTTGGCTCCTGAGCTGCAGTCTCTCCAGCAGTTTCATATTTGCACTGAATGCAGACCTGGTTCTAGAGGAAATGGTTTGGCTTCCTGCAGATATGATACTCCTACCAGCCTGCCTTGAATCTACTAGGCCTGTTCATTCTATTCGAAGATTAATTCCTTTTCTCTCCAAGCCTTGTTACACTTCCCATTCTCTTTGATTCTATTTTGGGACTGTGTCTAGGCTAGATTTATCTTACATAGTAATGCGCAAGCTTAGCTAGTTGCCTGTTCTAGCTATATCTACTACTATATATATATATATGAAGGAAGATCAGCATCTTTCTGAAGGGAATGTCACCTCTACCTCAGATTTTCTCTGAGAATAGGGAGATTTGTCGACTGAAGAGCAGCTTCCACAACACAAAAAAGCTTTGAACCAAGATTAGAGTTATTTTTTGTAACAACTTCGTTTTTGTGTCTCTGCTTTAGAAAACAATTCCTCTGCATATAGGCAGGTCACAGATGAGTTGCTTAGGCTAGTTCTCTGAAGCTCAGTTCAGCTTCCTAAATATTTGAACCTAGTGAGGTTAGAGTTGCCATACAGTATTTAATATATGCTATGACTTCAGCAAACATGACACAGAACATAGAAGAAATCCACTCCTTTCTGATGTAGTGGCCAACAGTCACACTGGATACTACATAGCAACTCAAATTACATAGGTGCTTGCACATAAGCAACTAAATACAGTCACTACTATTTACATATTTAGAATTATTTATGACTATTCCTATGCTTGTCTTCTAAGAGCGTGTCTTAACTATTTAAAGAGTGTGCAATTTTCATTTTCTTAATAATGAGAACCTGTGGACTGGCCTACAATAAAAGCACAGTAAGAAGTGAGCACTTCCATTTTACTGTGGGTGAGCCTCCTCATGACAGGTGTGCCACATACACCAGAGTTACTGAGTTTTGCTTGCTGTAATCTCTGGATGGATAACATGTTCTGTTTATCCTGGGTAAAAACCTGGAAATGAGATCTGAGTATTTATTGAGCATTTTATCAGCTCATTGTATGTTAGTTCTTTGTCTATTACAGAATTTAATGAACTTGAACATAAAGCATAAATATCTGAATACCTGATAGCACGTAGGCCTCTTCAGTAGCTGTTATGCTCATATTATAACTAATCTCTTTAAGTAATTTCCTAATTTCAAATGCCTCTAAATAATTTCCTAAGTTCCTTAAAAATTCCTTCAGACGTGTTTTGGGGGACATGTCATTTTCTTCAAATATATATATATATATATATATTTTTTTTTTTTTAATTAAGGGAAGTTCAAGCAATCCATTACTGTACTCCGCAGTACTATTAACCATGTGACACCAAGGGGCCTTTTCCTCAAGTAAGGAAATAAAATATCATTACATTTTCTCAACAATCTTCTACTCTGATCCACTCTTCTTCTTGAAGGGTAACCAGAACCCTATCCACAACACAAGTAACTCCTGAGCATCCTGGTGGCCAGCTCCAGGCATCCAGGTATACCAGTGGGTCACACTGTGGATATATCTTCCTGCTTGAGGTCACTGCTAATCCTAGAACAGTGCTACTCTTCCAGCACTTCAGACTAACCGCCTGCATCTCTTCAGTTTTCTGTAATTCAAATTCCTCTCTTCCTCTCAACAACTTCTTGAGATGATTTTTCCTGCGCTTTTTATAACTCTTTTTTCCCCCACTCTGCCTTTTCCTTCTGCCTTCTGGAAAAGTATATATGTATATATATATATATATGTATATATATAAAAGTATATATATATAATATATATATATATATTTCCCACTTGATTTTTGTTTCAGCAGTACTGTTTTTTATTAGCACCAGTTTTTTTCCATTAGTCAGAGAGCGCACATTAAGAAAAACTAAACTCAGTGTTTTCATTTCACAGTGAGAAAGAGTTTTGCATAGAGTTCAGAGCCATCCTGCCATGCAGAAAAGGTGTGAAGCATCTGTCTGGGTAGCAACAGCACCTAGGCATCATGGGCTCCCCAACCTGCCCAAGGCACAAGAATCCATTTCATCAGTACCATCAGACCCTGCCACAGCTGTTCCACAGTAGGGCTGTCTCCAGCCATGCCCCACCAGTGGATCAGGCTGCACCACCCTTCTTCTTTGGGGCATGCATGGGAACTGCTATGTCATGGCCTGAATCCCTGATTGATCACCTGAGGCAAGCAATAAGTCAGCCAAAGAAGCACAGGTGAAAGCAATTCACCTGTGCTGCCAGAAGGGGTAGAGCCTGGCTCCACCTCTCCTAGACCCATTTAAGAGCTGACTACAAGTGGGGAATGTTCTGTTCTGGAGATCTGCTTGAGTTTCATCACTGCTTAACTCTCTTGTTTATTTTATAATTATAGCATCTTAATATCTGTTGATTATACAGGGTGCAAGTGAGACATGAAAAGAGTCAGTGGGCAAAGGGCATCCTGCAAGTGAGGGCTCCTGAAATACCTTTCAGGTGAGTAACATAAGCAGGATGGCTGCTTCTTCTTCTACCATATTACACTGTATTTTCCCCATACATTCCAGCTTTTGGTTAACTGACTAAGATCTAAGAGGAATTTATTTTTCTGTTTAATTAGTGTTATTACCATATTCTGGACAATCAGAGTCCAATACATAGTCCCCTACTTTAGTAGACATTGGTCTACCTAAGAAGAGGGTAATGTAACTCAGTGTCCCACATCTTATACAGGAAAGCAGTCTAAGGATTAAAGTAATTGTACAAAGACACTTAAGCTTACAGCTTGCAAAAGCATGTACTTCAGGACATCATAAGCCAGAATTTCTATTCTCATATTTGCATTAAATAGCCCTAGAAGAATCTTCTACACTGAATTCATCTAGTTGGTATTTTTTACTCCCACAGTATTCTGAGTTCCCAGATGAAACTGTACATGGCAAGAAGTTTTTTGTTTACTCGTTCACTGTTATCCTCAGAATTCACAAAAAGGTAGTAGTTATCTAACAGCACAACTGGGGACTCATAGCTGGGATGCAAACTGCCCCCAGCTTGGTCTGCATCAAAGAGAGGCAGCACTTATACCATGCTTGTGAGATATGATAGCTAACAGAGTATCCCCTTTGAGAGGAACTCTGTTCTGGATTTTCAGACTGAAACATCAATTTTATATTACACCATAAACAAATAGACATGCTACAGCATCTTCCTATCAGAGGATGGAGTACTGCCATGGATGCAGGTTGGAATGGGGACATAATACGCAACCGACGTAACTGCCATTCTCAAAACTTTATCTCTTCAGTAATATCTCATTATGCACGTTGGAGGAGGAAGTGAAGGAGGACTCCAAAATAACAGAAGTGCAGAAAACCTCTTATGTAAATACATAAGCAGTTGTGTACCAAAACATAAATTCATAAACAACCTGAAAATTTGCAGATATGGAAAGCCATGAGAATGAGTAATCTGTAAGAATTCTTTGTGATAAGTTTTCTAGAACTGCTATATAGACAGCAAATAAATGAACTGAAATCTGTATTGTCCCAAGAAATAAGTAACAAGCTGGGCTGATGATTTTCATAAAGAAGCTGTGAGTAACATTAACAACACAGTTTGAGAATAGTTGTGTTGTATCTTTTATTTTAGGCATAAAAAAGTTTTCTTCTAGTAAGAAAATGTGAAAATAGTTTGGTACTGTAGAGCACCTGGTTATAATTGAGAAATATCACTGCTTCTCTCTGACAGTGAATGCTGGGTATATTTTGCCCTAGTTATTACTATTATTTATTCATTGATTAATTATACTTTAGGTTCATTTCCATAATTGTGTACCAAGAAGACATCTGTGTGAGTATCAATACCATGTAAAGTGAGCTAAAAGTGATTGCAAAGCATACCAACATCCTTTGTAGACAACCAGGAAATTGGCACTGCACTGTCAGCTGAAGAAAATAGGATGGCTTCTGCAGACTTCTTTCCTTCCAAAGAAAAGCAAAGTCGAAGATGCATACTTAAGAGTCTTGAGTTGCACAGTCCAGCATTTCCACTAATAGCTTGAGCTGCTTCAACATAAAACATGCATAAGGGTTCGGTCAAGCTTATTTCTGTGCAAAATGAGGTTCAGAACAACATCCAAAAAGCTTTGTTCCAGGGTCATTAAGCAATGCCATTCAGTTGCCATCATTGGAGCTAGCATATTTTAGAGAAAGCTGATAAATATTCTGTGAGTCACAAGACATATATCAGAACTTCTGAAGTGCTGCATGTCCAGTCATAATTATGCACTTCCACAAGAATACTGAAATCACAACTCCCGGAGATTTGGCAAAAATCACAAACTTTACTTTGGAATGAGAAGTTTGTAACTGGGTTCTACTACACGTGTAAATGAAATAATGACAGAAAACTGGTAAGTAAAATATGAATTAAAGTTCTACAAAATTATCTAACTGTTCCATAATACCTTAGAACTATTTTTTGAACTATGGAACAAAATTTAGGAAACATTAACTCTTTCCTTGTTGTTTGTTCTCTGAGAACATACTATAACATACAAAATTTTTTGAGAAGCTTCAGGAGAATGAATATTAGCACTGCCATGACCAGTATTTACCTTTTTTTCTATAGTTGAATATTATGCACAAGCAAGTGTATTAATTTCAGACTGATATTATGTTCTTATCTCAGCTGAACAGATCAGAGTTCAGCCCATGTACAGCTACCAACCAGATAGATAAACATACAGAGCTTCTGCAAGCACATTCTAGATGTCCTAGGCACTGATCAATGATCCAAAAACTGAGTAATTAAATCACTTAGCTACCTGAAGCTGCAGTCACACAGCAGTCTAAGAGCAATCTTATCATTGTGAGAGGCATCAGCAAGGAAACAGCCAGCTACAGGTTATAATTCCGGATCCCTTTCAACACCTGGATCAGAACACTTCTCTCAGAAGCACTTCTTTCACTTAACTTTACCTTACACACTCAGAATTTTGAGTTATATGCATAACAGTTAGAGTCCTTTGCAAGTTGCATGCATTTCATGATTGCTCCAGCAGTACTGTGTTGGTTTTTTTCTGATTTAAAAAGTCAGACTTTTCTAATGCAGTCTTGGTTTTACTTCCTTTTCTTTAAATAAATGAATGAAGTCACTGACAAACTCTTCTTACTCCTTGTTGTGCTTTGTTTGACTTGCTGTATTTTAGTTGCTCTGAGGAAATGGACCTTTAGATTTTGTTTCAACCCAGCAAAATCCAAACTTAACCTCCACTGGTTTCTTTTGCTTTCCACAAACTTTAAGCCTGTTGGAGTCGATATGTTCTTTAAAAAGAGACATAGATGCCTTCTTCCAAGCACTTTTCTTGAATGCCACACGCTGAAGTTATAGGACTGTCAGATGAATGCTCTTTGAAAGTTTTTGTTCTGAATCTGTAGCAAAGCACGGCAATGGCTCACTTCCAGCAACTGTCTATCATATTCCATTCTGACAGTTGTTTTCCAGCTACATATACCACTAGAATCTATAACTTAAACAAGAAGGAAAGAACAAAAAAAAGATACTGTAAGATTAATGGTCTTTGGAACTATATCACCACAATCCCAGCTTCAGTCACCATAAATAGAAACACATGAACAAAATCAATATATTATGTTGGCCTAGTGACTGAATATGCTTTCCATAAACTTCAGAAGAATAGCATTAAGCTAACTTAGGCCTCTAAGCACCACCCTGAAAATCAAGCACAGAATATTCAAGAATTTTCTCAGAAACGCCTCATATGATGCAGAACTTCTTCCCCAATTATTTATTCCCATAAAGAGTAAACATTATTCCCTTGAACAAAGAATCATTGTAAACTTGTTTTTGCTAGCATGACTGCACCAGCTGAGATATCTGAGGGATGCACATTTACTCCATTTTCCAAACAGCTAATATTAAAACTCTTCCTTGGTTTGCCATCTCTCCACTCACTTACTGGCTACATGAGTGCACAAGGAATAAAGATAGGTCTCATTCATCTGTTTCAGAGGCAATTTAAAGCACAAAGAGTTACCTGTCATGAAATACACATAGGTCACTTCCATCATGGAGGGAAAGAAAGTGAGAAATGAAGGGTCAGTGAGAATGTTTAACAGCCTAAATCAGTCAAATCTGCACCACAAATTCATAGGCATCTGAATATTCAAAGTCCAAAGCATGTAAGTTGGCAGAAGGCTTTATCTCCCTTCCTGGCATGCCCTACCTTTGAAAACATTAACAGTTACATAGTAACTGTGCAGTGCAGCTCCTCAAAAGCAAGCTAAAAAGCATTCCTTAGTAAAAATGATAAAATTGTAGTGCTGACTCAAACATACCAGGAAATTCTTAAATATGTTTAAGTGATTGGATATTTTTTCTTGTGCCAAAGAACTCAATCCATAAAAGGCTTCTAATGTACCAAGAAGCGGTAAAATTGATTCTGATAAATTCTTTGCAACACCAAAGTGTCATTAGGAATACCAATAGCACATATAAGAAGAAATTAACACACTCAACTGGTGATAAGGCTCTACAGCTGTAAAACACTCCTCAGAAAGCACCCTTCATCCACAAAACCTTTGAAGGCTAGCCCTTAAACAAGCCCAAGGAGCCTTGTGGTCATCTGGAAGGCACAGGAGAATTACTTGCACCTGTGCTTCCTGGGCCAGCCATCCCCTTCACTAGGTGTTCAATCATCAATTCAGGACATGACATAACAGTTCCATTCCAGAGAGAAAAAGAAAGCATAGAATGTGTGGGAAATCTGCCCACGAAATTACACACAAGGTAAACATACACAAACAAATTTGATCGTGGTGACAGAGAATAAAATCCTTGTAAATGTATATTGGTGTCCTGCCTTATACCTCTCCCCAGAAGTTTTTAAGTTGAGTTTGTGATGGCATCTGATGATTCAACAAGAGTTGACAATTTAAAAGAATGGAGTTTTTCCTATGGTGCAGCAAAGCTTGCCACAGTGGAAGTATATCTCTTTTTGCTGTGGTATGATACTTCAGTTCTGACTGCTACTACTAGTAGTGCAGAAAGAACAAAATTAGTGTGCATGTACCTTATTTTCCTTTCACCTAAGTGAGATTAAGCAAACTGGAATTAAATTAGATGAAATGTCCATAGAAAATTCTCCATCTTTGCACATGAATACTACGACAGAGAGCCAAGAATACCTGACAGGTACTCAGCTAGAAACTGCAGTTTCAGATAGTCATTCTGCATTTATACGCAGTAGTTCACAGTACCAGTATAGCAGGAAGACCACATGAAAAGAAACAACATTTGATTTTCTTTCTTGTTGGATTTAATTCTCAAAGACTTTCAATGTTTCTGCTGTGTTTGATCCAAAGTTTAAAGATTTCCAGCAGTGACAACTTTTAATACTTTGCCTGTATGCAGTATAGAGGTTGGACTGTATGCAATATAGAGGTATATGTAGGTTTTATTGACTGCCCTTCTTGAGAAATGATAGGAGATTCATATATTGTTTCCAGACTTAGCTGCACAGTACATCATATACATTCACCTTGTCCCAGTGCATCTCAGATTGTTGCCTGCTGAGTCTCTCTTAGGACATGGACTCTTGTGGGAAATATCGTTGGAGATCTGCCCCAAGTTTTCACCCTTGATAATTGACTAGGAAAGGAAGAAGGAAACCAGCATTTTCAAGAGAGTGCATGCCTTCCTTCATGCTACTTAAAAATAAAATTGCCATAGTCTGTAATTGACACACACGGGAAAAAAAAAAAAGAAAAAAAAAACCACACACAACAGTTTTCAATAGTTACTGTAGTGATTTTTTTTTTTTTTTTTTTTTTACTATCACTGTTAGTTTTCAACATCCTTGTAATGAATTTTAATAAAAGAAAGATCCTGGGGTAAGATTCAAATTGCATGCAATAGTTCTGGTTTGCCCTTCTCTATAGAGTACATTGCCTCAAAGCAAATGAAGGAAAACCTTTGGCCAGTTTAATTAAAAAAAAAAAGTCCTTATGAGAAGACTACGCTAGTGAAAATCTTAAAAAAATACCCTGGTAGAATTATATGTGTTAAAACTTAAGGAAAAGTCATAGTTACATATTGTTTATAGGAACTGCATAGTGCTGTTTTCCCGGGAAATAAATATTGTACATTTTTTAATGATGTTTTTATCCTGAAAAATCAATGAATAGAGGAAAGAAGGAATGAAAGTAATCACAGTGGAACTGGAAATGTTTTTAGTTTTCATTATTCAATTTGTGCTCCCAAACTCGTATAAGTAAATACAAGAAATTAGTAGACTCATTCCTGTAACACTGAGTATTTTCTGCTGATATGAAATGGTCATAGCTTAAAATCTGTTAGCTTTTTCTTCTGTAGGCATAGCTTATCCCACTTGTAAAGAAACATTCCTGAATTTGTTACATGTGGACCAAGAAAGTTTCCTGTATAAGACCTCTAAGATGTCACATTTCCAGAAATTAATGAATTATTCTGAGTTATATAAAGGGAAGGAGAAGGAGAGCATATGGTTCCCTTCAAACTTTTCTATTTGGATTCAGAGGAACAAAGACTTGGTGAAGTAAAATGAAGAACTGTCATATAAAAAGTCTAAAAACCATTTCAAATACCCCTGTAATCGTAATCATATTTTGGTACCAGTGTGGTATACAGACAGAAAATAACTTTTTGTTACAAATCAAAGAATGTATAGAAACTTTTTTTTTTAGCTTACTTACTGTAACTCAAATGTAAATTCTTTTTTTCTGAGTAAGATGATATTATCTCAAAGAAAATTCACTACTACAACATAAGGATACTAAGTGAGTACACTGACTTGAACTTTTTAGGCTGAAAAAGAGGAGATGAAGACACATATATGATAAGCCATGGTTTTCTTTTGTTCCAGGTATCCTTAAGCAACAAATGATAAAGAAAAAAAATGCTGTCATGTTAAAATCTAAGCAATATCCTGGTATAAGAACACTGTAGAAACATAGAATGTCTTGGATTGGAAGGGACCTCAAAGATATCTAGTTCTAACCCCCCTGAAACAGGGTTGTCACCCACTAGATCAGACAGTAGATCAGACTGCCCAGGTCCCTGCCCAAATTGACCTTGATTGTAATTTCATTTGTACCGAGCCACTGAGTTTTGTGTTACAGAGAACCCAGTACTAGTGGAAACAGCAACTTTAATAATGTTTTTTGACAGTTTGTCTCTGTTTAATGCCTTAGATTAAAAGAAAAGAAAAACAACATACCACAAACAAAAGCTGAAAAGAAACCAGCCCAAATTCCAGCATGTGGCTCCATAATCAGACCCACATGTTCCTCTTGCAGGGCTGGAACCTTTCTCTCTTCCCTTCAGACATCCACCACTAACCGGCTCTCTGAGGTGCAATCTGGAGTGTCCAGCAGTTCTGCTCCGGTTTCCTTAGGTTTCCCAGTCCATCACCTCATCCTGTAAGTTTATCTCCAGCTCTAAGCCTTGCTCTGTCACTTCATTCCAAAAAATGTGCATTTTACCATTCCTTCTCCTTTGCTAAATGTCTGCTGGTCTGAATGTCAACTTAGAGACATCATCTTCCACTTTCAGATAACTCCCCAAGCCTCTAAACACAGCATCTTCACAAAATACGCCCTGTCCTCTGTCTTACCCTTTCTCCTCTGGTTCCCAGCCTGAGACAGTTTTGTTCTTGTTAATGAGGCTTTTGTCTTCTCCTATCTGTTTTATCTCTTCTTTCTCTCTTTCCTACATAATATTTTCCCTTTTGCATTTAAACCAGGTAATGTCCTTCTGCAGATTTCCTCATTAACTCAATGTAACCACAGTTTCCTGTCCTTGCAATATGACCTAACTGGGGGAATACTTTTTTCACCCCAAATCAAACTTTTAATGAGGAAATACTAATCCAACATAATTAAGAACAGCAGAGCACAGCATTTTTATGCCCTAACAGTGAACCTCTGGGTAGGCTATTGCTTTTTGCTGGTTTTGGTCTCAAACATCCTTTATTCTTGTTTTGCATGTGTTACCAACCATGTGACCAACCATTCTTGGACCGCTTCTCAAGAGGTTTATACTTTATGCTTTTGTAAAATTTCCTCAAGTTCTCCTGCTGGTACTGACTGGTAACAGCCAAGGCTCTGGCAATGGATTTGGAGACCACATGTATCTTGGAAGGCTTGAAATTGGTTTCCTCCAGGACTTTCACCATGTTCCAGACTCTGTTCATGCCATTGCGTCAACTCCTCTCCATCCTTCCTGTGCAGACAAAATGACCTTGATCTTTGCCATGATGCTGGAAACAAGGCTCCAAGCACAAAAGGCAGAAGCCACATGAGAGCAGGATGCAACAAAAGTCTGGGTTCACCTCACCAAGCTCATGTGTTCTGTCTGTGATACCCATTCATCTCCCAGCAGGGGAGGAGATGCAGTATAGTCAGTGACCACATAAATGTAGAGATTTCAGAGTGCTGCATATGTGAACATAAGCAGAGATTTTTACTTCATTGAATGCTTCTTCCCAAATCATATTCTCAATAGCAGCCAAAACACTTTGATGGCATTTTCTACACATGCATACACAGCAGCAGTCTGCCACTGGCATACAGTTTAACAAAATTTTCCAAGTTGTAGAGTTTCATCTGATGGGCAACTTCAGCAGTTGCACCTACAGTCAAATCTGATTAGCTATTGAGAACTGTCACCTCAGACAAAAGTGGAGCTTCATAATATAGCAATGGTAGAGACTTCTTGGATTGTCCAACAAGCCACCCATGCATTACACCTTCATATCAGGAGATACTTAGATTTATTTTTCCACCAGCCACACACCTAAAAAGGACTACACTTCCCTGCTTTCTCTGCAGGTCTCCCTACATCCAGGTAATGAATGAGGGAGGCTGAGAGGAAGAAGCAGTGATGCACATGTAGGTCTAGGGCTGCAGCCGGGACTGGATGAATGCACATCTTCCCTTTTCCTGTTCTGGTGAGTTTCCCAGAATAGAAGGATGCTCTATGACTCCAGAATGGACTTTTCAGCTAAACGAGCATCTAAAGTTGGCTCTGCTGAGAGGAGTGACACATACCACTGACTGCCAAAACTCCCAAAGAGGACTTTCTCTGCACTGTGGAGACAGTTCACTATCCAGACTTCTTTCAGGAAAAAAAAAAAAAAAGAATATTTTCTGGGGTGAGAGAGGTGTTTAATGAGCATTCTTAGTGACCAATCTTCACCACTAACCTCTCTCACTTTGGTTTTAGTCTAATAAAAACTGAATAAATAATTAATCTTTGTATTATCATATGGTTCATAATTGCTAAAGGTCATGAACTACGCACAGCTAAAATACTTCATGGCAAGGGAAAATATCATCACAGATATTTCACAATAAGCTGGAGGATTTTCTTGCCCTCTTACTCCAGGTTATTAGAAAATAGGAAACTGCTAAGAGGAACATAGAAACAGCAGCCAGAACATTCTGTTCACTTGTCTTTATAATCTTTTTCCTGCAATGCTAGTGTGAAAATTGATATCAGTTATTTTCATAATTCTGCTTGCAATTTTGTATATATTGATCAGATTAATCTGGCCTGCATTAAAAAACAACAAACAAACAAACAAACAAACAACCTGTATTTTATAAGCTCCAAGGTAGAGAGTCTTCTTTGTCACTAGTGATTTTGCAGAGTTATGTTCTTCAGTAATAGGCCAATTAAAAATACAAAAAAAGTAAAGTTCTATCCAGAGAAGATGAATGTCAAAACAAAATGAATAAGTAAAATGTATTAATGACACAGCCACAGAAACACTGAATTACCATTTCCAGCCTGGAACTATGGAGTTGCAGAGTGTTAATATGTGCAGGTATATAATTGCAGTGTTACAAGAATGTTCTCAAATTCTGTCCCACACCACATTTGCAAAATAAGCCTTGCAAAGAAGACCTGCAATTATTTTCACAGCTTTCTACAGGATTAACAACTTGCCTAAGTGAATTCTCTCTAAAATATTTTATAGATTCCAGAAATTATAGAATATTAAGCGAATACAACAAAGAATACAAAAATGTGTAAAATCAAAGTTGGTGTTGAATGTCTTTACTTTTTCACTTATGAATTGCATTCTATCTTTAATTACAAGAGCATACAATGATATATCTGTGTTGTACTCTTTTGCAATTAGCCACACATGGATAATCTATTTCAGTATGCATACTGCTTTGTATACGCCACGCTAGACCGCAAAAGCTATTTATATGAAATGGAAGTATAAATTGCATTTACACAATATGCTATAAATTAAGGATAACAATAAGAAAAGCAGTAAATATCTGCTAGAATATTAGGCCAAAAACTATTCAGCCAAGAGTTGTCTAGATGGAAAGTTATACACTTTTATTTAAGGTTTGCATGTAATTTAGTTAAACTGATAAAAAAAGCAATGGAAAAGGTCATTTCAGTTTACATACAGCTTATCTGTCTTTGGCTTTTATTAATTAGGAATGTGCTGAAGCCTAAAAAAAGTTTGAACTTACATGAAAGAAAGTTTAGCTCTCACCTTGTTCACTCCTTTATTTCAGAAAGTAAACTTTGCATAATGAGCTTTATAGCCAACTTCCTTATTCTACAAAATAATGTTTAAGTTTTTGCTGTATGGTGTGTGTTATATACTTGAATACATATATACAGGAAAATACAGGAATACATTTACACATGTATATACAGGGGAAAACAAAAAACATGCATTTTCTAATTACTGTTCAATAAAGACAGAGTGAGGAATGCAAAAAGGTATAGGAGAAGCATAGACACTAAAAAATTCATTTGACTAGAAAATTGCAGTACAGTTGACAATACAAGTTATTTTCTTGTAACATGAGTACAAGCCATAATACAACTTGTTAGATCTCTAACAGCAGATGACTGCAAAACACTACATGCTCTTTAATCCACTGTCATTTTCAGCTACCTCAGATTTTAAAGATGCATATTGAAATAACAAATTTTGGAATACAATCTTTAGAAATGCACTGAACTACTGACAAAATAAGAGAAAAAGCTTAAACTTGTCTAAAATGTGAACAGAACTATATGTGAACAATATAGGTTCCTATATTCATAGCTATCTGCATTTCAAAAATTAATAAATATGCACAGATGCATGCATGTCATATATCCATATAAATGGCTTGACAGAATTCGAAAGAACACTGTTCAAACTTCCATCTATATACAAAAAGGGGGAGAAATGATGTACAAAGTTAAAACCTCCTTTACTAGCTAGCATTTTTTAAACAAAGATTATACTTGGCTTTTAAAATGTCTTTTGCTGGTTAAACAAAATACTGGCATCATATAACTTCATTTGTTATTCTTTTGAAAACCCAGCTTCCAGTTGAGATTTGCAGTGAAAAAGTAGAAGAAGTATAATAGGGTGATTTAGAAATGGATTCTGATTTATTCCTCCGTTAAGAATGCAAATAAACTGCCTAAAGCTTTCTCCTACTAGCACTAGCCCTCCTAGAAAAACACTTAGAGTCGAATATATTGCAGACTAGCACAATCAGAGGATATTGCTCTCTAAAACTACCAAAAAAGAGGTTGTGGCGAGGTGGGGCAGCCTCTGAGACAGAAGAGGTTCAGGTTAGATATTAGGAAGAAGTTTTTCACACAGCGGGTGGTGACACACTGGAACAGGTTGCCCAAGGAGGCTGTGGATGCCCCATCCCTGGAGGCAATCAAGGCCAGGCTGGATGTGGCTCTGGGCAGCCTGGTCTGGTGGTCAGTGACCCTGCCCATGGCAGGGGGTTGAAACTAGATGGTCATTGTGGTCCTTTTCAACCCAGGCCATTCTATGATTCTATGATGATTCTCTTCACTCAGGTAAGAGCAAGTAGAGAGGGAATGGCCTCAAGTTGTGCCAGGGGAGGTTCAGTTTGGATTTTAGGATGAATTTCATCTCAGAAAGAGTGATGATGCACTGGAACAGACTGCCTCTTCCCTGGAGCTGTTTAAGGAAAGGGCAGATGTGGTACTTACGATGTGATTTAGTGGGCAATTTTGGTGGTAGGTGGACAGTTCTCCTGGATGATCTTAGAGGTCTTTTCCAACTTTAATGATTCTATGAGTCTATGATATACTTCCTAAGAGTCTTTCTCATTTGCCAAATACCATGAAGCATTGTCTTAGGAAGAGACCTGTCTGGAGAAAATAAAGAGAAAGGGAGAAAAACAAAACAAAGAACAAAACCCCATATGTTCCCAGAGCAAATAAATTTGCCTATTAACACTCCCTATTAACACAAGATATTTTTTCAAGCTTTCTGCCCATCCAGCTGGAACGCTCGGCAGTCTTTTCTTTGTGACATCCATCTCAGTGAGAATTTAAGCAAATCTGAAAATCACACAGCTGAAAATCAAAATTTTAATCAAAGTCTACCATAGAAAGTCTCACTGTAACTCACAAAGTGAACTCCTGTAATAACAACAGGAGTGGTTTGATATTTAACAGGTCTTTACAGCTTCAGATCTATACTGCCTGAAGGTCACAGAACTCTCATTCAGATTCAAGTCTGAATCCAGAAATCCCACAAGCTCAGCACTAATAGCACTGAATGAGCAAGTTTTCCTCATGCTTCCTTTGAGATACAAAGTGGATATCTAAATAAGGATCTAGGCAGAAATCTCTGCCTATGGCTACAGAACAGCCAAATAAATAAAGGCACCATAATTGCAACGCAGGTGCAATGAGCTCAGATTTAAAACATGAGAAATTTATATGCAAAATGCTTTTTAAAATGGTGGTTAGATTTCTTTCATGTCAGATCTCACAGCTGAAATAGAAAAGGAAATACTGGTGAAATCATTAGCGACATTCCTTCCTTATATGCCAATTAGAAGGTGCTTTTTAAATTAAGGGACACTGCTGCCTAGCAGACGAGGCATAGAATTGAAACAATTTTTATTTGTGTTCATAAAAATATCTCATTATAGAGTTTTCAACCCTAATGCCCCATCAAAATTCAAATTTGGATAACTATGATATTCTGTATTCCTGAAATGTTGTTTCCTTCACAGTAGTACTTCACAAACTGTCATCCAATCATCTTCCCATAGTACCAAAATCTATGATAAAAGTTGCCAGATTTGATGTCTGAGGAAGAGGTTGGAGCTGCAGTCATTCATCTGCAGCAAGTCCCACCCTCAAGCCCCGGCCACTAGAATTTTCCAAATATCTTGTGGTTCTTTCTAGGTGATAGGAACAATCACAATATGATATATATATGTATATGATATACATTATATAGCATAATTTGTACTACAGGACTTGGTGTTCAAGATAGACAAGAAGCTATAGGCTACATTTCCTTTATTTTAACCCTTGATAGCAGTGGTGTAAGTGCAGACATTTCCCACTGCAGTATGAACAAATTCTTATTGGTGCTGTTTTTAGAGAACACAGTCTTAAAAATGTTCATGGCATGGGCAAACAGCCTGTGCTGCTGATTTCAGCCTTGCCACCACCCACAGAGCTTTGAAGAATGTTACATCACTAGGAAAGCAAGAATAACTGAGAAGGTTGCACATTCAGATATCTGCCAGATCCAAAACCAACCACTGACTCTGATAAGCATTCAGTCCACATTTTATTGTTTGCATTGTATTTTCCTTCTGCTGCACTGTTGAGGGATAATTGTGTTTGTATTTGTCCTAATGATGTGATTAAGTGTTGCATTTGCCCTTTTCATGTGATACTGAAGGAGCTAATGGCATCCCCTTGGGATTATACAAAAAAGCAAGCAAACCCCAAACCAATGTGGCTTTGAGAATAATACAAGAAAGAAGTGTAGAAAAATGAAAAAGGCCAAGCATCCTATTGCAACCAGTGGAAATAACTGGATTTTATGCATGTGGGATCTGGTCAAGATAGCTTTGCGCATTGAAAAGATTTGGATTTTTCCTACATTTTTTTAAAAACTAGTTTAGATGTTTATTCAGCAGCAATACCTATATCTCCAAATCCTAACCATTCTTAATGGATTTCCATCTGAGAAAGCATTGCATAAAAATCAATACTCTTCCTCAGCTTAGGAGTATTAAGATCAAATCAAAATCTGCATTAAATAGTATTGACTCAATTCTCCCTTTTCTTCAGGTGAATTGGAATCTATATTTTTATAACAAAGGATAATATAAGTGCCAGTTGAAAGGATTTTCTTTGTCTTGCCTTCACATTGAGGCAATACTGCATAACTGAACGGCTTCACAATTTAGGGCTTTGAGTTTTTTTAAATTAACAGCTATTCTATTTTTTTATTTTTTCAAGTGAACGGAAATTGACCTTCATTGTCTCTTTAGTCAGTCCAGCTCAGAATCAAACAGCAAGTTAATTATAACCATTTAAAACTTAACAGTTGAAGCCTTTTGATGTGGTATCACATTCATTTCTAATTAACTGTACATATGTCTTGCTGGCTTATCCAATAACTCTTGAAATGTGTCAGCATAAAACATTAATAAAAGCACGAACATTTCAGGATGAAGATTAGACAATCTTTATATAAGAAAGAACAGAAAGTGACAGGGAACAAAACTGACTATAGGATAAAATCCCTGTCTAACTGCTTTCCCTAATGTTCTTTCATACACAGCTTCTGCTGCATAGAGACTCAGTGTTGTGAGAGGCTTTTTTGGTTTTACAGGTAAGAACAAAATGCAAGTAGCCTTATGTTTCCAATATTCCAGTGACCTACTGTGTAATGTTTCAATTTTGTCAAGCGTAAACATTTTCCTTCTGTGACTGTTTACGTCCCCTGTTCTGGAACCTGGTCATCAAAAGCAGTGAAAGCCACCCCAGTGTCCCACTAGAACAAATAGAAGTCAAGGATACTCTGTTCCCACACATAGTGATTGCACAGACAACCCAGTCCCCATGAAACTCTTCTCTCCAGTGACAAGATTCACTTGGCATAGAGTTTGAGTTGGGTTGTGGACTTTACAGTAAGAACATGGCAATGTGCTAGCAGAATTTGGGATCTTAATTGTATTTTTTCCGGCAATGAAGCTTCACTGTTTCTTAGTTCATAGTGTATCACTATTCTTGCTTAACACCCTTTCTCCTCCAAATAGTTCATCTCACAAAAAGACTTCAGAACATAGTCCTAACTGTAATTTACATTCCATATGACTCTGAAGATGGCAATGACACAAATAGCAGGACTCAGAAAAAGAACCAAAGTCACAGTGTGTCTGCTTTCTTCAGAGCTGCTTCTATCATCCAGCAGATAAATTTGTGCTGTGTTTTGGAGTTCTGTTTTGTTTTCTTTCATTTTGTTTTGTTTTTATATCTGGTGTGTAAAGGAGAGGAGCTAGCTGATTCTCCACTCCGATTCTTCAGCTTTGTACCTCATATCAGATTAGGTGACCAACAAACTGAGCATTCTCCTCAGAGCTCTGTGTGCTGGACACACCTGTCTATGGCAAAGGAGTATAAGACAGAGTGCAGGCGCTCTGATCAGAGTAGGGAAGATCCAATAATGGTCTCTTGGCCAACAGTGGTAACCATAAATCAGGTTAAGAATGATTGCTGTATAGGGAAATACAGAAACCAAAAACAAATGGCTGAAAAGCCCTTTGGAAGAATGGATGAAAATCTGAGAAAGGATGTTGGAAAGACCAAACCATGAAAAGCAGAAGGAGAAGAAACTGTGTGGGTTTGTTTCTTGTGGTTGTTTTTTTCTTCTTTTTCTTTTTCTTTTCTTTTCTTTTTTTTTTTTTTGTTTGTTTGTTTTTTAAATTATAATTTAAATGTTATTTGGATATTACTGACTGATAAAAGTTTACAAAACAGCCCTGAAGAAGATCCAGGATAACTAAAAAAAGTTGTGAATCTGCATTATTTCAAGGGATATATTTTATTATGAGCTATATTGCTGCTTTGGGAAGGAAGAAATTGAGTTACCTACTGGATAATTAGAGGAGTCAAGAAAAAAAGGGCTTTCTGTATTTCATTTATCAATAATTCACTGTACTCACTAGATAGGTACAGCATTTTGTTTTCAGTTCACTAGATTTCTTGCCCACTGAAAATTGTAACCAGTAAGCTTATTCTTGCCAAAGTCTGGGAAGAATCAGACAGAAGGACTTCTGTTGCATAATTCTGTATTCAGTTAGACTTAAAATAAAAGCATATAATTGACCACAGAAATTACTTTTGTCCTCATAAAATCTTTCCAAAAAATACTGAAAGGAAATTATGTTGCTGAGAATATATTGTATTCAAATGTTTTTGTTTAGCTTCTCATCACAGCCAGCTAGCTGTCATGAAAATACTTTTATATTTACAACATTTCTCAGCATGAATGATCCCCAAAAGTTTTTGGTGTTTTCATTTGTTGTTTTTGTTTTGTTTTTTTTTCAAATGAGAAAATATTCAGTACTAAAATGCAGCCCCTTTGGATAGAAGTAGGCAAACAGCTAAACAGATGGGATTTGAAAAGGCCATGCAACAATAAAATGAAGTAAATTATGGCAAGTGTTTGTAAAACAAAGCTATGTACCATAAAAGAGTGACCAGAAAAAAATTAGTATCCATAAACTGTTTCTATTTTTAAGGTCTCCACTGACTGTTGCACACACTGAAGCAAAACATAATTGATACTCACCTGAGAAACTATAAGATTTTGGTGTACGTCTCTGGGATATATGAAACTAAATTTATCAGCCTTTAAGGTCTCATTGCTTTTGGCCTAATCAGATGTAAGTTGAACTTGGAAAAAAGTCAAACGTAGTTCTCCAACTTGTACTACTTGTAGTGCAAGAAATTGCTATAATTTAGCAGCATATTGGCCATTTCCTCTGTGTAGCTGTACTAGGTATCTGGCAAATTCATGGCATAATTTAGCATTCACGGATCTAAGCAAGCACGGTAATGATTCAGTCTGCTGTACTTTGAGATTCTTTCCACTCTTTGAGCTCCAACAACAGCAGCCAAAATACTTACTCTTCATGTATGCCTTTATAGACACAACTAGTTTAATTTTGCTCTTGCTTCCATGGATTTAAGTAGTCACTGGAAGTGGTCTTCTCAACATGAGTAGGAAAGCAGTTCCTATGATTTACAGCATTCAGGTTTAGCCCAGTCAGCCTTAAAGGACTGGCATCAATCAGCTGTGAAATGTGATGGATGTTTACTAGGGAAATAAAAGCTCAAATACTAAAATAAAAACTAAAACCCTGTAAACACTGTGTGAAATCTCATTCAGGGCATCACAACCAAAACCAAGCAGATATAATCAGCTTGCATGATGAGGAACTCGCTGCACAAAAATAAGTTCTACACAGAAATTCAGCAAATACGCATTATGAAAACCTGAAAGATCAAGATGACAGAACTGAACATTCAAAACAAAAGAAACTTGTATTGGAAAGGAGTTATCCAGACCGTCTTTATATTTAATGAATGTGAAATCTCCAGTCTATGCAAAAAGAGCTATGGGATGCTCTTTTAAAACCCGCAGGCTTTTCAAGCCAATAACAGACAAAGCTGGGAAAGGAAGTCTGGGGTCCAAACATCTGCTATTGCACCCTGTCATATAATTATTCTCAGAAATGCAATCTGAAGCACTGTGGTTTGTGGTTTGTGTTACTTGCACTACCAGGTTATTCCAGAGCATCGGGCTCATACAGTTGGAAGCCCGATTCTCAATTCCTTCTTAGGCTAAGTATAGTTGTAGCCTATCAACACGTACTTGCTTCTCCAGACACTTTATCACTTATCTTACACATTTTTCTCCCTTCTTAATATTTACTGCCATGGTTTCTTTATGAGCAACACAAACATCCTTTCTCATCCTTTCTCTTCTTGAGCAAAGTGATGCTAACTTTTTGTCTTTGAACAAAGGTACAGTATGGGTCATGATGTATTCTTGAAGACAAAAAAGAAAAACACAACACTTCAAAACTGAATGGAAAACCAAGTCACATAAGTTCATCAGAGACTAATACACTATATTGGGTGTAAGTGACTAGCGGCATAGCCACAGCACTGGTCTCTCTGAGATGAGGCCAGGGCCTGCCTGTCCGGCAGGTGCTGGCCTCCATCTGGTCCACCAGATGTCTCCAATAGACCCACTGTAAGACACAGCTGAGCCCTGACAGCTGGTGACACCTCTGGGAAGATATATTTAGGAAAGGGCAGAAATCACTGGAAAAGGATGACAGAATGCAGAAACAGATGGAGAACCAGAAGATGAGGAAAGAATTGAGGCAAACAGCAACTGCAGCACCTGGGTCAGGAGAAGAGGAGATAGGTGCTCCACAGCAAAGGAAATACTCTTGAAGGAAATGCAGCCTGTAGAAGACCAACACCTGAATGCAGGAAAAATGTGAGAAGGAAGGAGCAGCAGAGAATCTGCTCTGTCTTGACTGCAAATGCCTCATGCGCTGCTTGCTGCCTCACTGAAATGATAACAGAGGGAAGGAAAATAGTCTTGGCAGGAGTGAAGCTGGGCTTGGGAATGGACTGGTGTTATAAGTGTTTCTTTTTTTATGTGTTTCCTAACACTCCCAGTACTCAAAATATTTATATTAATCGGTAAAGAATTTCCTTGACGGTATGTCAACCCTCAGTCTCCTCATTCTCTCATTCTTGATATTTTCTTCCTTGCGTGCTGCTGCCAGAGCAACGTGCAAGCAGCTGTGGGTGCCTGACTGTGTGCTGAGGTCAACCCACCAGATATATAATGGAGATGCACTTCTGAGGTAAAACAAATTTCTCAGATTTGGTCAGAAAACCCAGTTTAACTTCTAAACATTTCGACTTCAGATTCTTGCTTATACCTGCCTCTAAGGAGCCTGAAGAGAATAGTAAAGTAAAGTAAATGCAGAGGATTCCCAGCAACAAGGATTTATTAAAGTTTCTGTTTCGGTCACTGAACACTATATGCAGATCAAGAGAGACTCCTTACCTGAAAGCATATAAATAGCAGTGGAAACAAATGAAAGGTCAGAAAACAGAAGACTGTGAAAGTAATATTTCTTTCACAAAATTGTAAGTAGAAAATGTCAAGGCTAGAAATTCTTCTCAGGAATGACTCCTGATGAAGTGTGCATCAGATCAAAGACATCACAGATCAAAAAGATCTGGTAGATAAGACAAGAAAAAGCAAAGCTTGCAATCCTCAGAATAAAAAAGTGGAAGAAACAGGTGTGTGGTGGAGAATAGCCTCCAAATAATTTTCATATAAGTTAGATGTTTTCAGATCTTTTAGATTTGCTTGGCTTTACAGAGCTCATTCTGAGATGAACAGAAGAGCAGTCTGTTCAGCATTTTAGTGGATCTCTGAGAACTCCTAAAGGAGTTGGGAGGCATCAGAAGCTTAGAAAATAAACAGTGATTGAAGAGTGAAGACAACTTTAATTCTGTCTCAGAAATCAAGCAAAAATTGATAATAATTCAGTATCTAGAAGAAAAGCAGAGGAATGTGTAAAGAACACGCTGTTTCAGCCCATTCTAATCTCCTTTTGGGGCAATGTAATATCTGTTTCTAGCAAAACCTATGTTCCATACTTGTTGCTACTAAACATAATTTGATTAAACGTCTATGGGATGGAAGAGTACTGGCAGATAGCCGTATCTGTATTTTCTAGTGAGACACCATAAGAATAGAAAGATGTAGTGACTGAAGTTCTGAAAGGGTCTTTCAGAGATGTAGTAGGTTCAGTATTTACATCAACCACCTCAGTGATGGAGTATGGAGCACACTTACTACAAATATCAGTAACTCAAAGCCAGAAGGGATTGCAGTCATGTTAGAGGACAAAATACCAATTAAAAAGATCAAATGCAAAAAGTAATTTATTCTTTATAAAGAATCACAGTCTAAACACAAGTTAACAACATCATGCTGTTGCAATAATTAACAACAACAACAACAAAAGCAACACACTAGACTTCTAACTAGGATCACAGATTGCAAGATTTATAAGTGTTCCTTCTGTTCTGTTCAACATCAGTGAAGATCTCTGGTATAAAGTGCAGCTCTCAACCATAATTCAAGGAAGATGCAGAACAACCAGGCAATGTGGAGAAGAGTAACCAGAACAATAAGAGGGTTAGAAAAGACCCTTGGCTAGGGAAGACAGACAAAATTAGAAGAGCAACTGGAATAAACAGGCAAGTATTACTTTATTCTCTAGTGTCATTTTAGATGTTCTAATGAATCCCACTTGTTCTTATGGATGCTATTGCCTTTTCAGGATAACATCCTTTAGAATTATTCCATACTCACCAAGCCTCTAGAGATAGCACAGGGCATCTAATATGTCAGTAGGCTCCTTTGACAGTAGTCTCCTATATGAGAGAAGAAGACTGATGTAAATTAAGCCATGGGCACAAGACCTCAAGACTAAGTTACTACTGAGTAGCATGCTTTCTCCCTAAGCTCCACTCACTTTTGGAAATGACTCATTTCATCAAAAAGTCTTATGTCTGAAATAAATTAGATGATGTGAACTCTAGAAATGTTTATTTCTTTCCATTCTCCACAAGGAGAGAGGACTAAGGCAAGTGTAGATGTGTGTATACATCTAAAATTATGTGAGATGCATTTTCCTCCATTGTACAAATATTAACTCCCAGGTCACTATTTCCTCTCCATCACAAATAATGGTTCTTGATGTAAGAAGCATAGATTGAAGTTCTGTGACCAACTCCAAAAAGGTCAGAGACTATAAATCCCCTGTTTGTTCTTATAAACTACACTTTATAAGCTGCACCTATCTTCCAGTACAGTATTCCAAGAAACTTCTTGAACTATGATATGAATCGCCATTACACAACAAAGAAGTAATAAATAATGAAAATAGCATGCCTGCTGTGAAGGCAATATAATTTATCAATACCAAAGAAAGGAAAATTTTTCCTGGTTATTCATTCAACAGATAAGGCAACAACTGCACATTACTATGGTTATACCTGGTATTTTATCTGTATATTATGTTTTAAGTCTCACTGTGAAAAACATTCAAGAAGATAAAATGAAGACCATATTTCAGTAAAAAGCAAAATGTTCTCTATCTCTAAAAATGGAGAAATTCATCCACAGTAATTGGCCATCCACCTAGCAGGAAATAATTTGAAGAATTTCCAATTTGTACGTTTCAGCTTCATCTTTGTTTGGAGGAAGGGAGAAGAATATAGAAAGGAAAGCAAACCATTGTTTCTTTGCAGAAATTTGGTTTCACGTTCCTCGTATCTTTTGTTTGCTTTGTTTCAGATAGTGTACACAAGGAAGAATGGTGAGACCATTGCTTTGACTTTTTTTCTCATCTTCCTGTGATTCAAGGAAATAAAACTAGTAAACCCAGTAAACATAAACTACTGGCAAGGACTTCTTCAAAGATGTAAATTCCTAAAGTAGTCTTTATAAAAATCTAATTGTCTGTGACCCTCATCTGTGTTAGCAAAAAGATGATAAAATAATCACCTTTATTTTCAAGAGACTTTCTCTGCCAACCATTTCTGGAATGTACTGCACTATGGCTTTCACTGAGTGAAGAAGCTATATACATCTGCAAGCTACCAAATGGCTTTATCCTCTACCCTTTGATTTTTTGAGTCTTTAGTAGGCTTACTTATGGAGAAAATAAATAGCTACTTATGTTTGTGCTGCTTCAGTTTCTGGAATGTTAAATGGTGAAGTTTACAACATTTTTTATGATCCTTGCAGAATAAATACTAGGAGAGGATACAAGCAGAGAAGTTCAGTGAAACTGAAGGAATTACGCAAGTGAACTCCTTACAGTTGTGCAGTAAAAAATATAGGATCTTCTAGCTTTTCAGAACCTAACTTGCACTTTGCATTTCTACTCTACATGAGCTGATTCAACGCCATCCATTATGCAATGTAGTATTCAAAGATAAGTTGTGCCAAAATCAGAAAATAGATGAAATATTCACACTAGTGTTTATAAAGTTTGCATCATATTATGGAAAAATCCACGTACAAAAAACTGTGCATACTAGTTTCTGTCCTTTATTTATATCTCTTGGATATCTATGGATCTGAGCAAGGTCTCAAACTAGGTATTACTTTCAATATTCTGACTACTCATAGCTCAGTGTGAAACTGTATAATAGGCAATGATAATTTAAATAAAACTGATTTAACTCCTATGGATTCTCACAAACCCACCTGCTCACGTCTCCAAGGAGTCTGACCAGGGTCACTTTGGTGGTAAGGAGGACAAGGGACGCAGGCTATTGAGTATTCATCACATCATTTGTCATAGACTGGTGACCACATGCTGTTTTTCTGCTATGCTTTTTTTATTCTTCAGGGTTTTACAGGAATGGCAGCATTTTCTTTCCCATTGTATAACACCTCTGTAAATTGTCAAGTAACATTGCTGATTTTTTCATTGTTCTTTTGACTCCTTTTCTGTATGTAGCTTGTCCTTTATCTTAGCCTGTCCTTTGTTTACCTAGTCCAGATGTCATGAGATGGAATTAAATGTGCTATGATCTTTGCCAGCTGGTAATCTGGGAGCCATCAACACAGGAAAATCTTTTCCCTTTTTCTTTTCTGTTTTTTTTTTTTTTTTTTTTCTGGTACTTTTACATCTAGACACTTAGACCAGTCTTAACATCTTATTAGAAATCTCTACATTCATAATGCTGTAAACCATTAGGAAAAGGTAATAATAAGCAATCTCATTAGCATCCTCCCTATTTATGCATAAAACATCAGACCAAAACCCTTTCCTCATTTGAATGTATAATTCAAATAATACACAGCAGTCATATATATACACAGAGAGAGAGAAAGAGAGAATGACAGGGTCAAAATAAGAGTTAAAGTTCACATCCATTTCATATATTGAAATTCTTCTGACATTAAATAGAAGGTATAGAAGTGTTTTTTTTCTGAACTTTTCAACACTATCATTTATTGCATAGTAATTCCTAGTCCAGGACTAAAATAATAATAATAATAAAAAAGCAATTAACATTTTCCTCATAACAGCTACTACCACTAGTTGTAATGAAACCAGGTGTAAGATGAACTCCATCATTTGCTTGATACAACAAAGCAACATAAGGCAACCATACACATCCAACAAACTCAGGATACATTGGCTAATTTTACTATTTCTAACTCTCTGCCAGAGAAAATGCAGTGAGCCTAGTCTTGAACAGTGCATTTTCTTCCTGTGGCTGATAATTAATCGCATCTCACAGTGGTCAAGTGGTTTAGAAGGAGTTTCCTTCATTCTACACATTAAATCAATAGCCATTTTCAAAGACAACAGATCAGTGATGGACAAATGCTCTACTATGAAGTAAGAAATCTTATGAGGCTTTGTCCTGTACTCTATTCATCCCTTTTGAAATGAATATCTTACATATAATGCTTGTAACATTTCAGTGTCTAAAAATCTTCACAGCCTGTGATTTAAGGGAAAGATATTTTTTTTTAAATACAACTATTTTTCAAGCAGTCTTATATTTAAGATAATTATAAAACGTATCTCATAAGACCAAAGGTGGGGGGATTCAAAACAGCCTATACTGTCTTTCAGTGGGCTCCCATTGCCTTAGATTCTCTGTAGAATCCCAGCCTAAAGTATCCCAAGAACTTTTTCTTTCTTTATGTATCAATTTATTTTCTGCAAAGGGATAAGCATGTCAGAAATTATTTTTGCATGTTTTGACTAATTATCTGTCATACAGAAATAAATCTTAAGGTAAACAATTTTATCAAGTAATCTCTCTATGGGAGGGGAGGGGAGGCAAGGCAAGGCAAGGAGAGAGGAGGAATTATACTTAAATATAGCAGGAAGTCAACTACAGAATATGAGTTTATAGACAGGCTGTTTGCAGTGAGTACAACCATGAGGTTGCAAATGCTCTCAGTGTTTATAAAAAAGGAGCAAAGGGTTTATATAGCAAATTAGATTCAGCTGAGACATTAAGGAGATGGGGAAAAAAAAAAAGTCTTAACACAATGAAACACAAAAATAAGTTGCCGGGGGAACCTACGCATTTCCTATCATCCAGAGTCCATCAGGTATGACACAGATGCATGCCACACACCTTAAGGAAAAATCATCTTGATGAATGGAGATAGTCTATATCCTCTCATGGTATTTCCTGCCTCCACGTTCTTTCTACTAAAATACCAAAACAGAACTAGAGGAAGTGCTACATATGGCATCAGTGGAGGAGAAAAAGGGCAATTCTGAGAAAGTAAGGGAGATGGTCTGCTGAGTTATGGCATCCTTTATCATAAAAATTCACTGGGGGGTGTGTTACAAGCATGTGTATCCCAGCAGAAAGGAGAAAGAGGATTATTATCATGGAAACAAACTTATCTCCCCTCAGAGTAAAGGAGAAAAAGTCCAAGCAAGTCTAGCACCACCATAAACTGCCATCTCCACCATAATTTGAAGTCTAAGAAAAAAGGATCCAAATGCTGAAAAAGCCTCACAGATCCTAGCATCCATGGTCATGGCATAGCTTGCAAGACTTGATGTAGCTATGTATAATCTTGATCACTTAGATTATTAAAATTGTAGTGTCCACCATTGAGTACACCCATATGTACCTGGAATGCCCTGGCATGAGGAATACAGGTTACCCTTTGTAGAATACTATGAGCAAAACAGGAAATCAAAGGAATAGAGGAAACACAGGCATTAAGAAATTCTTATATTTTCAATCTAAGATTTAATCTTTATTTCAAACCTGTCCTGGTTTGAAACTTGAATCAGGAACAGGTACGTGGTCTTCAAACACACTCTTTGTACCCCTTATTCTTCATATAGATGAGTATCTCTGGTTACTTGAAATGACAGCTGGCATTCAAGTGGAAGAAAAGAGTTTCTTTTTTCACTGTTACCTCATTGTATATACAAAAACGTTGTTCTTAGATATGATGTGATTTGACATAAAGTGAGGCAACAGTAAAAAGAATTTTTAGAGCTTTCTTTCAGCTTGGGTGATTCCTGTCAATTTACACAACCACCACAAACCAAAATGTTTCATGAAAAATTAGCAGGTTAATTACCCATAATCAGTGAGTAATTTGTATTACCTATGTGGTTAATTCACCACATTGAAACACATGCTGATTGCATGTCTGTGTTCCCTTACAAATTAAAGGAGAAACCCTGGAAGTCACTATCTGTCCTCAAGTCCTACTTTGCTCCAACAATGCATAACATCTAATCCAAAATATATTCCTAATTGATAACAAGTGTTTGATGTATTTCAGATTGCATCACCTATGGCAATTTACTTTAGAAAATAAAAGTCAAGTAAGAAAAAGAAAAACAAAAATGAGTAACTGAAACACTCCAGAGCAAAATTAAATATTTATTGTTATGTTTATAATATTTTCCTTTGTCATGTACTCAGCATTCACTAAATGACAAGAATCATCTGTCTCTGCTGGGACAAATATTACTGTAGGAGTGGCCATTGCTGCTAACAGTATGCAGGTCTATTTGACCCATCCCTAGAGAAACTTGGAGAAATTTATCATTTCATCCAGAGAAATATTCCCAGAGCTCCATTCAGCACTCTTTAGTATGTGTTTATAGTTTCCAGTCATACAAAGACTTCCATATGCAATCTGTAGTTCAGCCAAGTTGGCTACCTTTTATTAAATAGACCCTTCTGACTAAACTTGGAGAAATCTGGAGTTTTACCATTAGTCACCGTGAAACCAAGGTTTTCCCCTGCCTTTCACTGTACTTTCAAGTTCCAAAAGTACTCACAAGGCAGAGACCATTCAATGTTTACCCTAATCTAACACAGATATAGCACTACAACAAGATGTATGCCAGGAAGGTAGCAGGTTCTCAGCCTGTCCCTACTGCCCTCAACCTCAAGATACAGAGGACAATGTGCATCTTGAGTTGCTAAACAGAGTGAGCTGAAGGCTCACCCAGCTGCCTCCCCTCTCTGCAGGTTATGCAGCTCACCTCTCATCCCATAAATGAGTCACTACACTGAATATATTTCCTTTAATTTGAATGAAGCAGTGAGGTGAGCAACCAGACAACAAATCTCTGACCTTTGTCTCAACTGAAAATTAAAATTGTAGAATCATAGAATCATTTAGGTTGGAAAAGTCCTTGATATCCCCAGGTCCAACCATCAACTTGACCCACTAAGTTCCACCACTAAGCTACATCCCTTAATGCCACATTCACACATCACTTAAATGCATCCAAGGATGCAGAATCCACCACTTCCCTGAGCAACCTGTTCCAGAGCTTGATCATTGTCTTCATGAAAAAAATTCTTCCTAATATCCAATCTAATCTTCCCTTGGTGTAACTTGAGTCTGCTTCCTCATGTTCTATCACTTATTGCTTTAGAAAAGAGTCCAACATCCTCCTCACTACAACCCCTTTTCTGGTTGATGTAGAGAGGGGTGAGGCTTCCCCTCACTTTCCTCAGCCACTCTTCATAATTTGTTTCCTAGGCCTTTCACCAGCTTTCTTTCTCTTCTCTGAACACAGTCGAGTAATCAACTCAAATCAACATCCTTGTAGTGAGTCTCAAAACTGAGCACAATATTAAAGATGTGGTCTCACCAGTGCCACATGCAAGGGGACGATCACTTCCCTAGTCTTGCTGGCCACATTATTTCTGATGCAGCCCAGATGCTAAAAAGAAAATGACCAGTCAGCAACAATGATTCAGAAGTGATTTTCCACTTTTTGGTATCCAAAAGCTATTAGCAAGCATCAGAATGCTGAGTAACATAGGCTGCCAAGTCAGTCTGTATGAATGTGATGGGAGGCAGCGAAAGTATCTTGAACTACAATCCAAAGGAAACATGACTTGATGAATAATCATCTTATATTTCATATTAAAGAACATATTTCATTTTACAATAGGCATAAAATAATTCCATCCCTTTCTGTTTTCAGCAAACTGTGCATAAATATCTTTCAGTAGAAAGTTTTTGTTTCCTTTTTTTCACAAAACAAACAAGAAAAAACTCAGTTAAAAGCTTACAAGAGCTTTCTTTTACAAAGTTCTGGAGAACTGTCAGTAGGCAGGGCTATGATTCTAGTGCTAAGGATCCTGCATGAAAATTATTATATGCTACACATAGGTAAAATAAAAATTGCAAGCTGTAGTATAATATAAACTCAGCCATTAGATTAGCAGTTGTGTAAGACAGCGCTCCAAACGCTGAGCAAACTAATATCCAACTTGCCACAATTTTTTTATTCGGCATCTGCTCGAAGATGACTTTCCAACCCCATTTCTGAAACAATAATCCTCTGTGGGTGTGAATAAGACCTTTAAATATTATTTGAACATAGATTTATGGGTGATTCATTTACCAGAAATTGTGTGAATTCTTCTTAGTTGCAAATCATCAGTATGGGATCTGCTGAATAAATATGACTCCCTCTGCTCAAAAGCTGTGCACAAAATGTTTTCACCGTTAGTTTCTTAAAACTGAGATTTTGACCATCGGAATAACGTTAGCATCACCTAGAGGCAAATATTATAACGACACTTATCCAGACCCGTCATTTTAAAGTGCCTGGCTCATGCCTTTAGTTTTAGGAGGTTCCCTTTAGTCTATGTTTTTGAGGGTTATTTTGAATATAAAGTTGTACTCCAAAGCCTTTAACCAAGAGGAAATCTTTTTGCCTATATAAGAACGGACAAACAGCACCATTTAGTACTTTTTTATTATTTAAAACAAATGAATTCCTATTAAAACTGTAATCATTGTATAACTCATTTTGAACATAGATGATCAGATTGTGAATTGAGCTCATTCTCATTCCTGTAAGAATACTCCCACATGTAACCAACGTCAGGATCAATTTGAGGCTTAGAAATATTTTGCCTCTGCCTTCTCGACCTAAATCATGCCAATCATGACTCCTAGTCATACTGTATTTGTCAAGGACTTCCATTTTCTGCAGATGAGCTCAAATTATATAGAGAAGTTTTGCAGCTGATGCCCCAATGCATGATCTTGTTTTTTGCATTATTTCCCTAATTTCTATCATTCCTTTGTCACGACTATCTTATCTTTCTAGTAGTTATTCAATTCTTCATCCTCTTGAAAAAGTTTTGAAACTTATTTTCTCAGAAGTGTCATTCACAGATAACTAAAAGGTTTATGTTGTCACCCATTAATAGCTTCCTACCTTTCCGAAAATGTACTCTTTTGAATTTTATGTCAGCTAAAAAAAAAAAAAAAAAATCATAGTTACTATATTCTACTTTCCTGTAGTGTCCCAACTGCCTATTAAAAACTTCATAATAAAATACCTTATTCTTCTTCTTAGCTCAGAGACTCTTCAGTAAAAAACTCTGTTAACTTTCATACTACAGCTTTCACTAGGAACAACTGTGTCCCACTGATATCAATACAATTTGTTCTTCAACTCAGACTGGGAAGTGAAATTGCCAGTTACAGAAAGTACACAGTTACTTTAAATAAACATGAGAATGTGATATTTGGGTTCCTAATTCTGAGAAAATTAATTCACAGACACACAAAAGTTGTTCAGGCACACCACTCTCTTGTCCTTCATCATCAACTCAGCTTGCCCTCCAGACTCTTCAGCATTTTTGTAGCCCTCTTTTAGATGCTCTCTGATAGTTTTATGTCCTTCTTATGTTGTAGCACCCAAACCTGCACCCAATGCTTGAGGTGAGGCCACACACACACAGCACAGACCAGAGGGGACAACCTCTCCCCTCGCCTGGCAGCAATGCTGGGCCTGGTGCACCCCAGGGTATGGTTAACAGGGCACACTGCTGGCTCATCCTCAGGGATAAAGCTTAAGGATTTTAAATCCTGTTTGCTACATGCAGGTGACTTGTTCTGCCATATGGAAATGTGTAAAACATGAAAACAGTGGCGATACATACCACTCAGCATGTACAGTTCTCTTGCTGGCTGGACTGGGTAGCCCTTTTCCTAGCGCAGAAGTTGTGACACCAACGCTCACAAATGCTTAATTCTTAGCACACCCACAGTAAGTTACTATTAACTTCACCATGCAGCAGCTGGCAGAAAAGCATGAGCCAGGCAGGCTGCACACAGGAACAGACAGAAAACAGGTAGGGGGCCAAATGTAGAGCAAGGCTGTGAGCCCCCAGCCACAGGAGGTGCACAGGAAGAGCACAGTATAAATTACAACGAATTGCCAGCACGAGGAAAATAGTAGAGAACTGCAAAGAACTGCAACGCTACGGGCCTTTGAGCAACCGCATACACCTGCGCACAGGCAGTGAATGAGCGATGCTCACACACCCCACTAAAAGCAGGCTCCCTACACCATCTTGGTTCAGGGCACGATTTCCCTTCGCCGGTAGTTCCGCCCCGGCTGAAGTCTGCTTCCTCCGCCGCTCTCAGGGATGGGAAGTACTGGTTAGCGCTTCGCTGCGCGGCTCCTTTTGGTGTCCATGCGGCGGGAGACCGCTGTGGGGCGCTCTCCGCCGGGCTGAGCAGAGTAAAGCGGTCGCCCCGCGTAGTCGGGAACGGCATCGGGCTGCGTCCGGGCGTAGCTGGAAGATCCCCGCAGCGAAGCGCTGGCCGCAGTGAGTGACCGGGGCAGTTTGGGGAAAGGAGACGGCAGTATTCCGGGTGACATCTGCCGGAGGACACGGGGGAAGAAGAGTCAGGGCTTCGCCTTTCTGCCCTTCTCCGAGTGCAGCCGCTATCTCTGCCTGCCGGGGGAGCGAGCCGAGCTGTGCGGGTGGCCCTTGCTCTGCGAGGGGCTGAAGCGCGATCACGATGGGGCATATGTGAGTGCTGGGGGTGAAACGTGCCGATTGACAGTGTATTTGCCTTTCTCATTCTGATTTCTTTCTCGCTTTTTGTCTTTCAGAACTTCCTTAAGGTCAGAGGTACCGCGGTGGCTGCGGCTGATCGGCTGTGCTGGCATTCACAGATAACAGCTGATCACGGGTAACAGCTAGTCCTCTGCCTTTGTGAAGTCTGCACGATGCGTGTGTTTACTTCGGTGTCCTCTGGAGAGGGATAGGGCCCTTCAAGTCAGATGCGGCACAGCTTGACTGCACCCAAAGTGAGTAGGAGTTGAAAGGTAAATTAG
Source organism: Perdix hodgsoniae (assembly GCA_035772895.1). NCBI lineage: Eukaryota > Metazoa > Chordata > Aves > Galliformes > Phasianidae > Perdix > Perdix hodgsoniae. The sequence continues at coordinate 15,646,895 of JAPSGF010000004.1, read as the reverse complement.
TGGTTGGAGGAAGAGTAGGAATTCACTGAGAAGTTGCTTGTAAGAAGACATGTCAAGAACAGTGAGTTGTGGTTGATCTGTTAAATGTGTGGTTTGTGTCACTTGAGAGACAGAAGCATAGTATGCTATTGAGACACAGCTTTTGTAGCGCATAGGACTTCAGAACTGTGATAAATGGGCAGCCTCTGCTGAGGGTCTGCTTGGTTTGAGACTAGCTTTTTCTCTTTGTTAGTTTTTTAAATATTGCATACGGACAGGTGTTATCTGGCTGTCGCTGAAAGGGGAGGATCTTGGTTTATGTGGTCAGACTGTATGGATTTTATTTGGTAACTTTCAGAATTGTCAATAAGTAAGTCAGGCTGGTTAACTGTGGTCCTTGTTCTTTATCATCTCCCTTACATCTTTGTCATTTGAGATTTATGTGTGCTGGGAGGAAAAAAGGAGTTGAAGTCCTTCCTTTCTTCCAGTTTTCCTACTGATGGAGTCTTCTTGGAGCAAGAGGCAATGCAGTGCTGCCTTTCAGTTACTCCGATTCCAGAAACAACACCATGTGATGACAGAAATGTATATAATAATATAGTGTAGGTATATATATATATATAAATATACCTACACTAAAATATATGTAATAATATATATAAATATATATATTAATATAGTGTAAATATATATAATAATATAGTGTAGGTTTGAATAAGACTTAGTGTTCAATTAAATCAAGTGAAATTAGACATTTCAATTTGAAAAGAGTTGTGAGAAAACAATTTGTCACTCACTTTTAAGATATTATTTTTCTGAAATTCTGTAAGTTATTAAAAGAGTCTAAGCTTTTCCGTGTTATTTTTGTGGATCATTCTGTAACTGAAATATATTAGGGTTCCTCAATGCACCTCTTAAATAAGATGTCTGTTATAAATTAGTGGTGCTTACAAGTTCTTGTCTGATGTGGTGCTGTGGTAATTTCAGTACAGCATGTAAATATGGAAATAGTATGACAAGTACTGAGCATTATAATCCATAACAGATCCACAGGATAAATGTGAATTCCCCCTTAAAAGAGAGCATGGAAATTTGCCTGAATGTCTTTATAGTATTGGCATCTATCTGAAACTTTAATGCATCTGAATCTTTTGTCTATCACTCTTTCTCTTCTGGGTGTGTATTGTTATTTTTGGCTTATTGGATTTTGTTGATGGTGTTTTGTTCTTTTTTCTTCTCTTCTCTTCACTTTTTTTTTTTTTTTTTCTGAAGAGCAACTCTTGTGAATGACCTCAAGAGACTTTAGAGTATGCCCCTAGTTTGAAACGATAGAAAATTTACACCAGATATAAGGAAGAAATATTTTACAGTAAGGATGATGAGGCACAGGAACAAGTTGCCCAGCGAGATGGTGGAAGCCCTGTCTTTGGAGACATTCAAGGTCAGGCTGGACCAGGCTCTGAGCTATGGGTGTCCCAGTTCAGTGCAGGGGATTTGGATTAGATGGCCTTTTTGGGTCCATTCCAACTCAAACAATTCTATGATTCTGTATCTACTTTCTAATTCACTGATGTGATATAGAGCATTTTTGCATCTGAGAAGATCTACCTTATCAATTCTTTGAATTTGTTTTTGTTTTAATTATGTTTTTGGCCTGGTGTTCCTCTTACTAAAGATTGTAAGTTTATTTCATGAGCACTCATCAGAGTTTCTTTCCAATTCAGTTTTTCTAGGAAGCTTCTCTTTGCTTATTAGAATGCAATTTAGAAGCATTTCCATAAGTATGTAAGCTGCTGCTCAAACCAGCAAAACTGTTCTAATTAACTTATTTTCTGATAGATGCATTCAAAGTGGTGCCACAGTGGCATTCATTTTCTTTTTTTCCACAAATTGTCTGAGTAAACGATCTATCTTTTCCTAATGGAAAAAAATGTTCTCAATACTGTGGCAAGTTTCACATCAACATTAAGACTCATATTTGTGAGTTTTTTGCATTCAGCTGTTTCTGTCATTAATTTTTATATTCATCTTAATATAAGAAGTAACTTTTCCTGTTACATTTTAAAATTCATTTGCAATCTTTAGAAATGATTATAAAAAGTCTATCTGCAAAAATATTCTATACTTTCTGAAAAAGAGAAGACACTGTAGGAGTGAGGAAAAACTGTAGGTTTCTATTTACATTGCCTAATATAAACTTGTCTGATTATGGTGAAGTACAATTGTCATGTATTCCACTTTAAATTTCTTTAACATCTTCCTCCTCTTAATTTCTTTTACTACCAAAACCTGTTGTTCTTCTTAGTTCCTCGGTTGTGGGTTTAGTTTTTCCTGATTAGAGGAAGGGAGTGTAAGTTTTCGAGTGTTGGATTACTTTGACTTACGCTGGAGAACTTATGTATTAGAGACTTGGTGTTTCTAGTAGTTTCTCAGATATCAAGATGAGTAGCTCAGTTGACTTGCAGTTGATCTGGGCAGTAGTTACTTAGAGAAACTGAAAATATCGCCTTAAGATTTTTTGGGGTTGCTGCTCTTGAAGGTGTGGTGAAGGCATCTTGTTTGTTTAAACGACTTCAGAGTTTTGACCAAACTTGAAAACTGCAATTATCATTTATACTTGAGTATTACCTTGGGCTCTCAAATTTCAAAGGGGAGATTTTCTTCTCTATTTCACCTCTTCCCACTGCCTTGATCCATTTGGGATCAACTTCAGTTTGTTTGGTTTGGTTTGGGTCTTTGTATGGCTTTTGTGTTTTGTTTGGTTTTGTTTTGTTTTCTTCCAGGAGGTTGCAAGAGCTTTAGCTGTGTCCAGTTCTAACAGCTGAGTATAGTGTTGTCTTTGCTTATGCAGGTCTTTACTCTTCTGTTTGTCCTTGTTTACACAAACAGATGCTACAATTCAAGCTGTGACTTTTCTTTTCAGGTTATTTTCATAATGTTTTGCAATATGAGGAGCTTAGCAAATCAAGAACAATAAACAATATGGTTTTGGAAAATGCTAATACCACTCCTTCATGAAAGGAGAGTTGCTGTCAGGAAGAAAAGTAATTTAATCTTATGTACTTGGGCAATATCCTTGCTTTGTTCACTGTTTTTAAATATTATACTTCCATGTGGTCTTAGGAACGTTTAGATAGATGGATGTGTTCTAGTCTTGCTCTCTGACTAGTCACAGTCATCTCTGCAGTATGAGAAACACTTACCAGACACTAGTAAATGGAGATGGCCATTTACCACTATTACTGTTAGGTTATTCTGGTTGCAGTCAAGTTTGCCCATGGCTTCTACTTACCTGAAGTATTTGGAAGGTAGAACAGGAAAACTTTTCAAGATGAGCAACCAAATGTCGCTCCTATAATCAGTTATAAAATGCATAATGCTTGTTGAAGAATTGTCGGATGTACAGCTGTGTTATGAGAATACACCTTAAGCAGAGGCTTATATCCTTTGTTGTGAAATAAAGCTGGGAAACTTGAAATGCCTAACTTGTTCTAGTGTGACTTGATGCTTTTCTCAGAAAAAATCTTGGCAATGAAAGCCAAGGAACCGGTTGAAAACTGGTATCTCACTGAGATATTTTCAGGGCATTTGAATACTCCCTTAAAGAGTCAAATGCTAAAGCTAATTCAGAGAGCTGAGAAGATGACTAGCTTGGACTTTATTTCTCCAACTGCCGTCTATTCAAGTTGGGTTGCTACTTAGCTTATGTTGGCTCTTCTCCCTAAGAGAAACACAACTCCTGTAATATAGGAACTTTTTTAAAAAAATAAACACTGCTCTAAGAAAATTTTGTTTTCCCAATTTCATGGGAAATTCTTCCCGATTCTGCTGCCTGTTTCAGGCTTAAACAGGTAGAATAGCACTCCCTTAATCTAAGTAGTTCCCCAGATGTGCTGTTGTGACACCCTGTATCTGAGAGCTTTCTGCTTGTTAGGCACAGTTTGTAGGTTGTTTTTGTTGTTGTTGTTTGTGTCTGCTAATGACATTTCAATGAAGGACTGCAACGGTTTTGAGAGATGATGTGTTGTATTGAAGAGAGGACGCTGTACATGACTCATACTAAACCAGCATCCTGATCTTTGCTATCATCTCTTCCCAGAGACTGCACTTGGTACAATAATATATACTGGACAAGGCTTGTGAAGGGAGGTAATCATCTTTTATTAGGCTGGCTTATAATGGGACATGGTTCCAGGCAAGCTTTAGGTCACACAGTGACCTCAAGAGTTCATGTGCCTAGACACACATCAGATTTTTTTTTCCATCTATGTTAGTCTAATAAAAGGTATTATATCTCCATGGAAACACTGCCTGACTTGCAGTCTTGTTAATACAAGGCTGCAACAATGTGGCAACCATCATCAAAGCTGACCAACATGCTGTATACTGTGTATACTTTCCAGTCCCCACTGTGCTGTGTGCACTTATTTTGGCTCCAGGGTTTTTATATTCAAGATGTGATTAATATGCTTTGACCAACAGTCTTTCTGTTAAGTAAATTTTGAATCCAAATTTAGTTTGTCTGTCTTGAAGACTTTGATTTTGGACTGCCTTTGCTATCTTTCAACATTGCTTTAGTATGTGTTTTAATAAATGACATCCAGTTTAATAACTGTAGGAGCCTTAAAGCTCATTCATGCTTTGTAGACAAGCATGTATAATTTATCAGAACATTTGTCGCATTTTGTTTTGCTTTAACTTAATTGTTTTTACAAGCAGATGAATACTTCATGGGATAACCTTTATTGCTGTCTGTTGTTTACCAAGTGAGGGATACTACAAACTTGTTGATGATGCTTAATTTATGTAAGGTGCATCTCCTACTTGAGATAAGTAACTAAACTGAAAAGCGATTTAACTGGTGTTTTAGGCTGTATTAATAATGATCTCTTAGCTTCATATATTCTATCTGCTTAGATCTTCTCTGTTTTCATGAAAATACATTTTTACTTCATGATAAAGATTCAAAAAATTAATTCGAAGAGTTTAGTGTTAATTACAGAACTTTTTTTTTTTTTTTTTCCCCAACCAATGTTGAGCAATGTTGAGAGATACTGAAATGTTTCCTTTGAGCTTTTGGTGGAAAAAGTTTCTTTGCAAGGAAGCTCTTGATACTAAGCATAAGCAACTGAGGCATCAAATCTGAGGCAGTGATTAGCCATGGCTACTGAGTGATGCCAATACAAAATTTTAGATAATTTAAAGTCATGTGATTATGTCCACTTCTCAGTGACAGAGGTATGGGAGTATACTGGTGTCAGCATGCAAATGTGAACTGTAGGGACTTATAAGCAATATTATGGTTTAGGTGAATAAGAACATCAGGTATTGCCTGGAATTCTTTGCTTATATCCTTAAGCAGCCATTCTGTAATTCTGGGAAAAGACTTAGATTGGAAGGGACCTTGAAGATCATCTGGTTCCAACCTCTCCACCCATGCCACGAGCAGGGCTGCCACCCACCCAATCAGGCTGTCCAAGACCCCATCCATCCTGGCCTTGAACACCTCCAGGGATGGGGCACCCACAGTTTCTCTGGGCAATCAGTGCTCACCACCCTCTGAGTAAAAAACAACAACAACCACCAAAAACAAAACAAAACACAAAAAGAAACCTTGCTAAGTGTAATCCAAACCTACCCTCTTGTTCTGTCATGACAACCTCTATTAAAGAGTTCTTTCCCATCTTTCCCAGAAGTCCCTTTTAGATACTGGAAGGCCACAAAAGAGGCCTCCCTGGAGCCTCCTCTTCTCCAAGCTGAACAAGCCCAGCTCCCTTAATATTTCCTTGTAGGAGAGTTGCTCCAGCCCTATCATCATCTCTCTGGATTCCTCTGGACTTGCTCCAACAGCTCCATGTCCTTCTTGCGCTGGGGGGCCCAGAGCTGAACATGGTAGTCCAGATGGGACACTCTCACAAGAGTGAATTGGAAGGGGACAGTTGTTTCCTTCACTGCTGGCCACACATTGTTCTTGTTTGGTTGGTTGTTTTTCAAGGTAGCAAATGATACAATTGGTTTTCTGAGCTACCACCACTAATTTCTAGCTGGCTCATGTCTAGCTTTTTTTTGTCCAGCAGTACACTTGGTATTATTGCTCATTAATAACTATTGACTGGTAAAAGCCTATGAATAGACCTCTTGTTATTTTTTTCCAGATTGTTAGTTTAGAGTCCTGTAGCCAAACTCTGGGCCTACAAAAGGAGGAGGAGGAGAAGGAGAAAAAAAAAAAAAGCTGCAATCCAACAGAGTCTGCTCAAGAACTGCTTGCAGAAAACCTCTTAAACCATTATCTCTTATTAATAGTTCTTTCCTGGAGTAACTGGTGTTGTAGAGCATATACTTGCTCAGTCTTGGCTGGAGCTACAGTCAACCTACGCTTGAGTTCATAGTTTATATATAGATGTTAGATGGTATATTAATGACCACAGTAGTTAGTCAGTACTTCTCAGCACATCCCAAGGAAGTTTGTTCTCTATATACTTAAAGATTTTTCATTTTTTCTTGAGCTCTGTTTCATTAATAATTTACCTTAGTAATCACCACTACTTTTCATAGACTTAAAATAACACTGATACAGGTAATGAAACTCTTGTAGTGCTTTTTCTTTTTACCAATGTAAGATTTAAATAATCTTACACACAAACAGTAAGGAATGTATGAAGTTGACAAGTCAGTAACTTTTGATATCTTGCTTTATGAGATCTGTATTAATGCATTTTGGGGATAGTAAACGTTTGAAAATAAAAAGTAAAAAAAAAAAACTTAATTAGATCATGTCTTTTATGTTCTGTTGTATTTTTGAGATCAAACTGATTGAAAAAAGCAAGGTTCTTCATTACATTCTTGAATTGTCTTCTTTGACAGTAATTGTTAACATCTTCATATGGTTACTTTAAATTAATGTTCTTATGAAATCTGTGTATTTCTAGGCATTCAACTTAATATCATAAGAATAATTTTACATTTACTGTATGTTGTGGTTTAACTTGACAGGCACCATACAGCTGTTTGCTCCTAGTGGGATAAGGATAGAGAGTCGAAGGTGAGGGGAAACCAAAGTAGATCTCATAAGCTGAAATGAAAATTACTTGCTTACTAAGACAGAAAAGGAAGAGAAAAATAATAGTCATGATAAATATAAATATATTGGTATATCATTACCATTATATATCTGATTATTTTATGTATACTTAGAAAACAAATTATACACAGTGCAATTGCTCACCACCTGCTGACTGATGCTCAGCCTGTGCCTGAGCAGCAGCTGCTTCTCCCAGCCATCTCCCTCAGTTTCATAGTTCTACATGATGTCATATGGTGTGGAATGTCCTCTTATCCAGACTGGGTCAGCTGTCTTGGTTCTATCCCTTCATAGTTCTTTGCACCCCTAGATCCCCTTGCTGGCAGGGCAGTAGGAGAAGCTGAAACATCCTTGGATCTGCACTGCTCAGCAACAACTAAAACATTGGTGTGTTATCAGCATTGTTTTCTCCTGAAGCCAAAACATAGCATCATACCAGATACTGTGAAGACCGACTCTGTCGCAGCTGAAACCAGGATGCTAAAAAAAGATTCTATCAGTGAGTCGACATCCACATGGAAGATCTTGAGGACATAACTGGGCAGAGTGGTGAATAATACCATCTTGACTCCAATTTCTTATTAAAAGTTGGACTAACTAGATGATGATTCAAAGTCTCTTCTAGCCTGGGCTGTTTTAGGATTTTGCAGTTGTGCAGAGTTGAAATGGCATTTCTTGAAACCAGGAACCTTTAAGCACTGGAAAATTATTTTAGTAGTCACACTATATTATTAGCACAATAATGTCAATGTATAGGAATGGTAGCCTTAGGCTACGTAGGAAAATATTGATTTTTTTGAACTTGAATACTTGTATTTAGCTCTGCTCTTTAATGATTTACCTGAAATACTGAGGAAGACTTCTGCATTTAATCTTTTAATCTTTTACATAAGTGTTATATGGGGTTGTAAGCAAGGATAGAATGTACTTAAAGAAAACTTCATTTTGAAATTCTTGGGATTGTTACTGGGATTATTCAGTTGTATCAGATCTGTTTTCTGGATTGGTTTGAAAAGCTTTATTCAATGAAAACTCATAGCACAACTAAGTAGTATTGATTGAAATTAAGTTTGGAGCCTTCAAGAATGAGTTTTTTGAAAGACTGCAGAAAAAGTATGCTTTGCTGAAAATGTAGTAGGAAAAATAATGTGATGGGCCCGTAACTCTATTCATCAGAGGATTACACTCATGTCAGCAATGGATATTAAGCTATTGTTTTCTGCTCAAGCTGTTTGAATAAGAAGGTTGACTATTTGTTCACCAAGGTTCCCTAACAGTTGCCAAGAAGATTAACAGTTTAGTAACAACCTAGAAGATAAACAGTTAGATAACAAAAATTGGATTCACAGCAGTAGTTATCATCAAAATGTCACAAATCCTTTTCTTTTGAGTAGGAATTTCCACTGTATCAAATTTTGGAACCTGGAAATGCCGTATTAGGAGCCCTATTCTTAGTCCTTATTGATGCTGATCTTTTAATATAGACCACCAATTTCGTACCAGAAACTGAAGTACGAAGTTCTCATACACTGCAATATTTACATTGAGATAAAGTAAACTACAGGAGATCTATTCATTCCGTTGTCCCTTTAGTAACACTGAAGCAAGAGCATCTTAGCACTTTCTGTTGCTGTTAAATATCCTCTTTTCCCTGTTTGTGCCTGTAGCAGTAGTCTCTTCACATTATTTGAACACTCTAAACGTACCTGAATAATTTATTGTGTCATAAACTAAATATTATTGAATAAACCACTGAGTTGTTTTGGTCTTATTTTGTTCTCCAGACCTTTCCTCAACATATGTCACTGATGAAAACATTCTTAAGCGTGTTCTTGCTGTTAGGTCATCTTGCAGGCTAAACTGCAGAATAGTGATTTGCTGATGCTTTTTAATGTGGATTAAATCTGTTGCATTTCCTCCCTCCCTGTTTTCTGGTGGGCTGCAGATAGAGCTGTTGAGCAAAGGGGTCCTATTTTGATTTTCTGCTTCAATGACTTTGATACAAAGGAGATGACTAAAGTTTATTGGCAGACTTCTGTTTTGACACCAAGAGAAAAGAAGAAAAACTACAGAAAATGCAGTGATTGTCTTCATGTGTATATTTCTACTTGGAGATGGTTACTGTAATAATGAATGAGCACTTCAGCAAGACTGACATTGAGAACTTTTGCTGTCAGTCCTGAAGCTACCATCATTTTGTAAACTGGAAGAACAAATTAAGATTTGCCCAAGGATGTGGTGGCACTAAATCAAGACTTCTTCACCCAATTCCACCCATGCTGCCGTCAGTAGATGCTGTCTGTTTTGTGGCAATTTTAAGCATTTCTATTGCCTAAAAGATTTGCTTCTCCTAAGTCACTTTAGCCTTCTCCCAGAAGATCAATAAATGACACATTCTAAAAAATAATCCATCTGTGCTTGCTAGCCTCAGTTTGAAAGCATAGGGGAAAAAAAAGAAAGAAAAAAAAGATTTGAGTGCTCACGATGTGCTTGCATACAAGCTATGTTCTTAGACCTATGTTGCCTGTGGTTTCCAAACTATTAAAGTTACTTGAGAATTACCAGAGGTGAAATTACTTTTCTTTGTGATAACAAAGGATCTTACAAGCAATTACTTTAGTGGAGAGCTCCGTTTTGTTTTGTTTTTTTTACTGCTTCTGTTGCACAGCTTGAGATGGAATGTGTGTCTACGTTGTAGTGTTAATGCAGACTTCAAAGCAGAGCTTTCAGCATAGGCAGATACTGCAGCTGCAGTGCGAAGACAGTAATTTAAGATGTGGTCTGTGTATAAACTGAAATTTGTTTTGCCAGATGTATTTCAAATTTTCTGACATGTCTAATAACTTTGTTCATAAGGATAACTCTTCAACTAGGCATATTATCCTAATTTTTATGTAAAATGAAAGAAACTAAATTGTTAGATATAAACAAATGAGTTTTTACAGTGCATCACATGACTGGCAGAGGTAGCTGACAAGTCAACTTTTTTTAGTAGGTCTGAACTTTTACCATCACTGGTGTTACTGGAATATATCTAATACTACTTGCTGTTGCAGCATATGGCGTGTTAATACTTTCTTTTTATTTTTAGTATGCCAGAACCATGTGTTCCTCCCTACAGCATGAGCTGGCTTTCCTTATTCACATTCCTTGCAGTCCATCTGTCTATAAATGATTTTAAAAATACATAGAATGATGATGCAAAGATATTAATGTGTTAAGTCATTAACAACAAAAATTTGTTGTGTATTTGGCCCAAACACACTCCAACACAACCTCCAAAATCAAGTAACTTCCAGTTTTTAACTAAAACTTTTAATAGAAGCTTTTCATCTAAAACAAGTATTTGTCATATGTTGAAAGCATCTTTAGGAGTAAATCTGATTTTTTTTTTTTTTTTTTTTTCCTGTGGAATGCCTAATACTTTGTGGAAGAGAGATGCTAAAAGATTAAGGCTGTGTAAAACTAAGGGAAGGCAATGTAAAATCAGTCCATGTGACTTAAAAAGAATCTGAGTGTCTTGCTTAATTCTGTTTTTGCAAGTCATGGTGAAATGAAGGAAGCTAGAAGATGCATGCCTGTGAGATATAACTGAGCTAGTAATTTATATATTCTGACAGGTGGTTGGTTTTCACTGGATAATCTTGGTTCCAAACGAAATGTTATTTTTGGAATTGGTAGAATAAGCCTGTACTTGAGAAGTGGTAATGGTTGCCACCTTTTCCTGCATTATCTCAGCAGCTACTGATCTGACAACATTAACAAGCTTAGAGGTGTCTGTAACTCTATGCTCAGCATTGGTGAGGCCATGTCTGGAGTGTGTGTCTAGTTCTGGCCCTTATTCAAGGGAGACATGGACCTACTGGTAGGAGCCCACTGTAGTGCCACAAAGATGGTGAGGGGACTGGAGTGTTTCTTTTGTAAGGAGTGGCTGTTGAGCCTGAGTGTCATCAGAAATCAAATGTTCTAATCCCAGTGTGGTGTTAGAAAGCAACATTCCTTTATTCCTCACGATATTTACTAGGTGGCTTGACAAATTAAGCATGCTCTCATTGTTCATGTTTTATATTTAAACAGTTAAGATACACATATGCAATACATTTGCAAACATATTCATTCTTTTCCAAGAATTTTATTAATGTTGCTAATGTCCTTCTGGGCATGCATGGTAGGGGCCTCCAGTGATCCTAGGCCACCTCCTTCCTCTTCATTTTACTATCATAAGCTTCATCATGGTGACTTTTGGCTGACCTTTAGTTATTTTTCCCCAGTTTGGCCAATTTCCATTGCTTCTTATGCCATAATGAACAACTTTCTATCTTGGTGCACTGTAACCAAAAACAATACATGTGAAATTCAAGAAAAAAGTCCTTGCATCCTTGTGGATGCAAAGATAAAAGTGACTTCAGTGCTTCTGTGAAGCCAGATAGTGGAGAGAAACAAGGTTGTTTACACATCAAGCAAAGCCAAGCTGGAAAGTTTTACTGCTAAACTAAAAAATTGGTCCTTGAACTAATATACTGTTCTCTATTGCTAAACCAGGCTCTATGGTGGGGAAGAACAGACTTGGGGAGAATCTCATCAGTGCCTATGGATACCTGAAGAGGAAGGGTACTGAGAAGACTGTGGTGCCTAGTGCCAGAACACGGGAGGTGCTCTCTGACCATCAAGGAGCATTTCTATGCTGCACAGCTGAACAAGCCACTGGCACAGATTGCCGAGAGAGGTTGTAGAGTCTTCTTCCTGGGGCATCTTGAAAATCTATCTGGATGATTTCCTGGGCACCCTATTTTAGGTGGCCCTCCTTCAGTGGAGTAGGGGCAACCAGATCACCTCCAGAGGTCCCTTCCAGCCTCAACTATTCTGTGCCTACCAAGTTGTGCTTTTAGCAGCGGACTTATCAGGATTATTGAGCATACTTCAGATTAATATTTGTTCTGGGAGAGCCTTGCATTTAAGCCTGCAGTTAAGCAAGAATCTAAGATCTTGTGACCTGGCAGTGGGGAAAACTGTAGTTTGTAGTGCTTTTGTTAGTTTTTTTTGTTTTTCCATTTATTTCCATGCCTATGATCTGATAAATTGCCCTACCAAGCTTTCTCTTTACAGAAGAGATAAAATAGTAAGTAGAACTTGCCTGGCATTCAGTGTCTTTTCAACTCATGGTGGCTCTTGCCGTTTGCAGTGTAAATCCTTTTGCCTAGTTGCTGATCCTTCATTTCACATATGCAGCTACAATTTCTTCATTTTGTATTTATTTTCTGTTGTCAGTATGTGGCATGCTTCTTTTGATATATCGTGTGTAAACAATTGTTCATAGTTATATCTCTGTAGTCTTTGCCAATTCCAGATCAGTATCTGAATAGTAGATCAGCATCCACCCACAATCTTGAATGTAGTAATAATTCTGTAACCTGTGTTTTCTGACACCGTGTGATTTTATTTTTCTTCCCCTCATGGTAGAAGAAGTTTTGAAGTGTGACTTCTGTGCTGTTTGTCAGCTTTAAACAGCTTTAAACTTGTAAATGGGCATATTGTTCTTTTCAACAGCTGGTCAGGGGTGAGCAGAAACTACCATATAACTAGCACAAATCTAGGTTCCATCAAGAAAGAAGTAGGCAGAACCAGTGCTGTTTCTATCTGGAACTGGGTGAAGGTAGACAATAAGTCAAAATCCTTCAGCACTTAAATGAGCACTGTATCCAGGCTTGGATCTTCTTTGGCAGATTGCTCAGGACAGTAAGCCTTATATGTAATGTGTCATTCCAGCATATCTGTATCTAAGTGTGGTTAATCCACCATTTATTTTTTTTTCCTAAGAGCATATCTATCTTATTTCTGCACATCCTTCCTCTGTGATGCACCCTTTTCTTCAAATCCTCATGCTAGCCAATAAATACAATATTGTCTAATTCACGAGTTATCTCAAATGGGCGTTCAAAGGATTAGGCTAAGATTAAAATACTACTGATTATATGCTTTAAGTAGTCTAAAATGCCTTTGTAAGATGTCTTTAACCTCTCCATCATGTTAGTGAACATGAGTCAGAAGCTGAGTTCTATCCAGCTGAACTTGGAAGTCTTAACTGTTAAACCATTAGGATAATTTATTTGGCAGTTTAAAGATGTGGACTGGTGCATTACTGAGTTGACAGCAGCCTTTTTGGAATGCTGTCCTGTTTCATTTATTTATTTACATGTTTATTTACTGACGAGAGAGTCTCTCAGGCCTTTGTTTTCTCCTACACACTGAAAATGGTATTTTCTGGAAGAACGTGGGCTGATAATGTTGATTTTTTTGTTTGTTTGTTTTGTTTTGTTTTGTTTTTTGTTGTTGTTTTTTTTTGAAATGTCCATGGAAATTCCTCAGACTGGTTGTGTGTGAATGTTTTGTAAACTAGCTATGAAGAAACAAGAAATCAACACCTTCCCCCAAATACCACAACTTACAGCACCTGATACAGGAGGTATCTCTCTTGTTCAGGGCTGCTCTGTAACATTTCATTTTGGAGAGATGAGTGTTTTTTATAAAAACAGGACATGTAACAGAACATGTCAATACCTGGGACCTTTAATTATTCCTTGGATTTGTGTGACTTTTTTTTCAATTTTGAACTTCTGGTCAGCTTCCTGTTCTACCCCTTGCTGACATTTCTGTAATAAAGTAGCACTTGGATGTTGTATATTAAGAGATTTTTTATTTCTCTTTATTTCTTTGTATTTATCGCAGTGAAACAGGTCTTTTCCTGAAGATAAAAAGAGATTATCCTTTGATTTGAAGAAATGTTCTTGTCATTTTCAAGGTTTCCACAAAAAGTTTAGGGTGCAGCACAGCTCCATCTATAGGTAATCAAAATCTGTCTCAGATATGAAGGATGAGGGGGACCTCCTTGGTCATTTTATGGTCCACTCCATTAAGACCCACGGATCCTTATAATTAGCAGTGATGTATACAGCATATATCCAAACCGTGCTTCTATGTTCTGTCCTGATGTTCCTACAACAGAGGCTGGTTTGTGCCTCTGCAGATAAGCACAGGTGCCCTGCAAATAAGTACACCACCTCTTGCCACAGTGAGGTTAAAAGAGTGTTACAGAACTAGTCACCCTGTACAAACTGTAGTTACAGCCTGTATGTCTGATCTTTGTGGCCTTCCCTGCCTTTGAATGCTTGAAAGAAGAGCTCTGCACTTAGTGGTCACCTAGCGACCGGGTATACAATACAAGAGTGTTTTTCTCTTTTTCAAGTTACTACATCTTGTGAGCTGCTATTGAGTGTCAGGCTACAGATGAAGTTTTTCCTTTTTCCAGTGCAATGGCAAGCTTTTGTACATTTAAAACAAAAGTATCAATAGATTTGACCTCTTGTAATTTTATTTCTGTAGGTACAGATAGGCAGTGTTCTGTATTTGATTGCTGGTTACCCTGGCTGCATTTGAGTACATCTGTGTTTGTTATGGTTTTAACCACCGCATAACATTAGAACTATTACACAGTGATTTCATTTTACTTCCATGCTAACTCCTACAGGCTTCAATAGAAATGCACACAAGAAGCAGGATTTAGTGCTAGCTTTACAACATATTTAATTGTCCTCTATAAGCATACAGCTTTTACAATCATTATGAGAAGATTTTCAACTGTTTTTGAAGATTTCTGAAGCCAGTGGTGAGGAACAGTTACAGAAATAAACTGATCTGTGTAATTAAGATAATTAAGCCTGAAATCACCCTTTATATTCAGGGTGAGAGTAAAGCTGCAATAGAAGTTCACTAAGAAAATGTATCTTGACAAACTGAGCTTTTGAGAAGTTGGAGAAATTAAGCAAGCTGAAGACATAGAAAGTATTGGAGTGTCAGTGTTCTCAAGAAAGTTTATCTATGAGATTGCCTTACCTTTCTGGCCTCAAAACAGATGCAGCTTCACTAGAAATAGTAGGAGAGATGTATGTAAGAAACTGAGCGTAAAGCAACACACCATTGGCATTTTAAGACTGGGTGAGGTTGCACTCCATAGACAGAAGTCTAGATGTTTTCCACAACTTCACGTGTTTTCTAATACTAGCGTGGCAGGGTTAGTGTGCTGGGATTTAATTATGTTGCAATGCTTGGTTTTAGTGTTAGAAAAAATCTGAATTGGTCTAGAAGTATAGCTTTCGTGACTGAAACTATGCATTCTTACCACACAACTAACCTCTATGTTTATGTTTTCTTTCTGCAATGCATCCATTCAATAAAGATTGAGTACTCAAGACATTCATGTGAAAATGAATATACAAGAAGAAGCTGAAATGTGTTCTTCTACATGCTATTTATTTACATTAAAAGTTTTCTTATAACCCAAAGTGGTTTCTTCTAATATTTCCTGTTGACACATTTCATTTCTGGCACTTGTTTGTTGATTAGCAAAATACCAAATACTTGGGAAAGGGCTTAGCCTAGCTTTCATTCTACAGTTCAAATCAGATGAGAAGCAAGAATCATCTTGCTTTTATTGAATTCTGCCTTTCCTCATGAAGCCATTGCTGGGAGGAGAGAAACCTGGAGGTATTTGTTCTAACTCATGCTTTCTTAGCTGCTCACTTTCACTCCTAGATGTTTCTCTCCGTTGGAATGATGGAACATGAGAATTATTTGAACTGGATTACAGAATTGATCCAAGTTAAATATGCATTGTTTATAACCCCTTTAATCCAATTTGCCTTGATTTAATATTGCAGTGTGCTGCAGGAGGTGGCACAGTGGAGAGGGAATGGAAGGACTGAGTAACACAGCATGACTGAGGGGGTACGGCAAGAAAAACGCTTATCTATCGTACAGCCATTTGGAGATTGCTCAGTGTTCCCTGTGCAATTTTGAAGGAACAGTACCTAGCTGAAGAGAACTAGAGGACAGCTCTTTCTGTACATCTGTACAGTAACATGGAGGGGAAGTCATTTTTTTCCTAGGTGGGAAAAGCAAAGGATCGTTTATGGGACTTCTTCCATAATATAACTAGTAAGTGTACAGGAGGAATGTCCTCATGGCTGTGTGTGTGTGTTAGACTGACTTAAAAAAAAAAAAAAGAAAAAAAAACTTAAAATACAGCTAGCTACATCCTGAAACTAGTTCCTCAGTGCTGAGTGGAGAACCTTAATCATTAATGATTAAGGATCCTTAATCAATGATGATTAAGTGAAAATGAAAATAATCTGTTATTTGTAATGTCTCTGATGAAGGTGACAGCGGGATCTGATTACAGCTCTTTCTATACTTTGCCTCTCCCTAGCCTCTAGATACACTTTCATTTGCTAGCTTTGTCTTGTTTTTTAACATGTACTGTCAATGTAATAGTCAGTTTTTGTGGAGAAGAACATGTAGCCTAGCAAGGAAGAACATTGATAGCAATTTCCTAAACAGCTTCATTACATTTTGCTAACTAAACAAAGACGATGACAGTTGCAGTTGGAGCACAGATAGTATTTCAGTTGCATTTGAACAGCAGCGTGTGGTTGCTACAATGGTAATTTTAACCAAACTGGAAAGGAAAAAAGACTCCTACGAAAACTACAGTGAGTCACTACTTTCTCCAGCATCTCACAATACAGAAAAACTAGCCATTTCAGTTACATATCTGGATATTAATTAAATTTCCTTTTGCCTTAAACTTGAAAAAGCAATGAACAAGAGTGGTTTAGACACAGAAACAGAAAAATAAAGTTCCACTTGTTCAGATTCAGGTAAACCAGGCTGAGCTTAACCACTTTTGTTTGTTTTATTTTCAATCTCGGCTCTTAGTCTAAAACCGGCTAAAGAGTGTTCTTGAATAGCCATTAGTGAAGTGGGAATGACACACAGCACCCCATAATCACAGAGCAGGTGAGCGTTGTCTGTTCAAATAATCTCTCTAGCCTTCCAGAGGCACACAAATTTAATATAATTTATAACTTATTTTAAAAACTTATTAAGAACACTTTTACTTTTCAAATACACGGTTAAAATTGCATGCTGGCACTTTGTGAAGAGTTTCTTCTCTGATTTTTTTTATTTATTCTTTTGAGAAGCCCTGTTCTTCCTAGAATGCTTCCAAAAGCTTCAGTACAGATGACTGGCTTTGCAGGAAGCCCTGAAGATCAAATAATATGTTCTGAATTTGGAATTTCTTCTTACATTAGCAACTGGCTTTGGTTCAGATTTTTTATCTCATTTTTAAACTTTAATGGCTTCAAGCATTTATGAATGGATTTTTTAAAAGCTGATTGCAGTTAATTGGTTGCTATCTTAGCTTGTTTAAAACACACCGTTTGTCAGCATGCAACATTCACTCACAGTAAAATCAAAATAATCTTTTACGGTGCACTGAGCAGTTTCATGGAATCTAGAAACTCTTTTTCAACTGGGAAAAGGAAGGAAGACACTTGAAGGGTTAGTAATAAATACGACTGTAGGTCTGATTTTTTTTCTTTTTAAAATAACAAAAGCTGCTGATCATAAATGGAAATTAACTTCTTACTTAGAACAGTTATTTAATTGTAAAACTTACTGTTGGTCTTTATTTTAACACAGTCCATTAGATGTCCTGTGTGCTGAGTGTGCCATCTGCTTTTCCTGCAGGGTATGTGGAGAAGGAAAACGAATCAACAAATCATGTGGATACCCAAAAAAATAAACAGTACTTGAATCAGCTGCATGAGGACAGCACAAAACCGAAAAGATATTCCCTTTGGAAGAGCAACCTCTTGAAAGCTCTTTGAAATTTTGTGACTGCTTTGTCTTTTGCCTTCGCTGTGATCAGGATAGGCAAATAATTAAAATAACTGAATTTGAAACATCATAGAGTGTCTGAGAGTTAAGGTAGCCAAGAAAGATGTTGTTTTTATCATAGCAACAGCGCAACAACCTTTGAATGTCACGTACTGCAGCCACAAAAAGAAGAGTGTTGCCTTGAAACCTGTCACCTTACCTTAGCTCCCATGTCGCTCTCAGTTGTTTTGTAGCTGTTTTTTGTCACTTGTCTTTAGGAAAATCTGTAGGCTAGCGCGTGGGAAGTTGACCTAGACTTTACTCAGGGTCTGGTGTAAGAGGAATGTATACAGGCTGCTGCTATAGCCCTGTTGAACTGTTCTGTGGGTATCACTGCAGCACAAAAAAATCAGGATTGAGAGAAGGCAGGTGAAGGTCATAACAGTAAAGCATTGCTACATGAGGGTTATTCCTTGTGACATCTTTTTTTAAGTATATATGAAACTATGCTACAGAGCAAGATTCCATCTCAAAGCTGAGATATCTGATGCCAAAATTCACTTAAGACAGGGTCAGGGCTGGCTGCATGTGGGGCCTGCCAGTGAGAGGAAGAAGCTGATGCTGCTGAGATTTTTAGTATATGTGATGTCAGAATAAATAGCAAGCTATGTGAGTAGATACCCAACTTTACTCCACTGGCTGTCAGCCCACCTCGGAACCGAGATCGGGAGACAGCTTCCTCCCCCTTGCCGCTCCCCCGCTCCCCCATTCCCCCTGGCCCCGCCCCTGCGGCTCCGCCAGTCCCGCCCCGGGGCAGCAGGCGATGAGCCGTTGGCCCCCGCCCTCCACTTATTTGCATAGAGGGGCCGAGTCCGCCCCAGGCCCCGCCCCTCACGGGTGTGCGGCCGTGCGCGCGCTGTTGTGGCACGTGAGGGCGGCGCACGTGGGCCCGTTATGTAAAACACGGGTGGCGAAGGGGCGGGGAGGCGCCCGGATGCCGCGCAGGCGCGCCGGCCGCCCGCTGTTGCGCATGCGCGGCAGCTCCGTGCGCAAGCGTGCGGGATGGGAGGCGGGGCCGAGCGGCGCTGGTTGCCCTCCTCCCGCGCCCCTCCCCCGGTCAGACGGCGGAGGTCTCGAGCGACAATGAAGCAGGAGCCGCAACAGCAGCAGCAGCCGCCGGCCCAGCAGCCGCCGCCCGCCGGCGCCGGGGTGCCGGCCTTCCTCAGCAAGCTGTGGGCGCTGGTGGGCGAGGCGCCCAGCAACCAGCTTATCACCTGGAGCCAGGTGCGGCGGCGCGAGCCTCGGCCGCGGGTCGCGTCGCCCCGGCCGCGTGCCCCGCGGGCGGCCGCTCCCCTCCGGCAGCGGCGGTGCGGGCCCGGGGGCGGCGGGGGCCGGGAGGGGTAGCGGGG
>JAPSGF010000004.1:15589842-15627310 GCA_035772895.1 Perdix hodgsoniae | reverse complement strand
CCGCCGGCTGCCGAGCCTACCGGGGCGCGGCCGGGGCGGGGAGCTGCCGCGGGGCACGGGCCGGGGCGCGGGCGGCGCTGGCACGCGGCGCGCACTGACAACGAGCGGCACGTTCCGCCGCCGTTCCGCCCGCTCGTCCGTAACGCGCGGAGTTGCGTAACGGCTGCGAGTCGCGTAGGTAAAGAACGGCGGGAAGACGGGAGGACGGCGCGTTTACATCCGTCCCCGCGGCCACGTGGGGTAGCAGTTGCCGCGCTCGGGCTGCGCCGGCCGCGGCCACCTGCACGCGGTGTAACGGCGGGGCTGCCTCGCGCCCGGCCCGCAGCGGCCTTTGTTCTGGTGGCCCGGATGCGTTGTGCGCTTTCAGTGGACGGAGCCGGGCGGGCATCACCTCTGAGGAACGTCCTTGAGTGCACGGTCGGTTTGGGTGCGGGGCGGGGGTTGGGCTGCTGCTTTCAGTCCCCTGATGTCGTGGGACCTGTAGTTACCATTCTGCTGCGTGTCTGCTTTACCGGTAACTTATTCTTTAAAAAAAAAAATAAACTGCCCTTCTGACACCGTGCAAGTGTCTTCGAGTGTTGAGATAACAGTTTTCAGCTGAGTTTAGCTCACGCGGTGACTCAATACCCTGCAGAATGTTTTCCTGACAGTTGGGTTTGCCAGTAGCTTCAGCTTTGTTAAGGAGGGAACAGGTTCCTCAAAGAAGTTGTGGATGCCCTGTCCCTGAAGGTGTTCAAAGCCGGGCTGCGCTGGGCCCTGGGCAGCCTAATCCTGTGAGTGCCAACCCTGCCTACAGCAGGGGATTGGAACTAGATGGTCTTTAAGGTCCCCTCCAACCTAAGCCATTGTATGGTTGTATGCTGTCTGCACTCCAGCACCTTTCCTTCGGTTTTTTTTTGTTGTTTTTTTTTTCCCTCCTCTGAAAGGAAGGTGTTGAGGGCAATGTTTGTCTAGTTTAAAAAGGGCCTTTTTTGCCACCTCATGCTTCATGGATGCTTCCCGAATTCATTGTGTTTACCTCAAGTAAATATGCTGGGGACCATTGTTTGCTACCTTTATGTTATTTCCTCAATTAAAAATAAAGGCTGAGTGAGATTCTGCAAGGCAGTTTGTGGAAGGAAGATATACTGACTGTAGTTCATATGATCAGCCTTTGGTTTCTGTACAGATGAAGGTATTGGGAGCCCTTTGTATACAGACATTGGCAAATTTGAAAAATATGCTGCCTTAGGTGTAACAGTGAAGAAAGAGTCCTGTTATTGTGATATTTCATTGTTTTCTGTACAAATCCATATTTTTACACTGTAAGGATGAACACTGAAGCAAAACCAGCCAAATCTTGTCTTCCTGCATATACATCTTAGTGCAGGCACAGGCAGCAGGAGTAACAAATGAAGTACATAGGAGATTGTTGTCTGCTGCTGTCAGTAACAACAGGACTTGAGAACTGTGTTCAGGTACGCAGTAGTGCTTCATTGGGTTAAAACTCGGCCTTAGCATCTGTTTACAGCATTGATGTAAGCGACCATCGGGGCAGCAAGGAAGAATGGAAGTCTCTAATTTTCTGCAGTGGGTTTGAAACTTTTCAAGGTGATAATGAAGTTAGGTGCTGCACAAAAGCTGTCTGCTGGCATTGCAGGTCGCTGTAGCACCACTTAAAACCTTCAGCTGGTGAGTTAGGTTATCTTAAAATGATCTGCTCTTACCCTTTTTCTTTTACTTCCCATTTTCTTTATAGTGCCTGTTTCTCAGCAGGAGATAGGCTTGCATTACTGGGAAGTTAAGAGGTTTTTCGTTTGTCGGAAATGAGTTCCCAAATCAGCAGTCTTCACTTATAGTTGGTTTTTGAAGCTTCTTTACTGGGGAGCATGCAGCTGCCGGGGGTAGGAAACAAATGGAGCTTCTTGAATTGAAGGGCTCCTGAGAAGATGGGAGCGTAAGTGCTGGCATTTGTCAAAGATTATAGGTGAGGTAAGAATATTGTGAATAGGTTACAGATAAAACCTGTGCCAGTTTGAAGTCTCTAATTCTGATTCTGCCAATTACTTGTCCTTTAGTTAATGGAGAAAGATTATGGAAGAACAAAGAACGGAGGCTTCTATTTGTCTCGGTCTGTGGATGTAATTTGAGGATCAGTTTATTGGGTAAAAGATTGATCCTCTCAGAGTTGGCACGCAGGAGGAGGGAATTATTGTCTTGAGTGCTTTTTGGTCATTTTGAAACCTTGTTGACAGGTTCAGCTTTTTGACAGCTCCATCTTATCTATGAGTCTTAACAAACCAGTCACACTTTTATGCCGGGTAGCAGAAGGGATTTCAGCAGTGATTTGTTGGTTGTTTTTTTTTGTCCTGTTTTGTTTTGACCTTTCACAGTCTCCGCTGTATTTGTATTCCCTCTCAAGATTCTGAAATTTGTACATACAGTATTTATGGTATTATGCTGTACTGAAACTGGTGCTTGTTGGTAAACTTGCAGTTAATTAATTTCTTGAGGAAGTGTGGAGAGAAGCAATGGAAACGTTCTCCTTTGGATATGGATGGTAATGCAAATTGGTAGTTCTCTGTTGCTTTGCAACAGCAGTTACACGCTTTTGTTGTGGAAAACTGCAGGCAAGCAGATCAGTTACGTACTGCATGCACAAAGGAAACATTCCTATGTGGTGATTAATTCTGCAAGCCCAGAGTGTGTTCTACAATAGTCTTAAGTAGCTTTATGTCTCTCATTTTAGAATGGCCAGAGTTTCTTGGTGTTGGATGAACAGCGATTTGCAAAAGAGATTCTGCCTAAGTACTTCAAGCACAACAACATGGCAAGCTTTGTCAGACAGCTAAACATGTGTAAGTTGTCCTATTTTGTTTCTGTCACAATTAAAGATTCTGGATGAGTTTAGTTGTGTTATTTTCTTTTGAACAGTTCGTCTGTGTTGTCGCATTTAGAGTACAGTCTTATCCTCAAGACAGATAAAAGGACAGTTGGAACAATGTGGTTTGAATTCTTTAGTGTGAGTTTTTAGATATGAGCTTTTTTTCCTTTTCTTTTTTCTTTTTTTTTTAAAGATGGCTTCCGTAAAGTTGTCCATGTTGATTCTGGGATTGTCAAACTGGAGCGAGATGGTCTAGTTGAGTTTCAACACCCATATTTTAAGCAGGGTCGAGAGGACTTGTTGGAACACATTAAAAGGAAGGTTAGTGAAAACTCAGTAAATAAACTAACTATAGTAATTTTAAATGAATAGCAGAGTTCATGGCAAGTTTTAATTGCGGAATTGTAAGTCCAGGTGGGTTTTGGTGCTCTCATATACGTTCTGATTTATTTAAAGTTATTTTGGGGGCTTTGACTAGGCTGCTTTAGCTAATTATTTCTCTCTCATAGTGAGTTTAACAGGCAGCAAAAATGAGTTACGGAAATAGAAGGTTTAACAGATCCATGTTAAGCATGTTCTGCTCTGTTTAACTTTACCATTGCCTAATGTAACAATTTATTTTTTATGTAGCTTGTTTCAGAACATAGCTACTGCAAGAAGTAAGCTTCCCACCCAGGAGAGCTGAAAGCAAACATAAACATGTTTGTTATGCTGCTATTTCATTTCTGAAATTTGCTATGCTGTTACTGAGAATCAGGTGAATAAAAGTAGATATCAAGCAGAAATACAATAACTATGGTGAGAGAGACAAGCTTTTTAGCATTGGGTTAATTTGAAGCAGTTCATATGTATGCACTGAGTACTATGCCTGGAGAATCTGAACATAAATGTATATAATAAGTAAGGGTGATATGGCATCTGTTGTAAGAAGTCTTTTCGTTTCTGTATTTACATATTTGATGTGTGGTTTATTACTGATTTTAACTCTGTTATCAGCACTAGAGAAGTTATGCCTGATCTTCAAAAGAAAACAGTAATTAACAGTAAGTAAAAAGAAGTGTTGTTTCTGAATTCTCATCTCTTAAAGGTTTCTTCTTCAAGACCTGAAGAAAACAAGATAAGCCAGGAGGATCTCTCGAAAATAATAAGTAGTGCTCAGAAAGTGGAGATTAAACAAGAGACTATTGAATCTCGATTATCTGCCCTGAAAAGGTAAATGCTCTGTCGACAGCTGACCCCTATGACGGAGTAATTCTGGTAATGGATATTGGAGAACAAATATGACATAAATGTAAGACTTAATTTTGATTTCTTAGTGTTCAGCTTGAACTATTGCTGTAGGAAGGTAAATTTCAGTAGGTTTGCATTAACATTGAATATTTAAATACAACTAAAAGTTATAGGCAAAATCGGTGTTTGAAGAACTGTCTTTAATACTAGTTCCTTAATGCTGCTGAGGTAGAATATTCTACTAAGTTCTTAGCATATGCCAAATAAGCTTAGTTGCTGTGTTTAGTCTGAGCTGGTTTGGTTCTTGCAAATT
This sequence comes from Perdix hodgsoniae, assembly GCA_035772895.1. NCBI lineage: Eukaryota > Metazoa > Chordata > Aves > Galliformes > Phasianidae > Perdix > Perdix hodgsoniae. Next base: position 15,622,904 of record JAPSGF010000004.1, on the reverse strand, counting down.
ACTTATGATACTTTCATACTACAATTACTGTTCTTACTCATTGCTTTTTTATTTTCCTCTTGCTGTCTTCATTCCCTCAGTGCTGAAGTTATAGGACAGTTAATCCCTATGAAAATTTGTTTGGAATTGTAACTTGAAAATTCATTAGTTACAACCACAGATATGTAGCATCTAAAATCCAAATATAAATTGAGTATTTTTGGAATATTATTATTTCCTGTTTAGTAATTATGTTGTGTTGTTAACTATATGAGTAGTGTGAGTCAGAAATATTTGTGTGTGTAGAGTATGTAGATGAAGACAGGATTTGTAGAGATAAGCTCTTGCACTGAAAGTCACAGTATCTTAGTGGTAACTAACTCCAGGACTTTAAATTGAGAAAATAATTGTTTGCCTCTGTGGCAGTTTAAGTTTTGAAAAATAAATGGTTTCATTCATGTGGCATCTTCAATTCTAATTACTGAAATTTGAAGGGCAGACTTATTTTGACTTTATTAGAAACTGGCCAGTCTAGAGTAAAAAGGTTCCTATTCACACTGTTGGGTCATATAATTTGGGTTGGAAGAAGCCTCAGGAGGCCATCAGGTTCGAACCAAGCTCAGAGCAGGGTTGACTGGCTGTAATGATTTTTGGTTTCTAATGTCTGGACAGTTTGTGAAGATGAAATGATACAATGCCTTTGACATCTGAGTTGTTCAGTGAGAATTAAATGATTTAAGTAAAACTGGATCTAAATCAGAAGAGCCAGTCTTAGGAAGTGTGTTCCTAAAGCTAGTGGGAAGATTGAGAAAGTTCAGAATCCCTGACTGCTGTTGCTGAATTTGGATGGAATGTTGTTGAATTGTTGATGGAATTCTGTCTTTAAACTGTTGGACATCTTAATCCTCAAACTGCTACTAAGCTGCATCTTACTGCATATCAACAACTGTTTATGAAAACTAAGGTTAAAGTTCCCTAAAAACGTGAAACACTGGTGAGGAGGTTGTCATCGTTTTTTGGCATACATCTTGAAAATTAAACTAGGAAAGAGGGAAGGCTGGTATGTTATCTTTCCTTATGTACTAAAGCTTTTGATATTCATTATCTACTGATGAAATGTGCCTTATGCTGTCAGAAACCACAAGGTTCATTTGTATGATAGCAAGGGTCACTTTATAGCAGTTTTTATGCTGTCTCAGTTCTTGACTCTTGTGAGTACTGCCAACGTTTGTAAAATGACAGTGTTTCAGGAAAACTTTGCTCTCTGCTGTGCTCATCACCTAATGTACCCCTTTACTGGGATTAATTAAAGGCAACCTATAGCTTTGGGTAAGACGTGAGCTTGTTCTACAAAGTTCTGTTCAAGATGGAGGTACAGTTTCTGATAGATGGCTTCCCTCTAGCAAGAAATGTTTGAGGGAAGGCAAATAGGTGTAATGCAAATGATGAACTGCAGTATTTGCTACAGAACACAATTTTCAACCTAGTCACCACCATTAGCTATACATTTTCACCAGTGAAAAACAAGTGCCTGCATGCTGTGCTCGTAACAGTCTATACCAGCAGAAGTGACCCACTGTTTCACAGCTGCTTTTTGCTGTAATCACTAGCAAGATGTTGCTCACACAGTCCATCTTTCATCAGCCTGAACAGATGGAAGTCACAAGGCACCAGATCCAGGCTATACAGTGGGTGCAGTAGGACAATACAGCCAAGATTGGCATTGTGCTTTGCGGTCTTCAGGCTGCTATGGAGCCTGGAGTTATGTAACAGGAGGTTGCCTTCCCTGGACTGATTCTGGAAGTTTGATCCTTCAGCTTTATCAATGTCTTGATGCATCAGTCAGAATTGATGGTCCAGGTTTCAGGAAATCCAAAAGGATTACCCTTTTTCTGTCCCAAAAGAGAGTATACGTCACTTTACTGGCTAAGAGCTGTGTCTTGAGCTTTGTCTTTCTTTGTCACTGTCACCACCACTGAAATGCACCACCCACCACCTCACTGTGCTCACATCCACTGTTTGGTCTCCATATAAACATTCAGCAAGCGTCAGTGAATGTCAGTGGGTGCAGTTTTTTCCAAGTGGAAGAATTCAGTGACACGCCATCATTGCTTCATATGCACTTTCATATCAGATGCCATTTTGTCAGTCTGCCCTTCTGGTGCCACCTGTTGCACAGCAACAAAATGCAACAATATTGGTGGGACGGTTCAGCATCTACTGCCATACCGCCAGCATCCATCTCTGATGTTGTAGGTCAGTGTAATAAAATAGGAGGCATTACTTTCTGAGCAGCTCTCCTAGAATGAAAATAAGGTAACTTTGTTGTTTGAAAGGGCATGGAACACCTAATTCCAAAAAGCTGAATTAGTAGTAATATGTGGTGTGTAATGCCTAACTTGGGGAAGAAGTGTTTTGTGGAGTTTGAAAGTTCTCCTCGGCAGGGTATTTGTTGTGTTTGGTTCTCCATTTTATAATTATTTGCAAGGATTGCTAAATGATTTTTTTTGTACAATCAATAAAAATTTCAGAGAGCTTTAATGAAATTAACTACTTTTTAACAAAAAATAATAATATGAGTACTTCAAAATTCAGTTTGATTTTTAAATTATCCTTTTCAAACAGGGAGAATGAATCTCTTTGGAGGGAAGTGGCAGAACTGAGAGCAAAACACCTGAAACAACAGCAAGTTATTCGGAAGGTAGGACTTCATTCAAACACAATCAGCGGGTGTTTCTGAAGTAGAAATACTCTGTCTTGCTGTCCTGGTGTCAGCTGGAATAGAGCTGGTTTTCTTTGTAGCGTCTGATGTGATGCTGTATTTTGGCTTGAGGAGAAAAACAGTGCTGATAACAGACCAGTATTTTAGTTGTTGCTGAGCAGTGCTGTACAGAGTCAAGGACATTTCAGCTTCTCCTTAGTGCCCTGCCAGCAAGGGGGCTGGGGATGCACAAGGAGCTGTGGGGGGACAGAACCGGGAGAGCTGACCCAGAGCGATATCCTGTACCATATGGTGTCATGCACAACTATGAAACTGGGGCAGTTGGCTGGGAGGAGCAGCTGCTGATCAGGAGAAACTGTCTGGATGTTGGTTAGTGGGTAGTGAACAATTTCTTTGTGCATCCTTTATTTTTGTAAATACATGTGTATGTAGATGTGTATGTATATATTTTTGTCGTTACCATTTTTCCTTGTCTGTCTATTTTGGAAATTCTTTTCACTTGAAAATAACTTTGTATTTTAATGATATCAGAACAATAGATTATTGAATGGAAACCACTAATAGCACATTAGCTTAGCTTGATGTTTAGATCTGTGATCTACTAAAACTGTTGTAAATTCAAAGTTTGCAGGTTCTTTTTTTTATATATTTACATTATAGTAATACTATTAGCTGCAGATAATTACTATGTCTTTTTTTCCATGTTTCTCTATACCAAATGAAGTGTACAGATTTATTCTTAGTGCTTGCTTAGTGTGGAAAAAGATATCTCGTTGCTCTGAGAGAAGCAATTATAGAGCAGTGTAACTAACTATAATATTCTTTTCTTCATAGATTGTACAATTTATTGTTACGCTGGTGCAGAATAACCAACTAGTGAGCCTAAAACGCAAGAGGTAAGTGTGGTTTTGAAAAGTTGCTATCCACTCAATATGCTGGCATTTTTTTCTTAAATAAAACATAAGAGTTAGAATTAGATGACTGACTTCCTTTTCTGTGATTTAGGCCTCTACTTCTGAACACTAATGGACCTACAAAGTCGAATGTATTTCAGCAAATTGTGAAAGAACCAGCAGACAATAATCATCATGTAAGTTTTATTTTATGCATACAGTTTGTTATGGTGAAGAAAGTAGTGAAGAGGGCCAGACAGATAGTGTCTTTTTTACTGAGGATAAAAAATGTTGAAGAGCTTTCAACTTTTAGAAGTGGTATACCCCATTTCCTTCAAAAGCAAGTGTGTTAATAATTGCCATTCACTTTTCAATATAATCACATAGAAGCCACTTAACTAAATATAGCATCATGGGAAAATGCTGATAGCAGTTACTTTTAATAGTAGTACTGTTAAGGATGTTTATGTTATGATGTTGTCATCTTGAGTTAGGAGGCACAGTACATGAACAGGAATCCACCTGCAAAGCAGTGCCTACCCTTGTAGAGTCACATTAAATTCTTGTGCTGCTTGAATGTCCCACCACTGAAAAATATATTCTGCTGTCCAAATAATTCTGGCTGGGGAAATGATTAGAATTATTAGCTTGGGACTAGAATTATTAGCTTTATAATGAAGTATAAATAGCAGATCATGACTAATAATAAAAATAAGTATTTCTAGTTCATTTGTGGTCTTGCCTTTGTAGCTTTTTGTTGCTTTTGTTGTCTGACATTGGTAGTACTCTATTTGAATACCTTTATTACTTGCCAAACATTTTTTCTGTAACTGCTCTTCTCCAGCTTGCTCATTCATATATATTATTTATATATGTATATATATTTCTATTTCTATCAAATATAGATATGTACAAACTCATTCTAGTCTCCAAGGCACAGGAAAGACTTCTACCTCTTTAGAATTGCGGTATTGAAAGATACAGTGATAACTGTCAGAATACTGAAGCTAATTGTCCTTCTGTCCCTTCATTCTTAAAAATCATTCTCAGGTACCTCTCAACAGAACTGAGGGCTTAAAGCAAAGAGAACAAATTTCAGATGACATAATTATTTATGATGTTACTGAGGATGTGGCTGATGAGGAAAATACCATGGTTGATGAAGAAAATGCTCCCATTACACCAGAGACAAATGAAGATACCACTTCAGATTCTTCTAAGTAAGAAGTCTTTAGAAGTCTACAGAGAAAGTGGCTTCCAGTACCGAATAGTATGCAGTAATTCAGGCATCTGGAGTACTCTTGCACGTATAGGAGCATGGTCTCCAAATTCACACTACATTTCCTCTGGATTTGTTCCATGTAGTTGATTGGCTGTAGGAGGTTTTGATACGTTGACAGAAACTAGTGAAAAGTAATCTGTATTATTACATTCTTGTTAAATGTGCTGTTTGTCCAAAGGCAGAATCAGTTATGTCTATTTATTTTTTGGTTGTGAAAAAAAGACAGCTATTCAGTTTCAAGAACTTCAGGGTTTTTTGTTTGTTTTGTACTCCCAAGTTTTGTGACTGCATTTTATCTTTTTGTGCTACAGAAGTAGTTCATCTTTTGCCTATGAGCACTTCAGACTTGGTTCAGAGATTAAGATGCAACTCTGTTCCTTGGTTGTGTGGCACTAATAGGACCTGTGTTATGCCAGAAGGATTAAAATTTAGAGGTTACTATCTTATACTTGAATTAACACTATTATGTTTGTTGAAATGATGTCTGGGAATGCATTTGCTGATAGAAAAGTTTGAGATTAGGTTTCAGTAGGTAACACAACTGCTTCAGGGTTAAGAAAACTGTGAAAATATGGAGATAGCAAATGAAAACTTTTTTGTTTTTTTACGTTACCTTCCTTGTATACATAAGAAGCTTAATTAACTGTAACAGTATTGACTGAGATCATTTATGTTATGGCTAATTCAGAGTTAAATTGTGTTTCACCAGAAAGATGCAAACTATGTGTGGTCTGTCTTGTTTGGTGGTCTTACATGCTTTGTCCTACTTCATGCATAGTTCACATTTATGTGCAAGCTTGTACTTGCTATAATGCAAAAACATCAGAATTCCTATATGCTCAGAATAGTTGTTATTGTGACCTAGCACAACAGTATTTACTGGCTGAGCTGCATTAATTGTATTCAGTGTTACTGTGCCATACCAGTGGAAAAAAGGGGTGTATGGAATATCTGGCTGTATGTCCTGTTAAAATGTGGAAGGAAAATTAATTTCCATATTTTAGCTTGGCTGAAATGGAAAGTAACTAAACCTACGCATTTAAAAATTTAAGACTGTATGAAATATTCATAATTTATTGTCTTATTTTACAGCTGCAGTCGTTCTCCTGATATCGTAATTGTGGAAGATGATAACGAGGAAGAATACGCCCCTGTAATTCAAGGGGATAAAAGCACAGAATCGGTTGCTGTCTCAGCTAATGATCCCCTCAGCCCTGTCAGTGACAGCACAAGTCCGCTCATGTCAAGTGCTGTACAGCTGAATAGCCAATCAACTTTAACTGCAGAAGACCCAGTCTCAATGATGGATTCCATACTCAATGAAAATGGAGTAATTTCTCAGAATATAAATCTCCTTGGAAAGTAGGTAGCCTGTTTTTTAAGTATCAGAAATTGTTTGAAGTCAAAAGAACCAAATAGGAACTCCTAGTTCTCCAAGCTGAGAACATACTAGCTTTATTCTGGTAATGTAATTTGACAGTGAAATGTTGTAGATAACACCATTTAAACTGGTGTTGATGTCAAGATTTATCTGCAGGGTTCCTGCAGGTGGATTGGATTCTATTAGAACAAGCGAGATGCAGTTGTGTTTCTGCTCATGACGGGTGTAGTCTAACATTAATGTGATTTCTCTTTTGGAGTACCAGTCTTCCTTACTTGGCTTCTCCACTGCAGAGTAAGGTTTAAGTCTTTCCCAGGAGTTTATTTTTAATGAAAAGCAGTCATCATAGTTCTGGTGAAAATTTTTAGGTGATATAGTATAATCTGTGTAAAACTTAACTGTGATTTCTTTTTCTTCTTTTAATAGATGCAATATTACAATATTGTTTTTGTCTTCCAGAGTTGAACTTCTGGATTATCTTGACAGTATCGACTGCAGTTTAGAGGACTTCCAGGCCATGTTATCAGGACGACAGTTCAGCATAGATCCAGATCTGCTGTTTGATGTAATTTTCATAGAATCATAAAATGGCTTGGGTTAGAAGGGTTTTTAAAGATCATCTAGGTCCAACCACACCAGCTATGGACAAGGTTGCCATCCACTGGATCAGACTGTCCAGGGCCCAGTCCAACCTGGCTTTGAATTCCTCCAGTTCTTGTGCCTCATGACTCCCTGAGTAAAAACTTTCCTAATATTGAATCGAAATTTCCCATGTTTTAGATTTAAACCTTTTCCCCTTGTCTTAACTCTATCAGGCCATGTAAAAAAAAAAAAATAAATAAAAAAATTAGTCTCCCTTCTATTCATTATAGAGCTCTTCTGAAGTACTGAAAAGCTGCAGTGAGGCCTCCCCAGAGCCTTCTGTTCTCCAGATTGAACAAGTCCAACTCTGTCCACCTTTGTAGGAGAGATGCTCCACCCCTCAGACCATCTCTGTGGTCCTCTGGACCTTTTCCACCAGTTCCACATTCTTCTTGTGCTGGGGGCCCCAGGTCTTAAGTATTGTAGAGCAGAGTAGTACAATTGCATCCCTTGCCCTGCTAGCGACCCTTTCTGATTCAGCTTGAGATACAGTTGGTCTTCCAAGTTGCAAGCACACACTGGCTCCTGTCAAGCTTTTCATCCACCAGAGCAGAACTCCCCAGTCCTTGGTAGGGCTGCTCTGAAAGATTTCTTTTTCCAGTCTGTATGCATCTGAGATTGCCCTGATCCAAGTACAACACCTTACGCTTGTCCTTGTTGAATCTCTTTAAGTTCTTGTAGGCCCACTTCTCAAGCTTGTCCAAGCCTCTTTAGATAGTATCATTTCCTTCAGTTTTATCAACTGCACCACCTAGCTCTGCTGTGAGCAAAACTAGCTGAAGGTAAACTCTATCACACTGCCTAGGTCATTAAGATGCTAAAGAACACTGATCCCAGCTGCTCTTTGTGGCTGGCTTCTGTCTGAACCACAGCTCTATGGCTGCAGTCATTCCATTCCTTATCCAGCCTTCAAATCATTCTCTTCAATTTTGAGGTAAGGATGTGGTGTGGGCCTTGCAGAAGTCCAGATAGATGACATCAGTTGCTCTGCCTCTGTCTAATGCCATCACAGAAGGCCATCAGATTGGTCCAGGAAAGGCATGCTGGCTGTTTTGGATCTCTGTTGATCTCATGTACCTTAACAAAGCTTCCAGGACATTCTTGTCCACAGTCTTTTTTAGGCAGAGACAAGAGGCTCAGAAGCCTGTAGTTGCCCAGATCTTTTCTCCCTTTCTTAAAAATGTGATTGATATTTTCCTTTTTCTAGTTCAGGACCCTGGCATGTATGTCATCCAGCCCCATACACTTGAACACATTCACTTTTATCAGGTGGTCTCTGACTTGCTCTTTGCTTACTGTTGGAGGAATTTTGCTCCCTCCATCTCCTGTCCAGAGGTTCAAGGACACAAAGTCTACACTTCTGTGTACTGACTGCCAGTAAACTCCAAAGCAAAGGACTTACTGAGTCTTTTCCGTGTCTGTTGTAGTCAGTTCTCCCTTCTCATTTATCAGAGGGGCTACACTCTCCTTGGCCTGTATTCTTCCTGGACCCCATGTCCCCACTTCCACGTGTGCATTTCTTTCTAATCTATTAGTTTAACCAACAGGTTTTCAGCCATGCTGGTTTTCTGCCTCCTCTGCTTAACTTCTTACTCTTGGTATGGAGAGCACTTGTACACTCAAAAAGGCATCCTTAAAGAGCTGGCTGCTCTGCTCTGCTCCTTTGTCTCTCTATAGGATAGCTTCCTAGGAGATCTCATCCAGTAATTACTTAAACTGCAGGAAGTTTGCTCTTTGGAAGTTAAAGGTTTTGACTATGCTCTTTGTCAGGCCCGTGTTTCTCAAGACCATGAGCTCAACCAGGACATAGTCACTACAGCCCAGACTGCCTCCAGTCTTAACCACTTTAATTGGTTCATCTGAATTACTGAGCACCATGTCAAGTGATGCTTCAACTCTGGTCGGTTTATCTGAATCAGGAATTTGTCCTCAGTGTGCTCCAGGAGTCTGTGTTGCTTTTCCAGCAGACATCCAAGTAGTTAAAATCCTCTATCAGGATGAGAGCCTGTGAGCATGATATTTCTTGTAGGTGGAGCAAGAAGGCTTCATCGATATGCTCCCCTTGAATAGGCAGTATGTAGTAGACCTTGACAGCCACATGTCCACTGTTGTTCCTATTCCTTATTTTTACCCACAAGCTCTTGACCTGGTCATGACTGTTTAAATTTTAGAGGCAGTTCTTTATGATCTATTAACTTCTGAACAGAGAGGGCAACTTCTCCACTCCTCCTCCCCTGCCCATCTCTTCTTAGAAGCTTATAGCCCTCAGTTATAGCACAGCATTGTGTGATTTGTCCTACCATGTTTCCATGATAGCAATTAGGACCTCATGTTTTTTTAATTGCATCATTTTTTTCTTCTCCTTATTTCCCATGCTAAGTGCATTGGTGTAGAGACACTTCAACTGGGCTATCAGCTATGTTACCTTCTTGGAGGAGCCCTCTCAGTTGCCTTTGGGACAAATCTTGAGGTTTTCTTGTGCTGCCTTCTAAAGTGACAGTGTTCCCTGGCTCTTCTCTGTCACTCAAAAGTACATCCCCTCCCCCAATCAAATTTAGCTTAAAGCTCTGCTAATCAGCCTAGGCAGTTTACTGCCCAGAACGTTCTTGCTGCACCTGCTCAGTTGCATCTGATAATAGCTTTATTCCTGATCCTTTCAACATCCTCCCAAAGGGCATAAAATCTCTTCTAATGTTTCAAAATATCCTTGTTGCAGCCTCATATGACCCAGCTTGAGTGATCAGGAATGGATAGTAGTTCTCTGGCTTTATCAGATTTGGTAGCCTCTTCTTGATGTCATGATTGTGTGCCCCCAGCAGCATCAAACCTGTTTGATCCACATGACAAATGGGTGCCTCTCAGTAAGGAGTCCTGAATTACAAGCATGCCTTTTTTTTGTATGTGTGACACTGATTCTGACTTGGGTCTTTGGTGGATGTCTGCATTAAGCTGGTCCGTTCTGGGGTCTGAAGCCTTTTCATGCCCTCTCTTCTTTCCAGCCCCAGAGCCTTGTATCTGTTGCTTAGGGGCACTTTGATGGCAAGGTTAAAAACTCTGTCAGTAAGTGAAGTTGAGAGTCCAGTTTCCCTTATTTTGTGGTCAGTCTCCTCCAGTTTGGAAGCTGACTTAGCTTCTTCTTGCAGGGGCTTAAGACAGTGCTGTTGACTTGCTCGTGCTGCTGAACAATACTATATGCATTAGTTTCTCTCTGATTCCTACCTGGTGATTGCCTCATGCAGCCTAGCAGTTTGCACCCATGACACCCCTCTCTTCCCTCAGGCCCTTGGGAAAATTTCAGAGTCTGGAACTGAAGGTCTGGGCAGCTCTGTTACTCCTTGGGAGGTCTGTTTGGGGGTGTGTGTTAGCCCCAGATGGTTGTGACTCTCAAGTCTGGGTTTCTGCCTCAACCTGTTGCAGCAGGTGGTCGTCATGTTTATTTCAATAGAGTGGCGCTCTGTGCTGTGAGCAGCCTGTTGTCCTATCTGCCAACTGCCGTGCAGTATCCTAACTGATGTGCCCAGTCTTGGTTGGTCACGTTGCCAGGGGACTCATTCATGTTAGAGGTGTTATGCTGTTGCTCCTGGCTCTGCCCATGCCTCCTCAGCAACTCTCAAATGAGAACTGGCAGTCCCAGGTGGCTCTCGCCTTGTCCTGGGGGTCTCCTGTGCTTCAGGACTCTCCTTACACACCAGGATCCACTGCTCTTCTGCAGAACATATATGCACTGGAGCTGATTGCTGTGGAGAATTACCTAAATTTTCTGTTTATGTCAGTATTTGTGTACTGGTAATATATTGTATGGATTGTTACTGTTTAAAATGACAACTTTTTTTTTGCCTTCCATTTAAAAAAGCTATAAGTATTTGTGTATTCTGGTTTTATAATTGCCCCAGATAAACATACACAACTGCCCTCAGTGCATGCTGTAGTGATGACACTGATTTAAACTTTTGATTAATGGCTTTTTTAGTGAAATAATGCTTGTATTCGTTGCTGCATGAACTCTAGATACCGATTAGATTAATAATCTTTCTTTGAAATAGCCTAGCACATTATCTGTTCTCCATAAGCTTCTCTGACATTTCAAGTTATTTCTTAGTAATATTTGTATGTTCTTAATTCCTGTTCAGATTCATGTCAAGTAGAGTGATTTGGTTGGGAGGGACCCATGCAGGTCATCTAGTCCAACCCTCTTGTTCAAAAGCCGGCATGAAAGATCATGTTGCTCTGGGTCTTGTCAACATGAAGTCTGAACTCTCCAAAGGGAGTTTGCTTGGGTGCCTGCTCTACTGCTTTGCTCTCTGTGAAGAATTTTCTTATGTCAGTCACAATTTTTCCTGCTGCAGCATGACTCTCACATCTTGTCCTATATCCAGCTCTGTGGAGTTTGTCATCTCAGTAACACTTCTTTATTACTAGTAGGAAAGTGCACTTAACCACCCTTGTCCGCCCTCTACAGACAAAATAAGCCATACCTCATCAGCCCATTGTGTCTCATGCCTCTTAACCATTTCTCCAGACTCTCTATTGTGAACATTCTCCTACTGGGAAACCTAAAACTGGTCACTCCCTGCGGCATGGTCATGCTGCTGGCTCATGTGGGATGTTGTCTAGCAGGACTCCAATCTCTGAGGAGCCATTCCCTGTCTGTTTGGTCACTAACCTGGGTTGGTGCATGGGGTTATTGTGTCCTTGATATGTTTGTCTGTTGAACTTGACAGAGTAACTGTTAGCTCACTTTTTCAGCTTGCTGAGATCCCACTTAACACCAGCTCTGCTCTCCCTTGTGTTGTTGACTCTTTCCAGTTTGGTGTTTCTTGAAAACTTGTTTGGGGTTTGTTCCTCGTTACTGTACACAGATTTCTCCATGGAGCAAATCAAGAATGAATTGGTATTCCTAAGACTGCAGCAAAGAATGTTACTCCAAGTTAGATGTGCTTATAGTTATTTTCTTTGTGACTGAAGTTTTTGTGATTCCAAACAGTGTAAACTCTAACTTTTTCTTTGGAAAAGAACTACCTGTAAATAAACTTTAGTTGTGATTGGGGCTGAAAACTTAGTTCAGGGATTATTCTCACACACACAGATGTGACAGTCTTGTTTTTTCAATAGGACATTGAGATACCTAAAGCTTGATATGTTTTGTCTTATTCAGCTTTTTACAAGCTCCGTGCAGATGAATCCCACAGATCATATCCCTAATACCAAAGTAAGTCTTAAATCCATTGCTCAATGTACTCAGTAGTTGAGAGATGCAAACTTTTTTCATCCTTTACTTTTTTTCTTTACGGGTATAATTGCACTTGCTTTCATTCTTTAATTTCAAGACTTTCATAAGGATAGGAGAGCTGCAGGTGAGTTCATCCTGCTTGTTAGGCTTTAAATAGGAAGGAGTAATTAGGAGCAAATAATGTCATTTAGAATGTTAGGCCAACACCTGTGCATATTACTAGTCTTTTTTTTTTCTCTTAAACTTTAGAATTTGCAAACATATGTACTTTCTCAGTAGGTTTTCGTCTGTGCTGTCTGGTGGGAAACGTTAGAATAAGCAGCAGAACAACATACTAGCTCCTAGAGTTTGTCCTATTCATTTGTGAGCGTTAGTTCTTGTTTGAGTAAGTCTGTTTTGCTGAAAATTTCGCTGAAAATCTGTTTCGCTGAGCACTGTTAGTTCAAGTTACTGATATCAGTGCCTCTTTCACAGGATAGTAGGTGTTGGCAGGGACTGCTGGAGACCCTCTCGTTAAAGCAGATTCTCTAGAGTAGGTTGTACAAGAAAGTGTCCAGGTGGGCTTTGAATATCTCCGGAGAAGGAGATTCCACAGTCTCTCTGGGTAGCCTGTTGTAGTGCTCTGTCACCCTCAAAGCAAAGAAGCTCTTTGTCATGTTCAGATGGACCTTACTATGTTCCAGTTTCTGCCTGTTGTCCCTTGTTCTGTCACTGGGTACCAATGAAAAGAGCCTGGCTCCATCCTCTTGACACTTAACCTTTAGATATTTATATATATATATATATATATATATATATATATATGTGTGTGTATCCCCTCTCCTTCAAGCTGAACAGTCCCAGGTCTCTCAGCTTTTCCTCGTAAGAGAGATGCTCCAGGCTCTTGATCATCTTTGTATCCCGCTGCTGGACTTTCTAGTTCTAGTTCTTTGTACGGAGAGGTCTGGAACTGAACTCTGTACTCCAGATGTGGCCTCATCAGGGCAGAGTAAAGGGGGGAGGAGAACTTCCCTTGAGGCTACACTTTTAATGTACCCTAAGATACTGTTGGACTTAGTGGTGATGTGAGTGTGCTGCTGGCTTGTAGCCAACCTGTTGTCCACCAGGACCCCCAGGTCATTTTCCACAGAGCTGCTCTCCAGCTTGTCAGCTGCTAACCTGTGCTGATGTGCGCAGTACTACCTCCCTAGGTGCAGGATGCTACACTTGCCCTAGTTGAACCTTGAAAGGTTCCTCTCCACTCAAGTGTGCTCTGCAGCTTTTCCTGATCTTGCTGAATGGCAGCGCAGCCTTCTGGTGTGTCAGCCACTCCTCCCAGCTTTGTATCATCAGCAAACTTACTGAGGGTGCATTCCATTCCTTAATTTAAGTCACCAATGAAGATGTTAAGACCAAACCCAGTACTGATTTCTGGGGAACTGTGCTAGCTGGTTCCCCAGCTATACTGCTGCTGATCACAACCAATTCACAGTCCATCTCACTATCTATTCATCTTTGCCATGCTTTCCAGGCATACCCCTGGGGATGTTATGGGAGACGGTATCAAAAGCCTTACTGAAGTCAAGGTGCACAACATCCACTGTTAGCTATTCAGTCATGTCATTGAAAAAGACTGCCAACTGGCCAAGGAGGATTTCCCCGTGGTGGGCCCATTTTAACTACTGATAACATTCTTTCACTTGCTTGGAGATGACATCCAGAACAAGATCCTCCTTCTTGACAAAGGGGAATTCTTCCTTTTTCCACACTGACTCTTCCAGTGTCTAGGATGGCTGAGGCCCAGGCATAACAGTAAAGGTTGAATCAATGAAGTAACTGTAGTTACTGCTCAGTAACTGTTTTCAGTGTCCTCCATTTACCAGGGCATCTACCTCATTCAGCAGTAGGCCCACGTCTTCCCTGGTCTTTTTGCTATTGATATACTTAAAAAGAAGAGCTGCTTTGTTCTTAACCTTCCTTATTAGATAGAACCTTCCTTTTATTCCAGGTGGGCCTTAGTATTCCACATTGCATCCCTGCATGCCCTGACAGTATTCCTGTATACCTTCGAACTAGTCAGACCCTTTTTCCACATTCCGTAGACTTTCATCTTCTGTTTGCATTTTTCCATGAGCTGCTTGCTCATGCATGCAGGTCTCCTGCTGCTTTTACCCAACTTAATCTCAGGATTGCAGTGATCTTGAGCTTGGAGGAAGTGGTGGTTAATGTCATCAGGTTCTCTTGGGTCCCCTTACCTTCCACTGCTCTAACCTACAGAATGCCTGCAAGTAGATCCTTTAAGAGGTCTCCTGAAGGCCAGGATTGCAATCCTAATTACTACACTTGTTTCCACACGAGATCTGAATTCCACTATCTTACGGTCACTGCAGTCAAGGCTACTCCCAGTCTTCACATTCCCAGCTAGTCCTTTGTAAGAACAAGGTCCAGCACTGCACTTCTCATCATCAATGCTCTGCAGAAATCTGGACTGTGTGTGCCTGGCAGTGCTGCTTTTCCAGCAAATACCAGAGCGATTGAAGTCCCACCATGAGAATAGGTGCCTGTGACTGAGAGGCTCTTTTCAGCTTCTGTAGAAGGCCTCATCAACTTCCTCTAACTGGTGGCCTGCAGTAAACAACTACTGTGGTGTCACCTATATTAGCATGCCTCTTGGTTCTTACCCATAAATGATGAATGAATTGAGAGATTATTATTCCTAGGCAGAGCTTTAATACATTACAGTTCTCATATTGAGAGCAACTCCACCATGTCCCCTTGCTGGCCTGTCTTTTCTGAAAAGTACATAAGCATCCATGAGCTGTCCTGCACATACTTTGTGATTACAATGAGATCACAGCCCTGTGACTGCATACGAGTACCTCGTTCTTCCTCTTTATTCTGCATGCTGTGCAGCCTGGTATGTGGGTGCTTCAGAGGAGGAAAGGGGAGTTGAGAATGCTGGTATCTCTAGAGGGATGCGAGAGGATCCCCCATACACAACCTTGATGTGGCTGGCCTTCTGCCTCATGTCATGGGATACAGCTCAGGAATGTTTGTTATTGTTCTGGTTGGCCTGGCTTGTTCTCCAATCAGAACCCTTTTGGACCTGTTCCCCATGTCCTTCAGTTTAAAGCCTGTCTTCACAAATACTTTCTCAAAATAGTTGGTGAGCTAAGTTCTAGTGTCATTGCAGTTGCATTAAAGAGGCTTTGTGAGCATGTTTATAGATTTAACTTTATTTTCTAGATGGAGACAAAGGGAATAGAAACTACCAAGAATAATGCTGGTCCAGCTGCTTCACAGGAAACACAAGTTTCTAAGCCTAAATCAGGTTAGTTGTAATAAGTGTGGTTTTCTTTTTTTTTGAAATGGTTTAAGAGTTGAGCAAGTATTGTTCTCACTGTTGTTGTTTATCACCATGACGCAGGTATAGACATTTAATATATCTACTTTCAAGGTTGCTTAATGGCACTGTATGAAACTGATGCTTATTCTGATTCTCCGACAAATTTCATAGAGTAGTTCTTCATTTGTTTTTGAAACGAGCATATAACTTTAAAAAGTTCTAAATAATCTTTTAACAATTGTAAGGTGTTGCTTTTTTTTTGGTCATTCTACAGTTAGAATGGCATGTCAACTGATAATGCATTGGTTATTTTTTTCTCCCTCAGATAAACAACTCATACAGTATACTGCATTTCCACTGCTTGCATTCCTTGATGGGAACCCAGGCTCCACTGTTGAGAGCTCCACAACTGAAACTCTTTCCTCTGTGGACAAACCCCTGGAGGTGGATGAGCTCCTGGAGAGCAGCCTGGATCCTGAACCCACTCAGAGTAAGCTGGTGCGCTTGGAGCCGCTAACAGAGGCAGAAGCAAGTGAGGCCACGCTGTTCTATTTATGTGAACTTGCCCCAGCACCCATGGACACAGACATGCCCTTCCTGGATAACTAATGTAATGGGGACTATGTACATTGTCATGAAGAGGAACTATTTATTTAGAATATTGTTTGGTATGAGTTTTTTGTAAATCACTGTTTTATGTAACCAGATAGTGTGGAATCTGAAATACCTTTGCTGTCCTACAAGCAATTGTTTAGCTACAGTTAGACAAGCTGTTAAACACAGTTGGCAATACCAAGTTGGACTGTTACAGTACTGCTGTCAAATGCTTGGTATACCTATGCATATCTCTCTAAATACCTGAGGTAACCAAACACTTGTTAAGAGTAAGCTTCAATTTATGGTTTCTTCCACTTCTGGTCTTACATATGATGATGACAACTAGTAGTGTATGGTTAGGGAGCACTGACTTTCTGTATCTTTTTTTTTTTTTCTATTTTCTACAATATTTTGTTTAATAAGCATAAGGCTTTTTTGGGGTGGGGGGGACCAGGACCTGATGTTAGGCTTTTTTTTTCCCTGCTTGAACTGGGAACAAAGTGCCTGTACCTTGCTAAATCTTGGTTCTGCCTTACTTTCACTTCAGTGAAAGTGCTTATACATAGCACAAACTGGGGAAGAAGTTCTTTACAGCCGCCAGGCCCCTTGACTGCATGAGTACTTTAACTTGGACCATCTACTCTGATAAAATAAATGTTATGTAAGTAAATGTGGTAGCTTAAGAGTTGTCTCTTATTCCCTGTGCCAAGTGGATGCAAATTCTACAGCTGTGTTGTGTTTTTACTGTGCCAAACTTTCTTCTATATGCATTTATTAGAAACAAGGCTCATCTGCAAATCTTCAGATTTATATAAAAGATCTCAGCAGCAGTGTATAACTACTAGCTAATGTAGCAAACTAACTTATTTTAGTAATATGCGACACATAACTTTCCTCCTTTGGTTCCTTACAGACAACTGCTGCAGAAGCACTTCACCTCTATTCAAAACATGTATTTACTGTAGGGCTTCCATCCTTATTTGTTATTCTACCTTCATTGTATACCTTCTGCTGTTCAGATATGTATGACCACTGTCAGTGTGACAAGTTGACATTACAGTAATGTAACGATTTTGCTGAGCATCTGATTTAGTATAAGTAGTTCAACTGTAACTGAAGATCCCTTTCTGCCCTTAAAGCTGTAGCTACAGCAGTCTGTGAGAAGCTTCAGTATAAGATGCCCCAGTAAAGTGATAAACTATAGTAAACTTACTTATTGAGACATTCAGTGGGAAAGATGCCTTTATGTAAAATACCAGTTAAGTTTTGTATCAAGAACTACTGTATTAAAACAAGCATCAAGGTATTTTACCTAAGCATAAAAAAAAGAAACATAGTGCCACTCAAATTATGCTCTGGTCCTGTTGTTTAAGTAGGAATGCAGTTACAAGTATAAGGCAGTCTAGGTGTTTTGAATAGCATGGGTACAAAGGGTGCAGAGACAATTTGATAAACTTCACCCAGGCTTATGCATGATACGAAGAGGCTGAGCTGACACAGTGTAGATTTTGCAGTATTGTCAGTTTTCACTTTTCAACTCTCAAATACTTGAAAATGTCCAGGGAACGTAAGATTCAAACATGTTATAAGAACCATATCCTAGCCACATGTTCAGAAGCAGTACGAGACATCAAAAGTTATTACACAGTTTCATCCAAATTTATTTAAGGTAACAACATATTTCAAATTACTACAAGCCTTTACTAATCCTTTCATTACCATCTCTAGTGTGAGTGACATGTCATACTTCTGTGCTAAATGTCAGTATGAGTTATAATAAAAGCTTAGAAAAGAATTAGCAACAAGAAGTAACAGTATAAACATCACAATAACATAATCATGACATCTTCTAAGTGCTCTAGGGTACCTCCCAACCAGACAGCTCAAGTCTCAGGTCATAGCAAGTAAAGGAAAAATATAAATAATGCAGCTTACATACTTCAATTACAAAGCAGCAAGCACAAAAGCATTTAATTTCTCATAACTGCACAAAACTATACAGTATTTTAATCAAACAGATCTAATGATTTACCTTTTGTCTAGTACTACTTTCTAGGCTCAACTTTATCTCTGGTAATGGACTGCAAAATACCCAAATCAAAATGTAGAGCCTCGAGTATCTAAAATATTTTTGTTAATGCAAGCCTCCCCTAGTTACTGCAGATTCAGTGCTTCTGCTTCTATTTGAATCATTGTACCACAAAAATTCCTCTGACATGTTAACAGTGTTCATCACTTGGCTCCTTGCAAAGTCTGTGATTGTAACTTAGCCAAGAAAGTGGCACAAAACCAGCAATAAATTAAAGCACAGCTATTCCACTTAAACTACCTTTAAAAAAAAAAAATACATAGATGCATATTGTAAACAGGTGTCTTAAAACATGCTTCTGAGCATCTGCTACCAGAATATTTTTTTTCTCCCAGTCCTGTCTGCAATGGGACACATCAGACATACAGGAAGATGTCAGCCTCTCCACAATTTCAGGTGCAAGTTTCCCCATTTAACATTTGTGCTAAATGTACTGTGCTGCCCTTAATACAAGGCCAGGCTTTTAGTGCCAAAATGATGCAACATGTCCTGTAAGTACTAACACATAATTTTGCATCTAATAATGCTAACTCAAGATTACTTTGGAATCAAGGCAACACAGATTATCAAAGGCAGCCCCTCCCTTGCAAAGCCTGATAATACTATTTTGTCAAATTAATTAACATTTGCACTTCATTTTCCCCAGAGAACTATTTAATACAATTGAGGGGTGGGAAGAAAGATATACTTCCAAAAGGCTTTGATCTTCTAATGCTCCCAAAGCACTAGATTTAGGAATAATCCTATGAAAACTATCATTGTAGCAATTCTCACTGAGCTCAGCCAGAAAGAGCCATTTAGTGAAGTGACAAAAAGACATGATTCAAGGTGATCATGCATAGTAAAGCAGGGTATATGCTCCACAGATAGCACACGCACACATATTTACAACTACACGATAATCCTGAATACTGTTTGTTTCAAAAGACATGGTGAACCTAACACCATCTTCCCTGGAGAGCAATACGGCTCCCTTAGTCAAAGTCACGATTTGTAAGAACCAGTGGAGCAACCAGAGTCCACACATACAACACAATGCCAATCCAGCTGGAAGATATCTTCACCCAGACAGACGGCCATTTGCTGGTCATTGTCTCGTAGGTAGCATCCGGACTGTTGAAAGAATTAAAAAGATGTCTTGCAATTTTGGTTATAAAATGGCAATTATGTACTATTCAACATTTGCACAATCAATTATTTTAATATCAGCTTAACACCTCAAAGGATGCCTCCTCTTTACTTCCTCCAATTAGCTCACACCAATCTGTATGAAAATAGCATTTGCAAATTGTGGAAAACAACAGCAGCCCAAAAAGTACTGAGTAAAAGAATCCGTCAAGAGCAGAAATAACAACTAAAAACATTTGCAGAAAGACTTGGATAGTATTTATGCTACTGGTAATTCATTTTACATTGTGAAAAGACACACCCTAGGAGAATTAATAATCTTGATACCACATTCATTTAAGCAGAGCCATGAATCAAACCAAGAACAAGACTATCTATTAGAAGTTATTTTAGAAGAAAACACCTTCCTAGTTTTGCTTTTTTGGTACAAGCAGTTCATCGACAAATTATTGGAGATCTTTCATTGTATGTTTTAAATGTTTTAAATTCTGAATAGTATCTGCTTAAGCTGTTAACATTAGTAAATGTTATACAACTATAATTCATTCACATGGGTCAAACAGTACACTTCTCAAAGGAAGTCCCATTCAGAGCCATGTTCCTTCTAGTACATTAGTTGTCCCTGTCTGACCAGCAAAATGTCACATCTTGCATGCAGACTGTTAGTGTACTGTACTATGAAATGTAGATACCTGTACCAGTTGGTAAGTGTCATCATGATATACAGCGATGCCAGGAAAAGCATAAAATGGAAGAAGGAATAGCTGTAAGTAACTCCATCCCTTTCATTATCTATGGCACGGTGAACATCATCTCCATCATCAAGGGAGCCATCGTTCCTGGGCATTCCATCCTCTATCAGAGTTGATTCATCACTGGTCAGCATCAGCTTGTTAACTTGGCTGTTATTGGATGTTCGGATGCTGTATTTGACAGGAAAGGATGCAGTACCGTTACCCAAATGAATGTAATTTGTCATCTGACAATCAGAAGTATGTATATACATATATATATATATATTTTTAAAGCAATCTTACCTTGAGTAGAGAACACACAGCAAAAACAAAATCAGTCCTACAATTCCTTGCGCATCCCACCACTGCACTACTTGACCTTGGGCTGGAATAGTGGTGGTATTATAACCAATGATGCTCAGCAAACTTGGGTTACAGCGCCTATCTGTGAGGGAAATTACATTAAAACTTACATAAAACAAAAACTGAACAAGTACTTAAAAGTGTATTTCCATACAGAACACTGAGTAATAGCAAGAAACACCGTGACCATTGAAGTTTTAAAGCATAAAAACTTGAATTTTAGCCTACAGAGTTTCTATAACAGGCCAATGATGGTACAAAAACTTACACAGATTTGAAATCCCTTATCTGCCCTGAGATACCTATCAAGTGCTTTCTTTTGCCATCTGATATAACCAGAAGCAACCTAGTAAAAGTTTTCTGCATATTAAATCAAATAAATTCTACTGCTAGAAACCAAGTATGCTAACCATATTTGTCTACAGATAGGTATCAGAGTTATCTCAGAGTTAAAAAGAATGCTATAAAATTAGTTTCTTATACCAGCAGTTCCCAACTCCAGCATCCACACACAACACCTAGATGTGACAGCAGAAAGCAGACTACTTTTCCATAATTACTTCAGTAGTTACATTTACTCAGATCTCTGTCTTTACAAAAAAGCACAGAAGATTGCCTTCAGTTAAGATTAAAGGCTACTTCCATGCCAGAGATAATTTAAGGCACTGAAATCAATATTTGGTACTTTATTTTCATCAATGAAATTAATGAACTTTTTTTTTTTAAAGACATCTGGTTGTTTTCAGGCAAGCAGTGTTACATTACTACACTGAAATAATTCCTCCATTAGCAAAAATATCATCAATAACATTTCAATACCAAGCAAGAAACTTCAAACCTGGTATGGAGATATCTTTGAAAGAACTATTTCTTTAGTGTTATTGCAGGAAATCAGAGCCATGCGAGAAACTTGTGGCTGCACACATTACAGTACCCCATTCCAATGCTGCTTTGCAAACAGGTGAAGATAGAATTTATAGCTGAATCATGTACCTAAAAAGCCACATACTGCTGCTACAGTTACCTGGTTCATTGGTCATAGCTGACCAAGTCAAATACATAGTATAGATGGTAATCACAGAAGACTGCAGCAAACCAGATCTTGGCTGAGATTCCTGTATGAAATAGCCATGAAACAGCAGTTAGGCAACTCAAAAGTCTCAAGCATGATTATATCATGGGTTTCTGATAATGAAAAATGATACAGAAAACTAAGAAAATAACAAAACTATACCTGAATCCTTGGCAGAATAGACATTATGGAAGCACCGATACACAGTAGCATATTAACACTGATGAATGTCTTGTTTTCAGAACAACCTTCTGGATGAGTGTAATAAACGTAAAACAAGACAATAGCTACTAGAGACAGAAGATAATTGACAGCTGTAGCTGACAGCAGAGCTGTAAAGAAAGAGAAAGAGTTTAAGTGAATAGTAATATGGCATATTAAAACTGAAGTAATCTTGTAAATTATCCAAAACCTGATTACTATTAACAGAATTAGAGAGCAATTCCGGGCTCTGACATGTCAAAGTAAATAAATCCCTCTAACTTGAGGTGTTAAAGAACATCTAAAAAAAATAAACAGGAAGCTCAAAGCTGTATTTCGTTTTCCAGTGCTTTAACAGCAACCAAACAGACTTGGCATGAAGGAATACAGTTCTGCTACATACACTTTGGGTAAAGGCTTATGGAGAAGAAAACGAAGAACTATGACAGAAAATAAAAGTCTCAAAATTACATCTTAAGAACATTAAGAAACAAAGTAGCCACTGCACACAGACAGGCTGAGCTATCTCCTTACAAGAATGAATTACCACATTTGAAATTGCTTTATTAAAATTAACAAATAATCTCTCCAGCAAGATTACCTGTGCTCTCCTTTACTATCTTGGTCCTTCATTCAGCATATGCCCATAGCGGGCTTCCATGGCTAAGTTTTGGCAGTGGGGGACTACTGAGGTGGCCTCTGTGAGCAGAGCCCAGCAGCTGCCCCATGTCAGCTCCAGTTACTCCAAAAGGGACCTGCCGCTGGGCAGAGCTGAGCCACAAGCGATGCTGGTTGTGCCTCTGTGAGAGCAGATTGCAGGAAAGAAAAAGAAAACGCTGTGCAGGAAGACACAGCCCATGGAAAGCCCCTGTAGGAGCAGGCCTCAGGCATGAAGCCCATTGACAGAAGCTCAATATGGCACGGGAGGTCTGGTTGAGCTGCTGCCTGTGTAGCCCTGTACTGGAGCCATTCCTGAAAAACAGATCCCACAGTACAAAGCCATGTTGGAGCAGTGCTTGAAGAGCTGCAGCTCATGGGAAACCTATTCAAGATGAGCTCAGGAAAGACAATAACCCATAGGAAGGAGTCAATGTGGAACAGGGGTAGAGTGATCATGAAGAAGAAGCAGAGACACAGAGTTATGGACTGACCACAACTCCTGCACCACTTAGTGCAGAAAGGACAGGGGCATGGAAGGGAAAGTGCTTTTACTTCTCACTGCTCTAGTCTGTTCCTGTCTTAATCTCAAGATTTAAGACCTTTTCCATCATGTTTTGTCTCCCCCTTCTTTTGAGGAGAGGGAGTGAGAGGGCAGCATGGTGAAGTTTCAGAATGAAACAATCCCTACACCCTAAAATAACAACCAATAGGTAGGCATAAAGAAAAGCTCACTGAACTTGCACTCAGTATGAAACCAGTTTATTTTTAATCAGTGCTAAGGTGTAACAAAGCCTGTGCTTGTGGCTGGAAAAAAAAAAAAAACCAAAACCCCAAGAGCCTAACCTATAACTGCCTCCTCTCTGATATGGTATACTGACTTTTTGTCCAAGGTCTAGATATCATTACTTAGCAGCAGTTTCCTCTTCTCCTGCTGGGAGTCCCCACACTCCATTTTTAACTTAGTATCAGAAGAACACAGTGTTGAGTAGAATCACACTACAACAAAATGATACATAATGCACAAAGTAGATCTTCTGCTTTCTGGTGAAATACATTACTCAGGTGAATAATATATCCAACATAACATACAATTAAATCTAAAAGTTCTTGTTGCAATACAATACCTGCATACCAGCACCTTGAGTTTCCTTCTTCCATTTTTTCAACCCAGGATTCATTCCAGGAGTGAGCAAAGTCAATAAGCAAGACCAGCTGAATAAGAATAAAGCAGAATGCTCCAGACATGCCTACATAAAACCACACTATAAAGAAAAATAAAAGCAGTTCAGGGCCATTGATAATTTACCATCTTGTCTTAAAACATAAAGATCTACAGTTATGCAGCCACAAAAACTGTAAGCTCTCAGTACACATTTAAATTAGTTTTAAAATCCCTACCGCTGCATCATAATCCAAGAGAAGGCAACGTTCTCTTACCAGTAGTAAAAGGTCCCTCTGGGATGAAGAAAGCTCCAACACTAATTGCAAGTGCTGTTGCAAATTTAAAGAACCAGAATCTAAAGAATTAAAGGGGAAAAAAAAAAAGGTAAGAAGTCTGGCAACTACTGCAGTCACTATCTGCTTCACAAGAACTCAAAGTAACACAAAACACACATTCTCAGAGAGTTTGGTGATTGTTTTTTTTTGTGTGTGCGTTTTTTTTTTTTAATTCATTCATTCTTGTTTCTTTAGAAGATAAAATCCTTATTCTATTTATCCAAGATTATTTTTTCCTCCAGTAAATGATGCTAAAGCATGCCAGATTCACAGAGTTCATATGCCCCTGATGTATGAAGCCAGGATGGAATGTAACTGTGACATATGTGCTCAAGGACAAACAAAACAGATCAGATGTCACACAGAAAGGAGACAGGGAAATATTTTCCATCAGTGATTCACCACACACCTGAACATCCTGTGTAGTGAACTTCAAATAAAAAAATCACACCAAACATAAGATGCAGACTTTTTTCCTTTAAGAATGGCACAGAGCTCCAAATATAGGCATGATAGCATCTACATGCACTTCAGAACTGAATATAGCACAAAGACATGTACCACACTCCCACATTTCAAACAGCTGCATGGTCTTCACATTTTCTATCTCTTTCTATTTTTTCCTCAAACTTCAGTCACACTACTTGATCATAACAAGCAAAAGGTGAGATTAAATTTCTTCAGACGAGAACTCACAGAAGTTCAGCCAGGCAGAGAGAAGTAAAGTAAGATGGAAGAAGTGCAGAGTATGGGAAAACATGAATTCACTAGGATATTAAAAAAAGTATGTATGAAAGTTGAACTCTGAAAATTTACTGTAAAATGCATAACCCACTTAAACTAGTTTTTAAATTCACATGGGCATTTAAATGTCATTATAAAAACAGTTTCAATTTTGCATGAAGTTCCTTTCTAATTCCATGCATTTTTAAGGGCTCTTAACACTTCATCCACACAGTTTGCATGACAGCTAAAAATAATACTTCTCTTAAAAAACACCTACAGTTGCTATTCTGTGCAAGTGAGTAACAATCCTCTGAATACATTATAACTGTATTTGTTGTTTTCCTGGCAAGAAAATGGCAAGCCATTTTGACTTCTGTTAGAAAAGCAAAGAAAGTGAATGCTAGCACTAGATCCTAACTACTAGGTTTGACTTGTAAGCAAGTGTGAAAAAGTTAGTACATAGATGTGGGAAAACCTAATATTCTGAAATATTTCAAATCACTAACAGAAAGATTACACTGTAAAGTATTACTGAAGATATATACAACTTTAAAAAAAAAAATCAAACCCCAAAGTTTCATGAAGCTATCTATCTGTAAGGTATATCATTGAAGCAGCTACCTGTTACACAAGTGTTGGCAGTAGCATCATTGCATATTTTACCAGTAACAGTAAAGGAACTTTTATTCTAGTGCTGACACTATATTAGCTAAGAAGAATAAACTTCTGTGGGTTGTATAAGCAGTACCAAAAATTTCTATTAGATGTTTGAACTCCACACAAGCATATCAGGAAGATACCAAAGACCTAAGAAGTGGTCTTCAGTAGGAAGATTCTATACCATATATACTGTCTTTTATTAAAACAAAACAAAAAAATCCCTCAAAGCATTCACAATGTAACTGATCTGCTTTTGTTTGCTTTTTAAAAGAACGTTTAACAGAGTTTTCTGAGGATACTGGAAGATTTAGAGGATACTTGTGAGCAAAGCAAGGGAGAGAAAGACTGAACTGAGTCATTGCTTCTAATGCATTCTCAACTATACCATATGCAAACTTTTCTTTACACCTAAACTAAGAACTAAAGCCATATTCTTCTCAGTCTTGTTTTCTTTTCATCTACAAAGTTACACTAAAGTTATACCTAACCTGGAAAAAAAAAGGAAAAAAACACCATGGCTTGAGACCATTTGCAAGCTAAAATTCCAGTACTATCTTCAGTCTGATCAGAAAAGAAAACTGAAGAGAGCAGGGAGGTAAATGTTGTTACATATCTATACAACTATATTTAAAGTCAACAACAACACATCGAAGTTAAGTAGCATCTAACTCCTAGAGAACAGATAAGGCTTTAAAATCTTTCTATACATGAAAAACATCCCAGTATTAGAATGGTACCATTATTCATTTTCAATTTTCACCTTCTTTGGAAGAAAGAAGAATCTCTATTCTTGGGAAATGTATAAACAGATTACCCAGTGTCATAGCTAGGGCTCTAAAAACCGACAGCCATGTGTATCATCTTCTTTCACAAAAATTAATCTGCTCTGAGAACTCTACTAACTTTGAATGCCATCTTCTGCAATAACACTCCTCTAACTACTAAGAAATTCTTTCGCTGGTGGATCAGTATATTCAACCAGCATGCTTGGCTGCAGGCTACATTTGCACAGTAACTGCATCTCACAACCAACTTCCCATGAAGTCCACAGTCAAGTGCCCATCTCAGTTCTCATTTCTGTATCTTACCCATTGTGCACTGCTGCTCTTGGATCATTGCTGCTCTTCACTTTGATCATCAACAAGGAGAAGAGAAGAAAGAACATTGCCATACCAAAGCACACACGGTATACTGCTTTGTAACCAACTAACACATCGCAATTCACGTGGCCATGAACACCAGGAATAGTTGTTCCCATCCCTCCGTCGCAAAATCCAGGAATCTGTGATAGACAGAAGATGCTTGAGTGATCTGTAAAAAGCCCCCTGTGAGTAAATAGGCAGTAGCAATTTGCATAATCTAACAAAATTAAAGAATAGTATATTAAGAACTACAAACTTAGCTAAGAAAATACAATATTGCATGGCTGTATAGCTGTGCGGTTAAAAGTTGAAACCAGAATATTAAATGCATTCAAGGGGAATGAAATAACATGAATGAAGCAAAATATTCTGAAATAAACATCTACAGACAACATTTGTGGACAAAGGGGTAGAAAATGAAAAGCGTGTCTAACAGAAGTTACTACCTACCACAAAAAAAAAGAAAATAAAATGAACAATAAGACTAACAGAACAACAGTGTGCAATTAGAAGTTGAGCAAAAGCTATCAACTCCCCAGTAATTCAAAATTGAAATTATCCCTCTATTAAGTTCATGCAATATCTTCATATAACTAAGACTGTAAAATCCCTAAGAACTTCCTACTGCCCTTTGTAAAAAATATTCTTGCTGTACATTCGCAGTTAAAATACAATTTTAACTAGAGCAAGACAACAAACTAGAAATCTTCGACTGTGTTCATTGCTGTTAATAAGAATATTAGTGAGAAATCAAAATCAATTAACAACTATAAACATCTTAGTAATATGCAAAAAAAAAACCTGCTACAAGTATAAATTATAATTTCCTGTTTAAGATTTTTCTTATCAAAGCAATTAAAATGCAACTTTATTTCTAAATAATGTTATTTACGTACACAATGGTTCTTCCACAAGTCCTTTCTTTACTTGATCTGTAATCAAATTAATAGTGACTGTAAAGCACACATGGCAGAAAAATGATACATTTCTGAGCGAAATCCACGCTCTGAGTGTATCATATACAATTACTTCTGACATTTGTTCTACCAAATATGTTAGTAAAGAAGTAACCCGACCTTCTTCAGCTGCTCTTCCATTCCTGGAATTAACATTACACAGGCCACGCTCACGCCGAGAAGCAAGAAGAAGGCGTAGATCAGCCTAGTGATGGTGGAGTTGTTTCCACTGGGGCAGCACCTGCAGAGCAGGCACGGGGCACTTCCACACAAACATGGTATCTGATGGAGATAAGGAAGGTAAAACAAACTCTTTAAAAAGCTTTGCACTCCCAGCTTTCAGTCAGGCTGTGCAGATTATCAAAAGTTATGATGGAAAATCACTCCATGTTAACGTAAGCTAAGTAGATGCAACATGTAACAGAGCCTCCATACAAGTCCTGGTGGTGCTTCCTAATGCACCACTCTACAATGAAATTACTTCTACGTTAAAAGTAATCTTTTAACCACTCATCCTGGATTCATGCTTACTTGTCCTCTTGAAATGTATGACATTGTTTTTTTTTTCCATCTAATTAAGATTCAGGGATTGTTTTAGCCTAGCAAAAACATCCTCCCCTGCACAACTGCGGAGATAAAACATACAGCCCATAGAAAAAGATGCGAACATAAGTGTCATCTAGGTATGCCTTCAGCATTTACAATTGGGCTGCAATCCTTACTGAGGCCATAAGCATCAGTTCAGCACAAAAAAAAGAGATAAAATAGCCTAAAGCTTAGGCTGGTATTTATTGCATTTTTAGCAGCTACTCACATCTGGGTATCATGTAATTTTCAGTTAGTTGCAATGTAACAGAAGTTAGTAATAGCACAAATAATACAAAGACACAGTATGTATTACCAGCTCTACCAAATATCAACAACAGTAATAGGAAGAAATATGCAACAGTTGTAAATACTATGAAAGAATCAAGGGCAAATTACTTACATTCAGCTTGTTTTGCTCTTAAGCAAAGCACTCCAGGAAGAACGACACAAATTCACAAAAACAAAAAACCACCCTATACTTTACTCCTTAGCATTGCTCAGCCACTTGCTGAGAGACAATTTGGGAAGCAAAAGAAGGGTGAGGGTCAACAAGTAAATGCAAGTCAGAAGAAGGAAGATTAAAATGTTTTGCAGTTCATTCCCCCATTTACAAACAAATCATTTTATGTTAAAAAAGTAAATAAAACTTTAAAAAAAGCATGGGAAACCCCAGTGAGTAGTTACAGCTAAGCTTTGGAGGCCACATATTATTCAGTTACAATAGAATTTACCATTGTAAGATTCTAGTGTGTCCCCTGCTACAATGCCTTCATTACACAAGACCTGCTCTGACTACAGCAGAACATGGAACCTCTTACAAAAGCTCTGAACTGTGGCAAAACTCAGCTCTGCTTGTGTTAAAAAAATAAAAGGCATTAATTATCACACAAGGGACACCCAGACACAGGCACATGACCAGTACACATCAGTCAGCCAGGATGATGAGCATATGTCAGAGTTCTTAATGCTTAGTCATATGGCAAACAAAACACCAGTGGTCCACCCTGCTGGAAGGTGCCAGCACACCAGCACACAGACAGACAATTCCTGGCAGTCCCTTGGGAAAAAGACTCTAATTTTCTGTCCTGGCAGTTTCAACCAGACCCACATCTTGGGTCTTCTAAATAATTCCCTTGTATTCTTTTTCCATATGTTCTTGTTCAAGGCTGGAAGAGCCAAAAATGTTCACTCTACTATGCTACAGAATTGTTTCTAAATTAGCAAACATTATTAATTTTGCCTTGCTATAAAAAGCAAAACTAGGCCATTCTCATTATAACTAATCCAGTATGTAAAAGACTGCATATCACTCTGTTTGACTTCCTCCTCTTCAACACAGTATCACTGCAACACAACATAAATGAAGATGCCGTTTGCAAGCACCTATATTAGGGGTATCTATGCTCAGTAGCAAGGAAACAAATGTCAAGTATTTGCTTAGGACATATCAGGACTTTCTAGAGTACTATTGTATACATGGTATTTCCTCAGCACAAATAACCTCTCTAGTGAAAAATATTCCTATTCTCTACAGAAAACATTACTTTCTTTAACTAGTTCTGTCTGTATTATATTTTTAAAATATATTCTTGACTGAAAGCTTTAATTTGCCAGAGCAGGACACAAGTCTAGGTTCATTCACTGCAGAAAACTTGGTGCAAGGACTGTCAGGCATAAACTTTTCTAAATTATCACTGTTAAATTGTTTATTAAACGCTAAGCAGCTTCCTCCCAAGTGTTAGAAAGGGAACACACAAGAGTCCACGTAACTTGGGACATTTCTATGGACTTATGGGAGCTGAAAGGAACATCACTGCAGCCACCTCACTTAGTAAAAATGTGTCTCACCTGAGACAATGTTCCCCATTTGATTTTAACTGTCAATAACAACATCAGCTTTTAAAACACCTTGCCCCTGAACAACTCATTCCCACAAGCAGTAATGATCAAGCACATCTCTGAAGAAAAGAGATTGCCTGATACTATTAATGCATGTTACCTACTTCTACAGAAAGCCACAGTACAGCCCGTGTCTCTCTTTCCTCAGAGGAGATAATACATATTATTTTCTTTGAATTGTACATGCTATTATTAAAAACATTCCTAAGAAATAGTAGATTCCACACAGAACAGGGAGCAAGAAGCGATCTGCCCACAGAATTCAGTTTACCAGCTGAAAAAACAGTTTCTACTGACTTCTTTCCTCCTATACTCAGAGCTCTCTTCCTAAAAAATACCACAGTACAAACAGCAAGATACTACTGCACAGATCAAAGCTTAAACGTATATTCTCAAGTGAAGTTCAGCTTACAGATGCAATGAGCTACTTCAGAAAGCGCTGCAATATAAACAAGACACAGAGTAAAAGCATCAGGACTGACTGATGGTTCTAGGCCACTGGGATCAGAAACCTTTTGGTGAGATGACAATGCTCTTTAAGGCTTCTCCTTACTCCCAGTTCATCCTTGCTCTTAAAGACTGCCTGTGCAGCACGGCACCACAGTACCACACCACGCAGTCAGAACAAGAAGTAACCATGCAAAATAATCACAGAGAAATAAAAGATGCCGAAGTCAGTTACTCAGAAGAGCTCTGCACAGCACAACACCTGGCCTTGCAAAGCAGCATGAGCAGCACTGCCTCCCCAGCCAGAAGAGGAGCAGCCATCCTGGCTGGCACAGTCTGCACCAGCAAACTCCATGACATCTGGCTCCTCTAAAACCCCCCTCCATAGCTCTCCCCTCTTTCAAAGCCATGAACTGTTTATACAGAATATACATTCTTAGTGACCGGGGACACAGACAGACTCCAGCTATACAAACCGCTGCACAGAATTAAGCACTGATTAGCTGTGGTTTTAACTGTGTAAAGAAAATCAATATTTTAAAGCCACCAGGAAAAAAAAAAAAATTTGTTTCAGGCACTTTAAGGATGGGATTTGCCCACAGTAAATTCTAACTTAGTCAAGATTCCATTACTATGCAAGTCACTGCACTTAAAAGACCATTAGATGATCTTGAAAAAATTTCTCTCAGCAGAAATTAATATTCAGAACCAACAGCAAGTACACAGGATTCTTCACACACTACAAACACCAATTTACCAGGAAAGGCTGCTTATTCATTTGAAAATGCAACATGTATTAACTCAAATATTTTCATTAAACTAGATACGGCATCACTTAATATTTGACACCAATTAAAAATGTTAAAGTAACTATATTCAGCTAATAATCACAGAATCTTGAGGGTTGGGAGGGACCTCCAGAGATCATCAAGTCCAACCCCCCTGTCAAAGCAGGATCCCTACACCAGGTCACACAAGTAGGCATCCAGGCGGGTCCTGAATATCTCTAGAGAAGGAGACTCCACAACCTCCCTGGGCAGCCTGTTCCAGTGCTCCATCACCCTCACCGTAAAGAAGTTCTTGCGCACATTTGTGTGGAACTTCCTATGCCGTTTCTCCTTGTCCTATCTCCACACACTGCTGAAAAGGATTAAAGCTTACCTGGCTTAATTCACTAAGTGGTGTTTAAAATGTTAATTAAAGCAAAATGAACACTAGCAACATCTCTTTGGCAAAATATTATCAGTGTTCCAGCAGCTTATTTACACGTATATCAGTGTAGTAGCTTATTTCATACCCATTAATTTACTGTCTCTGTGATCATTTAACTGAATTTATACAGGAGATTAAGAAATTAAGTTATCACTACTCTACACATCACTCTAGCAGAAAAAAAAAAAAAGAAAAAAAAAAGAACTTCATATGTTTTGATAAACAGCACAAACATAGGAGCTTGAATCTACATGAGGCTTTGTTAGACCATTAAGTTAGCTGTACGGGTTTCTGTTTAAACTTTTCCTGAGCAAACTACAGTCTTTTTGGTATGAAAAATTTAGTTTTTCACAAACCCATTGACATTTTTATCCCAAATGTACAGATTCATAACACACGATTATGAATATTTGCACAAGGCCTAGATTTAGAAAGATAGATCACTTAAAGCCAAGACAGCAATACTTCAAGCTGGAAGAAAACAGCCACGAAGGACCTTTATAGACTTTTGTGTTTCCCTGTACAGAGACAACAGTTTTAAGCCCACTCTCAGCTATTGTTTCCAAGCAGTTAGAAGAATCACCGAGCAACACTCAGCGCGGCAGTGACATCACCACAGCCTGCTGAGCAACGAGAAAAAGATGCCTCTACAAAACAAAGATGCTACAAAGGGCGGAGCTGCCCAAGACAAAGCCGTAAGAAAGACGAGCTAAATACTATCACCAGGAGTAGCGAAACGCTCAAGTTCTGTTTTTCCCAAAGCACAGAGCAAAATTCATCAACACTGAATGAGATTTTGACTGCTTTAGAGGGCTACGAAGGCGCAGGATGGGGGGTGGAGAGGGGCGTGGGGAGGAGGATTGTTAGCAGACCCCATAATCGCCTTCTGCACGACAACACGGCCTGAGAAACCAGCAGAGAGCAGACGGCCTGCCTGGGTACCAAGCTACCCCTACGCTCCATGTATCTCAGCGGGGGGAGCCCGGAGAAGCCCGAGAAAGGGCTCAGGGTCGGGAGCGAAGAGTTGCTTAGAACAGGAGGAGCGAGGAGCGACGGCCGCCCACAGAAGGTCGGTGGGCAGCAGAGAGGTCACAACCTCCCCAAGCGCGGCGACGCGGAGAGGCACTGCCCCCGCCGATGGGAGACAAAGGCCCCGAGAGGCGGGGGCCGCTCCGGGCCTACAACAGGAGAGAAAGACGGATAAGAGGACAGGGAGAAAGAGACACCGCACCGCCCAGCCCGCCTTACCCAGCTCGCCATAGAGCAGAGGCCCAGGACGCCGCCCATGGCTGACGGCGGACTCGGACTCCGGCTCCGCCAAGATGGACGCGCGCCTCCAGCTGCGCTGTTTACTCTCCGCCGCAGCACTTCCGGCAGCTCGGGCGGCCGTGCAGCGTCACTTCCGGCGGGCCGCAGGAGGCGGGGCGGTGGCGGAAGTTGAGTGCGACACGTGCGGCTGTTTTTTGTTGTTGTTGCTGTGGTTTTCCCCTTGCTGTCGGCTGTCCGGCCCTGCTGCGGGTTGAGCCGTGCCGTTGTGCGGAGCGGACTTGGGGGTCAGTGAGACAGTCTGAGTGCGGTGGGGCCGCGTGTGCCCAGCTGAAGCCCAGCTGAAGCCCAGCTGAAGCCCAGCTGAAGCC
>JAPSGF010000004.1:15570196-15589832 GCA_035772895.1 Perdix hodgsoniae | reverse complement strand
CTGAAGCCCAGCTGAAGCCCAGCTGAAGCCCAGCTGAAGCCCAGCTGTGGCTGGCGAGCCCTGCGCTGCCACCGCTGCCTTAGCTCGCCCAGGGTTAGCGCTTG
Source organism: Perdix hodgsoniae (assembly GCA_035772895.1). Taxonomy (NCBI): domain Eukaryota; kingdom Metazoa; phylum Chordata; class Aves; order Galliformes; family Phasianidae; genus Perdix; species Perdix hodgsoniae. Next base: position 15,589,728 of record JAPSGF010000004.1, on the reverse strand, counting down.
CTTGGTGTTGGGAGTGAAATGGCTGCAGGGATCTCAGATGCACCCACAGCAGGTGGCAGTAGCGGGTAGGCTGCAACTCGTTGTAACGTCTCTACTCTGCGGCGCAATTCCGCGGTTGCAGACCTCATTTAAGCCACCCTCCTGCAACAAGCCTCTGTACAAGGATCATTGAAAGTCACTGTTTGTTACGTGCTAAACCGTGGCGCGTGCCATGGGTGAGTGCTGGTCATGTCCCCACAGGCCAACCTTTGACTTTATCCGCTGGCAAGGCCAGTTAGCTTTACCTGTGTGACCACCACATTTTATTTTACTTCCCCAAATGCATTCAACCTCTGCTTCTTTCTTCCTTCCTTCCTTCCCTATGCATACCCAACCTGGGTATACTTGAAAGCAGAGATGTAGTCCAGAGTTGGTAAGTTAAGCCCCCTCCATAGCAGTTGCTAGTTTTTTATTAGATTTGTTGTTTTCAAGCATATACCACAATTATTTAATGAGTTAGAGCTGGGCAGATATAGTCAGTGTCTCACATACCTGAATAATATTTCCAGGTAGGCTGTGTTGCATGACTCCATAAGATTTTCATCATACCAAATTTATTAGTGACTGCATTACATAGTTTTGCTACTACCAATAAGAACTTCAGAAACAAAAGTGGTTTATAAAATAACGGGACTATCAGGAAATAGGAAATGTAAATTTTAACAGTATAGGTAATATTAGTTACTTCATCTGCAAAAATATGGCCATCTCATTTACCAGTGTGTTTTAATATCCAAACATCTCTCTTCTGCTTCCTCTACCCAAGCAGCATAGGGGAATTGGGAACAGGGGCAGTTGTCAGTCCCTAACACTTCATCTCTGCCTTGCTCTAGCAGTGGATCTCTTCCCACAGGGTTCTGTCTTTCCTGAACTAATCCTGCATGAGTTCTCATGGGCTGTGGCTCTCAAAGTACAATTCCGACATGGCTCTGTACCACGAGGACCATCCTTCACGAACTGCTCTAGCACAAGGCCGTATCAGCAGCAGCTCCCCCAGACCCTGCTCATTCCCTCTTGTCCTGTTGCCAGGCACCACAGAAAACAGCCTGACTCATCCTGTTGATACCCTCCATGACCATATTTGTACACATTTATAAGGTCATCTCTCAGTCTTCTCCAGCTCTATCAACCTTTCCTCATAGGAGGGATGCTTCAGCCCTTTAATAATCTCTGCCAGAGGCACAACCAGCATTGCTCATGGCTCAGCTATGGCCAGTGGTGCTTCCTTTTTGAAGCTGGCTGGAGGTGGCTCTGATCTGACATGGGGCAGCCAGCAAGCTCTACTCACAGAAGCCACTCCTGCAGTCCTCTTCTATGTCTAGTAAGTCTAATAAAGCATCATTATTATTGCTTTTCTTCTTTCTTTCCTTCCTTTCCTACTTCAGTATTCCTGCAATCTGTACTCTTTCTCATTGCAGAAACCCCTGATAGCCCAACTTTATGTCTTTTACTTCAAAATATTAAATCACATCATTGTTCTGGGATTACTTCATTATTTCTGTTATCTTACTTGTAGTTTCTACTGTGGAAAGACAGTGAAGCACTTGGTGCACTTCAGTGAACCAAGTCCTCCGTCATCACAAATCTTTTCCAAGAAATTGTGTGAAAGCAATCTGCTACAGGGATTTATCTTCTGGAATTTATCTTCAAGTGAAATGAAGCTTGCCTGGCAGCTATTAATCATGCTGTGAAATCTAGGTTGTGTAGAAACTAGTAATTTCGCAAAATTGTTCTTCAGGAATTTGAACAGCTCTATTTTGGCTGTTCATATGCTGCTATGGAAATACCTAGAATTCTTTTTTACCTTCAGCAGTGATGATAAGTACTTCTTTTTGTGCTGGAGTTGAAGTATTTGCTATCGTTCCAGTGCCAAAGCTCTCTTGCAGCATTTCTGTTTTAGTCATTTCTTTATTTTTATTGCAGTGTTTGCATTTTAGTTGGTTTGAAGTGGGATAGAATCCATCATTCTCAGAAATTGCTTTCCAGCGTGGTCTGTTTCCCTATGAACTTTGTGAGCTTGTATAGATACGAGAACCACAGCACCCCATTATTTGAGTAGCTCTCTGACAATGTTTAGAAAATAACAGGACTCAATTCGTTTATCACTTTTTTTCTCCCCTTTTCTCATTTTTTTTTCTTACAGCTTTCTATCAGATGCATTTTGGAAAACGAGTTTGGAATTTTCCAAACCAGAAACCACCGATCTATCCCATGGTCTTCGTCAACTCCTTCAGGAAACATCAGCTCTGTGGAGTCCAAAGCTGCACTGTAGGGAGATCACAGCAATAGCCACACACACTTCAACCTGAAGCAGAAAAGCCTTTTTATAAACCTTTCTGTAGATACAAATAAGCAGAACGTGTAGGAGAAGAAAAGATAAATAAATAAAAATGGACGGTAGCAGCAGCGGAGCCTCCCTCATCTTTGAGCTATCATCTCGTCACGTGAAACATCAGCCTAGGATTACGAGAAGGAACAGCCCCAGGGGAGGGCGCTGGGGGGCTCGCAGCCGTCCCTGAGGCGTCCCGCCCCTAGGGGGCGCTGCGACACCGGAATGGAGGCGGCGCCCGGCCGCGGTGCGCGGCGTGTGAGCGGCAACCGGAGCGGCCCGGGGCGGGCTCAGCGCGGTGGGGTGACGGAGGGTCCGCAGGGGTGCGTGAGCACTGCTGTACGCGGCAGTCGTTGTGAGCTCTAGTTAAAAGAACGCTACAAAAATCGGCGTTTCACTCCCTCGGTCCTTTAAATCAAATAGCAATAAATTCTGTGATAACAGATGAAGATATCCAGGCTTTCGTCTGTTGTGCGAGAGAAGCAGAGCACAAGATAAATTGCATTAAACACAAGCATGACATCCTTGTTTCTGGTAGGCTGTGCCAAGGCCCATACAGGAGAGCTCTGAAGAGGTCGGAGTGCAGAGGCCGTGATTTTTAGGGACTTGAACAGGCGCAAATCCGATTATGAGTAAAAAAAATATAGCTGTGGAATAAACATTTCTCTTTATTCTCCTCTTACGAGTGGTTTTCTTATTCTATTAAACACTAATGCAGATCAAAATCTAGTGTTGAAACGGATTTAAATGGGGAAGCATTATTATGTGCTTCTATAAAATTAGTTGTCTTCAAAAGATATTACTGAGTAGAAATTAATAAACAGACTTTTTTTTTAATAAGGATTTAATCCTTCTTTTGGGAAGACTGAATAACAGGGTGGTTCTGTACAGCTGCTGTCACAAAGCAAAGAACAAAATGCATCAGTCTACAGATTGCTGTTGCTCTGCTCATGACAGCAGTAGATAAAATGATGGCTGGGCACAGATATTACAAGTAGGGGAGGGAAACTAATTTCTACCTCTGTTATTTTCTGCTTGGAAAAAAAAAAATACGTACATGCACACACAAAAACGCTCTCCAAGTGTAAATTAACAAGACAGCTTCACATCACGACATAGTGCTTTATCTTCTTAACATGAAAAGACAGGAACATTTGTAATAGAACACCTTCAATTTGAGCAGCATAATAAGATTCAGTGTTTTAAAATAATGAACATCTAGTGCACTGCTGCTAGCACTGTGACTTTTACCACTGTGTGGCAGATGCTCTTAGCCCAAAATTTACAATTTTCAGTCTATTCCCATCTTTCCCAATGATCCAACAATGGGAACCTTTGCATTCATGTTATTCATACTGAGGATAAATCTAAAGGGTTCTATGGAATTCATCAAGGAATTTATTTTTCCTGTTATTTTTTATTAGTCAATTAAATTTTAGAATACCTGGATCCATTTGTGGTCTCCAAAATCATCCTATCCTGTGTACTGGAGAACTCCAGTGAGTGTCTGAGACAATCTAAAGACACAGAACTGGCAGCACATTGGGTTGGCTCTGTTTGCAAGCCTCAGTGATTGGAGATGTGGTCTCACTGGGTTTCACCAGAAGTCGGAGGGATCTAGGCTTGCCTGGATACACAGTCAGGCAGCAATTTCTCTGATGCCCTGTCTTCTGCCTATGCGCAACCACTAATCAACATCCTAACAAGAACAGAGAGTTCGAATGCTTTGAAAGCCGTTAAGTTTTTGGCATATAGAGTCGGTAAGCTGGAAGCTTTATTTGAAATTTATCTCACAGTTTAACAACATGAACTGCTTCTTCTCCGATGGAGGATCAGGCTGTTCTGGCAGAAGGCTGTGAACTCTTCTGTGACAGCAATCTTGTCCGTGTTCCCACACTCTTGTGGGGAGGAAGAGGACCCAGATCCGGTCCTGCTCCTGCACCCAGGCTTTGCAAAGTGAGTATGACATCTCAGATAGAAATATTTCTTTTGATTCTGTTCTGCATGTAACATTGAGAGTCTATGGGTTTTGGTGAAGCTGAGCAATCACCAGCTGCGTTGACAACACTAAGGAGCTGGTACATCTTCTTATGTACAGGCATGTGCAAAGCCTCCGAACTGTCAGTTCTCCTACAGCTTCCAGCTGGTTGGGAGAACAGCAGAGGAGGTGGGTGGCAACGTGCTTCTCTTCACTGGATATATATATTTTTTTCCTCTTTCGGATTTCCTCATCTTTTATTCTGAGAGGATTTAGTAAAAAGTAGTTCAGGACTGAGCCATGCTGTCATCATCTATGGTCATGTGTATCAATTATCCTATGAGGTGCAGCCATAAACAGGTTTTATTGTTTTTCATTTTCCACATAGATGTGTGTACATATAAATCTCTACACGTGCTTTTACATATTTGCATCTTGCACACAAGTATATGATGTATATATGCAAACACACAAAGAAATACACGTATGTGTCTGTGTGAATATGTTACTTGAAATGATCTGCACTGGATCTTTATGTGATAGCTGCACTTCAAATGAACTTGTTGGCACCTCACTTTTCATTTCAACTCAGTAGATACACAGCTATTCATTTTTTACTTATTTCTGTTAGTAATGGCTAATTTGGAGGCAAATTCTTTTCCTGAATTTTTTATAAATCCCTCTTAAATTGTGAGTGAAATCTGCCTCTGGGCCAAAAACCTTACCTGGCACAGGGTCACCTGTCTTCACTGAATTTAATGGAGATATGTGTGAGGCTGTTAATGGTGTTGATGGTGATTTTTCTATATACAGTAGGTAGCATGTATAATTATGCATGCTGTAACATTTTTGTTAATTGCTTCTCTTTTGACTAATACATGTAACTCCCGTCTCATCTAAAAGTAGGTCTAGAAAAGTAGTTATTTTTGGCTCAGGATTAATAGGCAAGTTATAAATGAGACAATTTAATTCTAAATGACCTCAGAATTTTGTACTTCATTCTTAAGGCCTATGTTAGAGGAAGATAATGGTCTGGCCAGCATCTTCCTGATCTGTTTTCTGGATAGAAGTATCTGGGGCCAGTTGAATACTGGAGCAAGCTTTTTTTCAGTGACATTTAAAATACATATAAATATAAACCCAGAATTGTTGCAGAAGGCTGATAGTATTTTTTCAGATACAATAATTTATTTTAATTTTGATGATTATTTTGTACCTGTGGGGATGTTTTTGGAGTTATACTAATATACACCCGTTGCTAATAATATGTTATTAATGACCTTCCTTTCAGTTTTGAAGTCAATGAGGACATATTACCCTCAGTTATGTACTCCTGTTAAGCACAAATTTTGCCAGAGAGGAGTAGCAATACTCTAATCTTAAAATATGAGGAAGTAGAACTGTAAATTTTTAATATTTGCTTCATAAAAACTCTTACCTGTTGCAGTAATGAGAAAACAACAGCTGAGGACCCTTCTGCAGACTAATATTTCAGGCACTATGACTAATACTGAAGAAATCAATGACATTGGTGGGTTCAGATGCTGCTCACCGGTTATTTTAAACAAATTAAACTGCAGATTTGCCGAACCACTGACTGTTATTTAAGTGGTTCTGGCAGTTCTCCCAGAGGACAGAGGACAAGAGATCTGATACGATTTTTTTTCCAGAGTCTCCAGGAGCACCTGTACAGCTCAGTCTATGGAGAATACATGCTTCACAGCTCTAATAGCATTCTTTTGAAAGGTTAGTGAGCATGTGAATAAGGGTGATTTGGCTCATACAGCATACCTGGATTTTTAAAAGCCTTACGCAAGGTTCTCAGGAAGAGTGTTCAAAGAAACTAATCAGTTATGATATGATAGAAGAGGCTTCATTTTTGATTAATAGCTACTAGCGAGATCTATCAAGGGCTATTAAACATAATTGTCCAGTCGCAACCTCTATTCAGGCAATCCTTAAAATGGTAATTGCTGGAACTGGGCTGGCAAAGCTACCACCACCTGCTCATCCTTCACTTATGCTCTGTCCTGAAGCATTTGCCACTGGCCTCTGTCAAGAACATAACACCGAGCAAAGAAAATTTTACACTGACCTAGAGCAGTCTTTCTGATATTCTTAGATAAGTATAGAAATTTACATTGAGGAATAAAAAGTACCTATATTTTGCTCTTTTTAATGATAGAAGGTCTCTTCCTTATGTAATATAATAATTTTATTTAGAAATAGACCAACAATTTTCACATCAGTAACTTATTTTGTGAAGGATATCAAACTCACAACCTTTGAGACCTTGTTGTCCTTTTCATTATTTTAATTGTTGCAATACAGTGTCGGGGGCAGTGCAGAAATACATAATTCATATAGGTTTTAGAACATTTCAGGGAAAAGAGCATTGCTTAGGCAGTCCAGTGAGTTGAGGGAGTTGTCTGCAGAGCTCTGGGTGGCTGGCAGGAACAAGAGATGGCCAGAATGACTTGTCTGCCTGACATAACTGGCCTTGGGTAACTCGCACAGCTAAAAGCACTGAAGCAGTGAACACAAGGAGGAGTTGGACTGCAACATGAACTCTGCATTGGTAACAATTTGTGAGAGTGTAAGAGTTTAAGAGACAGCAAAATTGTTCAAATCAACTTCCATAAAAATGAGCATTCTACCCTTTCTTCTATATTACTTCCCAGTGAAACTGCATACAGTGATGAGCTCTAATGTATACAAAAGAATTCTTCTCCCATAAGTAATACTTTTAGGAGGAAAGATTTACGCCTGCATTCTAAACAGAAAAACTGACCTCTTGGTCTGTTAAGCTGTCAGGACGATCTCCTGACTAGTCATAATTGTTCACTCTTATTTTTTGGCCAATCTATGTGGCTTCAGAGGTGCAGCTTATTATTTTAACAACAAGGGTGCCATACTTCTGGGACACTAACTCTTCTCTTTCACCTTTTTTAAACCTTTTTTTGATTTAAGACTGTTTTGTGTGTTGGTAAGGATTGGTACTATGTTTTTCAACAGCATACCATTTGTAGAATGCCCCTGACCCCTTGTTTTGAATAATTTGACAAAAGGTGACCGAATTGCAAATAGCATTTGCTTGTGTCCATGAAGTGAACCTGTTTTAGGTGAGAGGTCTGATAAAAGGCAAAGAGTTTTCCTGACGGCAGCTAGCAGTGAATCAGAGCTTGGTGACAAAGATACCATACATTCCTTCCCACCTGTTAACTAGATAAGAAGAGCCAGATCCAGACTACTCAATAAGAGAGGCAGATTTCAGCTCTGGTACTCCATAAAAAAGAGTAAAATGTAAATTGTCTTTTTTTTTTTTTTTTTTTTTTTTTGTGGCTGGAAGTTGAGAGACCTGGTGTGAAAGGTATCAGAGTGGTTTCAGGGTGATGTGGATGTTAACTGAGAGAGGTCCACATAGTGCTGGACTGAATGGTGCTGGAGGTGTATCTAAGGTCACTATCCAGTGCTCATTAACCTGGCGAAATTAGAGGCCAAGAAAAGCTCTTATTTATCTCATGCAAAGGGAAGGCCATTCAAAAGCTTTCTTAATGCTTTCTTAAATTACATGCTTCAGATTAACATCTAGTTCCCTGAGCTTCTCTAAGAAGTCAGTGAGAGGATGATAGTTAATCCATAGCTGTTTTTCTCATTGGCTTTAAGAGGAATTGGAGGGGAGAGGGCTTTAAACTCTGATAAACTCTGACAGGACTCAGAGCTTCAGGGCAGCAGTGAGATGTGTTTCAGGAGGGATGAGCTCTTTCTTGTGTGTATTTCATAAACCATTAATGGAGAATGAAAGTGGTGAGCAGCCAGAAGAGTTGGATCAGGTAGAATGAACCAAGACCTGTTCATTCAAGCAGACACTGGTGTTTCATTCGCAGTCAGTACAGCCTGTGTTTATACGTGAAATGCAGACATTAGCTCAAAAGAAATACTTTAAGTCCATGATGAATTGTTTGTATTTTTTTTTAATACCATTTTTATCAATTGAATTTACAATTATAGATTCTTAACATTTAATGCTTAGCTACTGACAGATGCTATGGTACATCCCAAGTAACTTTCCTTCATTCAATTTAGTAACAAGCATTTTTACATAAGTGGTACAAATGCTGATTCTTGCTGAAAGACAGGAAAGAAAACCTAGATGAAATATGAATATGTAATCAATACAGAGGTTGAACCACCTGCAATAAGAATATGGATGTGAACAACCCTGCCTAGTCTAGCTTCATTTAGTTTTGAATGTTTGGTACTGTATATGTTATTTTCAACTTCTGATACTTGTAGCATTTTTACTATCTAGTAAACATGTAAAAGCAGAAGAAGTTTTATGCACACTCTTGCCACAATCATTTTTTATTTCTGAATAAGATATTTTCATACTTTTCTTCAGATATGAGGCTATACTCCACTAAGTACTAAAAGGTTTGGAAAATATTTTTCCAATGTTCCAATTAAAAGTTTTTTTTCATCTCACATTGGTGAAAACCGATTTATATGAGCAGTCCTATTACATTTAGAAGCAAATTCAAATGAGTAAATATTGCATAAATAACAGAAAATGAATTTTCCAAGGACTCCCTCAGATTTGTATTGATTTGTAAGGCAAGCCATCTGCATATTGCAAACTAATCTTTTTTTCTAATGGAAATTTAGAAGGAACATATACTTCAGGGATTATGAGTATGGAAAAAAAACCCTCTCCATCTGTGTATCTTTTATATAGCGATGATTTTAAGTTTATGCAAGCTCTATAGTGCTGCTGTCATGGCAGGAACTTCACGTTAAGTTTGAATTATGGAAAGACTACATACATCATTTCTGCAGTCATCAAACTTTTGCGTGAATTGTTAAATCTGCTCTTACAATTGTGGAAAGACTGCAACCAAAGACACTGCTGTGGCATTCCAGTGACGTATGATTAAGTTGGAGATACTCCCATGCATTGGTTCTGTACGAAGATATCATTCCTAATTGGTACCATCTGACTTAATTCAACTTTTATTTGAATGTTTTTATTGGAATTGTTTTGGTAGTTTTGGTTTGACTTTCCCCTTTTTAATTACCAGCAGGGGAAAAGTATTTCAGTTCTGTTTCCTAAAAGCTCATCTCTTTTCCCAATTCTTCACTGACAGCTCTCTGTCAGCTAGAGTCTTGCTCAAACTACTTGTCTCAGAAGTGAACAAATCTCAGTTATGTTCATTCTTAATCTCCTCCTATGGCACAATTACCTGATGTAATGTTTTGGACCTCCAATCCATGGTGATCAATCTCTTAATGATTTTCTCAATTATTAATATTTCCATTTTACAGAAGCCCAGAGAGCCTTGCACAAGATTACCTAAGAGGGTCAGCCTGTATCTTCTAATCCATCACCTACACCCTAATTAGGTTCCCCTGCAAAAGTTTTCTAAAGAACCAAATATTTGCTTTCTTGCCATTTTGAGGTAATTACGATTGTGACTGAGACTGATAAACATGAAGTTAAGAACTTTGCTCTTCAAGGATGCTTAAATTTGAGATTAATTTTATGACTTTTTTTTTTTTCAGGAAAAAATAATAATTCTTAATGCTAAGATCATTTAATGAAGGAGCTAGAATAAGATGATAGGTGATCAGTCACATTGCTTGACAGCTGAATTATGAAGATTAATATTCCTGTAATGTTGGCAAGGCATTACTGAGAAATTTTCCAAAAGAAATTAATTCACTGATTCACTGCAGATTTCTGAACAGTGAATGCATAGAAACAGTCTGTTTTGTAAAGCTAACTTGGTGCACTCCAAACAGCTGATTCATTCTTTCATAAAACATCTCTGCCTTCTTTTAAGACAAAATGTACTTTCACCCCTCTTTGGACTTGCTGTTGCTGCTTTTCAGCATCCAAATTCCCTTTCCCTGGGGAGGGAACCAGCCACAAAATATGTAATCCCCAAGAAGGCACAATGCCTTTTTACATCACCTGTGACTTAAAGATCTCTACATCTGAGATCTGAACTTAAATTCAAGTCCGTTCTATTCTCTGAAATTTTGACTCCAAATGTTAATTTGTTAAAATTAACAATTAAAATTAATTTGTTAAAATTAAAATGTTAGTGTGTTAAGTAAATGTCATCCTTTTTTTTTTTTTTTTTTTTAAACTTTTTAGTCCACATTACTCAGATTCCTAATTTACCTTGTGATGACATGCAGATAACTCTTTATGGTGATTCTGTTTCTTCTTTTCTCTCTGCTGATTTGCGTGTTATTAGTTATTAATGCATCTCAGAACTTTTTTGCTCCTCTAGCTGTTGGAGCCACTGAGAAGTTGTTTTATAAGTTTCTGTATCTCCAGCTCCTTTATGCACCACCTGCTGCAAAGTACTCCTTAGTTAACAAAATCAAAGGATGAGCCTAGAAAAGTTAATCTGGACACCTTAATGTGGCTGGTTATTTAGATAGGACTAGCACTCTGGTAAGAGCCATGTTCCAAAGCTCTGGACAATTACAGTTGAAAGAGGATGTATTACTTGCTTTGCTTCAAAATACACCAAAAAATAGCAGAGAACAATGTTGTGAAATGGTTACAAAATTATCAAATACATTCTAAATGGCATGAGAAATAGGACCTGACAGAGACATCACTGTAGCCTATTTGCATCATTTGATCAGTGAATGAATGAATGTGTTATCTCAGAGTTACAGGAGGGAATCAGGCATGCAGCAGTTCTGGTCTTATTTGTTGCAATTCACTGACCTACAGTGTTATACAAGTTGTCCTTACCGCTGAAGTTATGCTGATATCAGGAGCGCTGGCTGACTGTGCTTGCTGTCAGACTGCATATGTTGCACCTTGTGTTCATGTTTGTGTAGGCAGAAGGAATGTCCCCTTTACTTGTATTTCCTGAAAGTTGACTAATGTGTGCTTGTGACAGTCCTGTTACATGGCCTGGTTTGAGAGATGGGTTAAGCATACTTGGAAGAGGTAAACATGGAAGGGGACTAGGGGGATGTTGTGAAAATCTGTCCCTTTTGAAGTGAGAAATCTGGAGAGTATCCTTTGTATTTTGGCTATCTTGGGCCCTCTTTCTCTCCCCTCCCCTCCCCTCCCCTCCCCTCCCCTCCCCTCTTTGCTTTTCTAGCACCTTTCCTCAGTAATTACAGCCTGCCCTTGACATCTGAGAAGACTGCTCCTGTTAGGGCAATTTTTCAGATTTTCAGATAGGACATGTTGATAGTTTTATCAGTCTTTCATCTGAGCCAACTTTCTAACTAATGTCTATCAACAAAGGCCCTACGATCACTGAGTAGAGCAGATGAAATTACGAAAACTGAAAAGTATTAAGAAGCCATTTGACATATATAAAAGCAATTTGCAAAAAAAAAGCAATTTTTTGGTGTCTACATTTTACTTTTCTTGCACTTCATACTGCAAAACTCAGGTAGGAAACACACAATGGCCTTGCAATTTTTCTGGAATTTAGAGTTGTATAATGAAAGGAAACAATGTTCTCTTTACATATTAACACATACAAAGAACAGTGTCCAAGGACACTTATTCCTGCATAGTCAATCCCACTTCTCAAAGATCTACCTGACATTTAAGTTTAAGCATATTGGGGGTTGTGGTATAGCAGAGCTTGAGTGGAGACCTCGCTTTCATGATACCACTCTGCCAGTGTTCATGAGTGCCTGTTTCCCATTCTGCTCTGTTTGCTTGTCTGGTTTACAGCATGGCCCTGTAGCACAGAACAACTGAGGATATGATACACCATTCTGTAGAGCTAAAGCAGATAATCTGTAAACTATAGGCACAGGGATGGAGGGATTCCATAAGTTGATGCTGCTGCCAGAGCATGCCTACCATGAAAAAACAGTCTTAACTATGTGTATTTCAGTGACAGCATCATGGTAGTACTGTATTAAGCTTGAAAGACAAAAAACTCTAGACATGCTTGTAAACAGAAGCACTTAGGTTTTCCTGGGCCTTTGAGACTCCAGCTTGCCTTCATTGTCTTTTGGGGAATGGTCTTGGAGCACTGTTGCTGTGGTTTATCTGAACAAAAAGTTTGTCTGTTTATTGATCTGAAAAGAAGATATTTTCTTTCCAGCTAGATGAAGCATGGAAATGTAGCCAAGAGAATGACTGAGTACACATTCCAATTTGCTATGTCTTTTTACCTCTTTTTTCCCCTCTTTGTTTCTTATTTTCACCCCAGTTAGCTTAAGTTCTCAGGGTTAAGCTGTGTATTTCAGAGATGGTCCTTTATTTAGAGTGATGCTTTGTAAAACAATTAGCTAAGCACTAATCACCATTTATCTTGTCGTTTTGGCTGCTGCTGACGTGTATTAAACTTTACCTCAGGATATATACACATCTGGCGGTGACAGTCACTGGTTAATTGAATGTGACTTTTAATGAACTTTTCACCCAGCAGACTATACCAGGATTTATGAACCACTGTATTTATCGCATTTTTGTAATTTTTGGTAGTAAGAGTCAAACGCCAATGTAGTGCCTTTGTGATAACTGCTGCAGCTTGCAGAGTTGTACATGCATTGCCAGTTAATCTCCACGGGGACCAAAATCACCAGTTATGTTTGACTTGGTAAAGGTGGTTTATATATCATCTGAAAATGAATCATCTGAGTATGGCTACTCATCATACCAGCCTTCATTGACGGTGTGTTCCTCAGTGGAAGTATCACCAGTGTGACTTGCCTTCCTTCATCTCAGTTTCTCTGATGGCTGCCTGGTGCGTGTGTTGTTGGTGAGACTGTTGGTGTGTTCTCCATGGAGGTGGCACAAGGAAATTGTTGCCTTAGAAAATGTGAACGGGCTTGAAAGGATTGTGCATGCTTTTCACGCTAAAGAAGTGAGGGTGGCCAAAATGGTTGGACTCAAGTCAACAGCATGTATATTTGGAACTCAGAAAAACAACTTTAGAGTGTGAAGAGAGCCTTTCCCAATTATTTTGGTTTTGATTCTAATAAGGATTTAGTTGTGCTGATCAGCTCATGAGAGTTCTCTTTCTTTATCTCAGTTTCTGATTGCCATTGTTTATATGCCTTGGAAGAACAGACGATCAAACACTGAACAGTGTGAGGGAAGTTTTGGGAATTAGTTATGTATACAGAGACTTGGCAAGAGCATTAATAGATGCAAAGGAAAATTGCAAGAAGATAGGAAATAATCTAAATGAAGTAAACTCACAGTGTGAATATCAAAAGGAATCTAGTTTGGAAATGGAAATGCAACACACTTGGAATTAATGTAAAATCATTCTAAGCCTGGTATGATTCACACAGTGCCAAAAGGCTGTGCAATTTGCATCAGTATCTATGTTTCAATACAATTTTGTAACCAGGCTATTTAAATGCTTTAATCCTGCTATGACTGTGTGGGGGAGTCTGCAGATGAGGAAGGATGGGCAAGGGCTGGATATCTGCACAGCACATCTCACATACAACTCATCAGGGCCAACTCCAGGCTGAAAAAGCAGTATCTTTGATCAAACCCTTGCTTTTTCATTCTGATACACACATCTCAGCTTCAGATTCTTGTAGCAGACATTTCTGAATGTAGGCAAAATAATCTTGCCCTCAGAATGCTTTAATTTAAAATGCATATATAGTGGTCAGTTCCACTTTGGATCAATACGAGATGTAAAGCCTGATGCTTTACATTTCATGAGTTTGGAAGCTGGTGTACATTTGGATGCATATATGTAGTCTAACAAATCAGAAGCTAGATTTTTGCTTCACCTCCTTTAAACTTTCATAGAGTTAACTCTTGATTTGTACTGATGAGAGATGAGTTGCTGGAGGCTGATATTTTGGAAGCAGTTTCCCATTTTTCATCAGTGTGGGGATATAACGGTTGCAAGAAGAAAATGCTACCAGTTTGAATAATGGTGCTGTCCAAGCTAGAAGGGGCTCCATGCATTGCTCATGCTGTCAGTATTGTAATGAATATACTGGTACACTAGAAATAAAAATTCTAGAATTCATACTGAAATGTCTTTTCCAAATAACATTCTCACCCATAGTATTTTGGAATGTACTCAGAGTCTATTCTTTGTCCAAGCAAGTTGGCAAATTTCAGGCCTTAAAGACGTAGGGAGCTGTGATACACCTGAGCTTCCTCTTCTGTTTCCAAAGCCTATTGTAAAACATGTTGCTTTTGGTCTTATATTAGTGGCCTCACACTAATAAAGAATGGGAAATTAGAATTTTTGTGTTTAATTTTACCTTATGAGTATTACTTCCATAACTTGCACTTAGTTACCCTTTCAGCTATTTTTCTTTTCTCTACATCATTCTCTGACTATGTGGGTGAATTGTCACTTAATAATGTGCTCAGTGGAAAGGGTACTTCCTTTCACTTTTTGCAAACATGCTGCGAATCTCATTTGATGCCTTTTTTGCTGTACTGAGACAAATTGCAGCGGGACCATTTTCTCTAATATCCTTTGATGGGTCTATAAGTAATTATTAATCTTATTAATCTCAACATAGTTTGGTTTCTTTATAAAAGTCTTCATAGGTCTTACCGGAAAGATCCTGACAAAAGTATTAATGATATTAAAAAGACACCAAGCTGACCAGATCATCTACATGGAGTAGGTAGTGGGGCATGGCTTTCTTCCACAAAAGTCAGGCTGATGTTCTCCATTAGTTCAGATTTACTTGCACATCAACTGATACTGTTGTTTAGGACATTTCCTTAATGGATTGTCTCAAATGCAAATACCTTCTGAAGCCCTGTTGAAGATCTGGTATCTTTTATTTGGCTGACTTCAAGATCTGTGTATGTGGTAAGTTTACCCTTCAATTAGTTGAACAGCTGATTGATATCTGACATCCATAGGGACTTCTGGGTGAATAACTTTGGCCGGTTAATTTTATTATTAATTTATGCAAGTTTTTTTTTTTTTTTTCCAGCCATTCAAGATGCTAAAACTCTCCAGACCTTATTTCTGTGTAGAAAGTGTGAATACGATATTCTCTGAGTTCTTTAGTGGTGAACAAAGACTTCAGTTATCCCCTCTTCCATGACCTCCTTAGAGATCCTACTCCTTGTTCATCTACCAGCTTTACAGATCTTCCTGCTTCTTATGCTCTAAGAAGGGGTTTTATTAGCAATCAGGATACTTGCCTTTAGCAAAATATACTTTGAAATCTTTGTTTATAGTTTTAAACCTAATACCCTAATTTGCATGGGTTTATGTCCTATTTAAATTCCCTTGTCTGCACACAACTTCCACTTTTGAAAAATGCTTTTTTTAGCTTCAGATAATGCTGCTTATTCTTTTCAGCTCTGACAGTTTATTCATAGTCCTCTAAGTCCTTCTTTTTTTTTTTTTAACAACAAATATTCATTTATTCTGAATCTCTTAAGATGATGCTTTCAATGAGGGCAAAATGTCACTTTCCTAAAGCCAAATCTCCAGAATATAAGGGAGTTCAGAAGCCTTTACTGGGGCAAGGCCCTGCCTCCAGCTTAAAAGGCCACCTAAAACTCTTAAATATTGCTGCAGGCTGTTCAGATCCTATGAAAACCCTGCTGAGCACAGCTCTACCTATAGATCAGAAGAAAGGCCCAATGCAGGTGGTTTTCTTCATGGCTAATCCAGTGCAATGGTAGGATGTTTGGCCTATTGTCTCCTGCCAGTGCCCACCGCAATGCAGACACCACACTGGGAGCAAAATAATCCATGTCTGCCAGCAGACCATGTGCATGTTCACCCACTGGTTCAGCACCTCCTGAGCTTGCTGGGTCAGGCACTAGCAGCCCGAATTGGGCATGGGCGAAGGGAGACAAGCCCTTTTTGGCAGGTCTTAAAGTTAGGTTTGTGGTAAAACCATATTCACACTTTCTTCCTCAGATAGAAGGGTAATCCTTGGTAATTCACAAAAGCAGTCAGTATTAGCATGCAGCCCTGAGGCTCAAACAATCCTGCATTTTGCTTCCATCTCATTTTGACTTTATAGATACACTGCTCATCTCAGAAATTGTAGATGTCACTTTAGGGTCACAGGACTACTAAGGATCTCGGTCGCTGAATTCAATCTCCTGCTTCTAGACATTACTGTACAGCATAATCTTCAACAATTTCTCATCTGGAATTAAAAAATATTAATCTACAATATTTTCTTCACTGGATTGTTTTTTATAACAGCAATCAATTTCACTAGAAGGTTATCTGGGATTTAATCTTCTATTGTATCCTACCAGAAATATCCAACAACATAAAGAAAGGCTCGGCATGAATATTATTAAAACACATTAGGATTTTTTCCTAATCCTTTATGTGTCTAAGTATATATAAACTGCACAGAGCTGCATCAAAACTTTCTTAGCAAGGCTTTCATATAAAATCTGTTTTTCAAGTGACATTGATTTTGCTATAAGAAGGGAAAAATGAAACTATATCAAACTAAATACCAGTTTACAATGAAGAAAGGCTCTAAGTGAACTGTTGTGTGTTAAGGAATGCCAACAGCAGAAAATCACAAAGTCAAAAAATCACAGAATATCTGGAGCTAGAAGATACCCAAAAGAATCACTGAGTCCAACTCCTGGACTAATGGGTCAATATCAGTTGGAAGTACTGTCATTCTTTTACTAAATTTTCACTGTCCATACAAAGGGCCATCTCCTGGATAAGTGGATCTCAGCTCTCCCACATATCAGCCTTCCCGCTCTTCATTACTGAATATCACCGAGGTCACCGATTTGCTCCTTAGCAGAAAGGGTTTTTCACTTAATGTTACACTGGGCGCTTGCAGTTCACTTAAGAACCTTTTGCCTCATAGGAACCATCTCACTTATTGGTACCTTCTGGACACCCATCATGAGTTTGATTCAGGTTGGGTGACTGAAGGACTCTTTACCAAACAGCGCATGTCCCAGTCAGCCTGGATGCAACAGACCTGGGTTGCATGAAGAGAGTCAATCATCACCTTGGACTGCCTCAGAAGCACTTCCACGTCAGTCTGAAGCAATACATAAGATGAGTTTTCTCTCTGAAGACATCCAAATGGGATACAAAGATGTCAGGGCTTTCAGATTATGTTGGCAAGTTAAATCCATAAGTCTTGTGTTTTGGCACAAATACCTGCAATGGTATGCACAGAGTTGAGCCTACTCTTCTCTTTCCTCATGCATCCTTGTGCAAATGATGCACTGGAGGTGAACAGCGCACTGACTGATTCCTGCAGCAAGAATGAGCTGCTGAATGTAAATCAGCAGCATAAATATTGCTTTTGTGGGCAAATAATTGCAGTATCTGAGTAAGTCTTTTCTTTTTCCAGTGTGTCTTTTTCAACAAGATCACATGCTGGGTCCTACACTTTAGCCACAACAACTCCAGGCAGTGCTACAGGCGGAGTAGGTTGGAAGACTGTGTAGAGGCAATGGACCTGGAGCTATTGATTGATACTTGGCTGAACATGAGCCAGCAGTGTGCCCTGGTGGCCAAGAAGGCCAATGCCATCCTGGCTTGCACTAGAAACAGGGAAGTGATTGTCCCCCTGTACTCAGCTCTGGTGAGGCTGCACCTCGAGTACTGTGTCCAGTTTTGGGCCCCTCACTGCAAGAAAGGCATTGAGGCCCTGGAGCGGGTTCAAAGAAGGGCAACAAAACTGGTGAGGTCTGGAGCACAGGCCTTATGAGGGGCGGCTGAAGGAGCTGGGATTGTTCAGTCTGGAGAAGAGGAGGCTCAGGGGAGAAATCATTGCTCTTTGTAACTACCTGAATGGAGGTTGTCGTGAGCTGGTTGGCCTCTTCACTCGTGTAACTGGTGATAGGACTAGAGGGAATGGCTTCAAACTGCACCAGGGGAGATTTAGGCTGGGTGTTATGAAATACTACTTTTCTGAAAGAGTGGTCAGGCACTGGAACGGGCTGCCCGGGGGGGGGGGGGGGGGGGGGGGTGGAGTCACTGACCTGAAGGTGTTCAAGGAACGTCTGGACTTTGTGTTGAGAGACATGGTTTAGTGAGTACTATTGGTGATAGGTGGATGGTTGGACTGGATGATCTTGAAGGTCTTTTCCAACTTTGGTGTTTCTGTGATTCTGTGATTCAGTGATTCTGTAATTCAGAAAATGAAATATGTCTGCCATTTATTTCCATAATTAAGCTAAAAATAGTAGTCATTAGTGGTTTGGCTGTTTTTTGTTTGTTTGTTTTTTGAGAAATCAAACCTTATAACCCAGTAACAAAATAAATGACAAAGTGACTAATCATTAAAGGAGATGTTGTAAATTATATTATAGGAAAAAAGATTCTAGAGAGTGTAATGGCACAACTCCAAACTGGAGCTCTCATACTTTGAGGATATATTTGGAAAGGTCTAATAAAAATGCAAGATAATCAATCAATTTTAAACCATCCACTGAGCTATCAGGTATTTAAAGCTCCCATTGTAAACTGAGTTACTGTAATAATATGGATAAAAAATCTTGACAACAGATTCTAGGCATTCTTGATCACATCAGAAAAATGAAGATAGTGAAATAAGGGGGTTTTAGGTTCAGAACCCCAATTTAAAATAGAATAAAATTCTAACTTTTCCGCTGCCTTTATTTATTATCATATAAAATGATGACAAAAATCTTGATGTAGTGTAGTGTAGTGCTTTGTAGTGTAAGCACTGAAAAACTCACATGCAATACCCATCTTTAGCTGAACGTGTCCAGTCCTGAGTATTATCTATACATGGAAAACCTCTGTGAAGGTCACTCATCATTTGGCTGGAGGTAAATAAGTAGAAGGTAAATGGAGG
This sequence comes from Perdix hodgsoniae, assembly GCA_035772895.1. Lineage (NCBI taxonomy): Eukaryota > Metazoa > Chordata > Aves > Galliformes > Phasianidae > Perdix > Perdix hodgsoniae. Next base: position 15,570,604 of record JAPSGF010000004.1, on the reverse strand, counting down.
TAAAGGGCTCAGGTAGATTCGCACCGGTTGTAATGAGACTTTCGATAAAGGATTTCAGGGCGAATAGTTTAGAGTCGTTTGGAATAATGTAAAAACCATATCAAAATCAATGTCTAAAATTTCGAGATCATTCAAGAAGCTTTCAAAGCTTGAGTAATATAATACAATCTTATGCAAACAGTTGTACGGAGCGGGATGATTCCTCCACACACCCTCACTAGCCAGGTCTTAACTTTCGCGTTTTCATTGCAGCGCAACCATTCACACCCAGAACTTGCTACACTGTCCCCAGGGCGGCACTTCGGGGAGAATGCTCGGAGCTACCGCTCCCCAGCTGCCGCTCGAGGCGCGTCCCGGCGGGCGGCAGCCCTCACTCAGCCTACAGGCGCAGCGCGGCCCCGGGACGGC
>JAPSGF010000004.1:15492726-15569796 GCA_035772895.1 Perdix hodgsoniae | reverse complement strand
GCCGGCGGGGCCGGGCTCCCGCGGGGGCGGCGCTCGGGCGGGCGGGCGGCAGCGGAGCGGCGGGGCAGCTGCGCCCGGAGCCGGGCTCCTGCGGCCGGCAGAGCCCCGCCGAGCGGGGACCCACAGGCGTGCAGGTAACGCGTGTCCGTGCCGGGACGGCCGGTTCTGCGGGCATCCCCTCAGCTCGGGTCTGCCCTAATACGCGGCTGGGTAGGAGGTCGGGGAGAAGTGAGAGCAGGCGAGGAGAGCTCGGGTGCTCCGGGGCAATTTGGGCATCTGGCGTGTATTGGGGCTGCTGCTGGGCGTCCCACCGTGTCACCGGGAGAATCTGCGCCGCGCTGCCCTGCAGCTCGGCACCAGGTGTGAGGTTGTTAGGGCTGCGTTCTGACGCTTAGGATTTGCCGGGAGAAACTACGAGTAGATGTCATCAGGAGATTGCATCTCATCGCGGAGAAAACTAAAGTGACGTTTTCCTCAGGCAGAAAAGCAATCAGGAGCGCTCTTGTTGTAGTTTCTCTCTTCCAGATTCTATTTCTACAATTAATCAGTACTAGGAACATAGAAAAGTGCGGAGAAAAAATAATCTGCTTTGTTCCCGTGGTGGTACTGCTTAGTAAGATTAAAATAAATTTCTGAAAAATAAGTTTTGTGCATAATGTCTGTAACCGAAGTTGGATGACAAGGGAATGAAGTAACTCTTCGTTTGTCCAAGCAGAAGATGGCCCTGGCAAGTCAGTTAAAATACATCACTGACTTCCATCCTTCTGCGATTGTTAAGAGACTCCTTATAAAAGAGTATTTTGACCACTGACAAGAAGGAATTTTTCTGATTGCAACAAAATTGTGGCAGTATGATGTTTTTTTCTGAATTCGCTTAGGATAGATGCATCTCTGCATTTGTAAGCAGTTCTTTGTGGACTCAGAAGGCCAGGCAAAGGCTTTCAGAGAAGGAAAAAGTGAAAATATTATAAATATTTCTGCAGCGATCCATGAAGTGGTCTCCATCATGCTGTTGGGTTGGTACAAATACACCCAGTTCTTGAATGTTTGAATTTTGGAAAGTAGTGAGATTTTGGTAATTTCAGGAAGATCTTTGCCTTTGGGAGCAGCAGAGTTAGAAATGATGAATGTGAAAATAGATAGTGTGCTGGCTCGCCCAGTACACCTTCATCTCCTTTTGTACACAGCAAAAACCAGATTGGAGCCTGAAAATGTGTGAAGTAAAAGCCATGATTGTTTGCTTACCTTTACTCACTGAAAAAGCCATAGGGATGATGATGGTCTAGATGTTTTTTGTTTGGTTGTTTGGTTGGGTATTTTTTGAGCTTCTGTTGTTATTATTCCCTTTGAAATAATAAATGTCTTTGTTATGATGTCTGTGAAATGTTACATTGTGACTGATAAAAACCATTTCTGTGGAAGTAAAAATAAATTGGAACTTCACTAGAAATATCCAATTCACTTCTGAAAATGATCACTTTACCATTAGCATGTTTCGTTCTGTAGACATTTTGAAATAAACCCTGTTGGAATAGACCCATCTATTTTGTCTTTGATATGTCAAGGCAGTTACAAATTTGAGCAAAGCAGCACAACATGCATCAGAATACCATGAAAATATTAATGGGCTTCAAAATCAAGACAAATATAAAAATACCAATGCAAGTCATAAAATACAGAGATAGAAAAACTCATTGCATATTGTTAATGTGCCTGGGAGAGCAGAATTGTTCCTTTACATCCATTTGTTGGTTGATCCTGTTCAAATAATATTTTCTGCCAGTATAATGACGGATGTTTTTAATGTATCATTCAGAATGTATCTTTTTTCCTTGGCTTTCAGAACCTGGGAGAATCAGTGTGCTTTTCTCCATCAGTTACAGATGGTTGTCTTGTGAGACTGTACACTGTCTGGACTCCTATTGGGTCTCTTTTTATTGATAAATAAAATAAATCTATTGATTTATTTTTCTGGTGAGTGTACTCCAGGACCTTACTTAACTCTATTTTGGAGAAAAGGGAGGCTCTGGAGGAAAAGTGAGGGAAATTTGCATTCTCTCTCTGTTTCTTGAGTGCTGGAGAACTTTCATTCACTGCACATCTTAGCATGTTCCTTGCTTTCTCAAACAGTTTTGTGAGCAGTGAAACAATTGAGGATTAAGAATTGTGCAATAGCTCACACTGAAATGGATTACCAACCTATTATGTTAGGTTTGGCAAATGCCAACAGTTGTTATTGTATCGTATTGACTCAATTTGTATTTGAGTAACCTCAAGCAGTGACTTATCTTCAGAAGACAAGTAATGAAGTTGTGGCTTTCTGGAGAATAAGGAAGCACACTTTAATACCAGACATGCCAGAAAGACAACAATACCAGCTTTATCCTAAGTCTGTCTTTGTCATTTAAAAGTGTACATTTCTCAAAGGCTGCTGATGACTTGATTTATTCCACTGTTTGGCACCCATGGGACTGTTTTGCTCTGTGACTACCTGCACCGAAAGGCGATAAAAATACATCCAATGGATCTTTCCTGGTAGGTGTATTTGAATAGTCAAGTACTTATGTTTTAGAATTTAGATAGTCAAATATTCTTTGTTACAGTGGATTGAGATTCTGGCATTTACATTTTTGCAAGGACATGGAGATCATCCAGATTTTCATTGCAACGTGTGAGTGTGGCTTAGCAGAAATTGTAGGAAGTCAGGAATGGTGATCAGTCTGTGAAAAGCTCCAAAATCTATCTTTCCACACATACAATAATGCCTTCTATAGCAGACATAATAATTCTAATTGTGGGAGGTTTCCCAGTTTGAGATTTCTGTATATTATTTCCTCCCTTCTTGAAATATTTTTTTTTTTAAATCCTGGTTATCAGTTTCAACCAGTATAAATATAAGAGCAGAGATTTAAAAGTGATGAAATTCTGACACACCTCAACACTGCTGGTGACCGGGGAGATAAGAGGGGTGATGTTGATGCCCCCACTGAGGGAATGGCAGTGGCAAGCATTCAGCTTATTAGGCACCAGAAAAATCTTGTGGGTACTCCATAGAATGCTGAACATCATAGCTTCTTCTGCTCACAAGGTTGGTGAATACAGCTTTCAATTTCTGTGCTCCTTGGGAGTGCAGAGTCTCTGGGATGTTTTGATCATGCATTTTCTTCTCTGTAGTCAGTTCAAATAAGCTCTTGTTCAGAGATGTTTCCAGTAATGAGATAGATGGCAGTGCTGCTGTTGTTCCTCAACTTTATAAACTGATCTGTTACTTTCCTAACCCCTAATTTAATACTTCTTGATACAGGTCAACAACCTACAGAGCAGTAATTTTCTTTGTTATCCTGCCTCAGTGCAAATACTTGATTGCTGTGAGCACAATAAAGTGTACTCTTTTCCACAGTCAGTTTCTCAGAGTTCCTTACAAGTTTTTGATCAGGATGTTATTTGCTTCCTACTGTCACTACTGTTTCTTCTGGTTACATCTGCATCTGAACTTCCTCTTCTGCTTTTTTTTTATAGAATGGTGTCAAAACAATGTGTCCATTATGACAGCAGAAAGATAATCAGAATAAATATGAAAATGTGTTGTCAGCTTATTTAGCTTATCTATTTATAAATAACTATTGCTCTTATTGTCTTTTAAGTGGCAATCATTCTAATTATTTTTTCTGTTACATAACTGCAGTTAAGAGAGTTACTTGTGGGATACTGATGGATAATTACCAATTTTCTTCTTCCTTGCTTTTCCAGTATTAATGGTATTACAGTATTTACCTTTTTTCTCTCTTTCATTACCTCTCTTTAAAATAACTTCAGATGTTTGGATCTAGAAAGCCTTGATGCTGGTTGATTTGCCAGTTTAATCCTACTGTACAAGTCCTATTGACTGGACTTGCTATCAGTGCATGAATGTATACAAATTAGATCAACAGAGAAAAGTGCTTAGTGGCTAATGCTAATTTCTTGTTCAATATTCATCTGCTTTCAGGTCGTGTTCTTTTTTACATACTATAGAAATCATTTAAATATTATTAAAATCAGCATTCCACACTCAGAGTGTTGAGCTTGAATAGCAATTACATTTGACTATTCTGCCAGTTTATATTAGTCAGAGGGAGAAGGAATGAAGCACATAAAAATGTTTTTATTTTTTCTTTCTGCAGAAGCAAGAACATATACAGGTGTGACACCTTGCCCTGCCTCCCCATCTCGTACTGTGACAGGGACAAACAGCCACCTTTCCCACTGCAAGGGTCAGGGCCTACTGGCACTTGCAAGGCTGAGCTGCATGGCGCTGCCCACACCTGCATGCAGTGAGGCCAGGTCTGCTCCTATGGTCGCCACCCAGATGGTTGGAGAGGCTTTGCCCTCTGCTGCCTCTCCACCCTGCCCAGCGCCACGAATTACTGCCTCCCTTCCGGGAACATGGGGTATAGCACCATGTGTAGGTGCTACCCAGTCTGCTTCAGTTAAACTGGATCCAGAGGGTCTTGGAAACCTTTGCCAGTGAGAGTGTTTAACGTGAGTCTCTTTGGCAGATCTGATAGGGTGTGGAAACACCTGGCATTATGTCGGCAGGTCTGGGAAGGAAGGGCAGTGACATCCTGCAGAGAAAGGGAAACAGCCTGAGGGTAGTGGCTGGGTTTGAGGCCAGGAGGGTGGGTTGGGATGTGACAGCCAGCAGCTGGGCTCTGAGCAGCCTTCTGGCTTGACTCAGCTGCAGACAAAGCTGCATGGCTGGCTTCAGCCTGAAAAACAGTGTCAGCAAAGGGAGGCAGTGGTTCCACCAAATTGTCAGATCTCTGCTGCCTGTGGAAAGATGTGTACTTTGAGCAGTCTCTGAACGTAGAGACTGCTGTACAGAAGGTCTTACAGCTCACTTGCCGCAACACAGTAAGTACTGAATGTTTCCAGCAGAAGCTCTTCTCTATGTGCTTTCCTGGATATGTAGTACAGATCTTTCCTTGATAATGGCAATTCTGTGCTAGGCTATGCTGCAAAGACACAGATTTTAATTAACACTGCAATTTCTCTGTGTTGTCTTTTGGAGGATCCCAGGGAAACAATTGCTGATCGGGAAGCACATCCTTTTTTTCTTCTGTAATCCACGTTAGGCAGTATTTGCTACATATGTTACGATAGCAACAAGTTGTCTTCCTCTCTGTTGGCTTTCCTCTTCCTGTCTGCACATTCCATCTGAATGAGGAAGGTGAAGTGGGTTTGCTGCCCACAACGTTTATGTCTGCAGACCTAAGCACACACTGGTGTAGGACAGGGGAATCATTTCTGCCACTTTCCAGCCTTCTTGGACAAACAGGCCACCATTTATTAGCCTTTTTTTTTGTTACTTTTAAACTGGATCACAGCATTCCATGGAGAAACTACAAATTTGTCAATAGGCTCCTGAACAACCTGAAACTGTATTCAGTCGTGCAACTGCAGAGTTGTTGAAGCATCCTTGCATGAGATGTAGGGGCAGCTTTTCCTCTCAAATCAAAATCCCTGATTTGAAGGCAGCTTTGAGTGGGACTGAACTTATGCACCTTTCTTTGTGTAAGGAGGGGCTAGTAAGTCAAGAAACAAGTATTCAAGTGAATATTGCTGTAGCGCACAAAACATTTTTATAAAACAGATCCAAATGCTTTCAGATCTCTTTATGATTATTATTCCAGATGGAGTAAGTTGACTTGTAGGATATCCTCCAAAGCATTTTGAGTCAGTTGTAAATTCGTAGTGGCTAGCGGTGCTCACATGGTAAGTTTTAATAGAAAAGGAACTAACAAAAATTCAAATGATGAAAACCAGGGAGGAAGTTTCAGTTTATGTGCCCTGAGCATTAATAGCACTATTTCTTTATATTTTGCAGACTTTATTGCAATAGAGCTTGTAAATTTTTGCCATGATACAGCATGTTCCAAATAGGAAGCTTCACAGTTATCTTAGGAGCTCTGTGGGTTTGAGTACATGTGTACATTGAGTACATGTGGTACAGAAAAGACTTGAAAGTGGGGTATTTCGTGATCTCTGTACCGTTGTTTAGTGAGATACTAGATAGACATTAATAACATTTATGCAACTATGTATTCTGTCTGGATAATGAATTCCTTTTTGTTCAGATTTGACACATTCTTTAAATTCCATTTTTCCTAGCGTTGAGTCCTGCTTTATTTGTATCCTCTAGGTGAGATTCTCACCCATTGGTATTTATGATGTCTTCATTACAAGGTGTCTACTTAGACAGAAACAGAAGTCTTGGCAGCTGCTGTGTATTTCACACAAGCTAATGAAAGTGTTCTGTCACACACCACCATGTGATGCCAGAAAGATTATTTCTAAGTTGAATATATGCCCTTCCATTGTCTTGTAAAAAATATTTGTAATTCTTGGTCAATATGTAGTATGCTTTGTTCATAAGTAATCAGTAACTACAAAGTTGGATGTTAGAGTCCTTAACAAAGAGAGTATTTGTCTAACAGTGCCAGTAAGATTTGCCATGGAAGTATTTATATGAAGTACTTGGTCTTTTCTGTCTGTTGGGGACAGTGTTTGGTTAGCTATGAGGGATAAAAGGAGCAGAAGAAGGGAAGAAGATGTCTGGAAGTTCTATCTCCAAGTGGCCAAGCAGTTCTTAAAATAGTATTTGCAATGTAACTAGAGTTTCCCTCATGGTACCACACAGAAGGATGTGGCTTGCTCAGTGCCTGAAGTGTATCGACATACGTCAAGGCTCAGGCAGTTTTGAATAGCACTGTTTGATTTGGCAGCTGGTGTGACAGGATGCTTAGCAGTCATGTGGCCCCTCATTTTAATTTAAGCCTAAGGTACAGTGGGAATACTGGAACTTTTCTGCTGAATAAAAACCTGGAGGACTGGCTTTATATACTGTCCTTGGAAAAAGGAAAGCTGCTCTGGAACCAAGGAGCAGAACAGAGCTCTGTGTTTCTGCTGCTATTATTCCAGGGTGAATGGGATGTTCTTACAGAGAAAACCTGTAGCTGGAAGATAAGGTAGATGCCAGGTATGGTGCTTTGCCTGCAGTCCTGCCTAGAGCAGAGCCTTGCTTGGGTGTACTTGGGTAGTGCTGCAGCTCAGGTTCACCAGGGCTGTCAGCACGACCCATTTCCCTCTCATAGAATGCTTCTTCCCTCAGGGAAGGTTGGGGGACCAGGGCTGGCTCAGCCTTAAGGAGGTGGTGGAGAAAGGGGGATGGAGATATGAGGAATCTCATCTGAACCAAGGGAAAAACTTACTTCCTGTGGAGCGAGCTGCAAGGGGAGGCCATGCTGGCTCCGTCTTCAGGATTTCCAGCCCCAGTCACACTCAGCCTTGAGTGCCTGGCCTCAGCTCAGCCTATTTTCAGGGCTGGGCCATGGGCATCCTAAGCACCCTTGCCAGGCCCAGCTGTACTGAGATCCCACCAGCCGAAGTACAAAGCTAAGTCTCTGAGTAGTTCTTGTCAAGGTCTCATTGCTATCTGCACATGAGAAACACAACAAAAAAGAGGGACCTTTATTTCCCAGACTAGAAGAAGCACAGTGACACGTTATTAAGAAATAACAAAGAGGTCATTACAACAACATGCAAGTTTGCAATCTTCATCCTTAAAAGAGATTACATTGCATTAGCAATATATTTATTATGATTACATTCATTATGTGTAATCATTTGTAAGTGTACTCCATGTGCTCTGTTTCAGGCTTCAAGTATAACTCAGTGAGCAGCTGCTTTTGTTAACCTAAGAAAAGCTTTCTGCAGAGCACAATGGACTATTATGAATAGCAAGGACTTTTGTAAACATGTTTTGCTTAAGTGTTTGCATGTGATACTTATTTTCTACTAATTCTCTCGCTTTCTTGGAAGTAGTCGTCACTTGTAAAGATGTGATATTGAGGCTTTGAAGAAAAAGGTCTCTCGGTGGGGATAGGCTCCTTAACATACATCTTTTGTTTTTCTTCTTGGAAAACGCAAATATTAAAAATTTTACACCACTGTTCTTGTGTTTTCTTTAAGTGTCTTCTCAGAGGAGCTGGAATGCTGTGAAACCTTGCGATGATGAAGTCTCTGGAGGAGACAGTCACTCACTACTGTGTTATTCAGACTGTAGGTTGCCTCTACTTAGAGAGAGAGAAAGGCAAAATAAAAGCAATTGCTTCTGCAGTCTCACTTAAACAAACATCAAGCAAAAAGCTCCTGTCGGCGTTGTCAAAGTTAGTTCATAAGCAGTAATTGAACATATGTTCCTGAATAGTATAAAGGAGTTTGAATTAACAAGCCAGAGGTGCTTTCAACCACCTCCTTGCTCTTCCCCCTCATTACTTGGAAATTGTCACTAGCAAGGCTTGCTGTTTACATCAGAGAGCTTAAAAAAGCTTAAGATGAGTGTGAGTGTTCAAGGAAGGTTTGTTTTTTTTTTCTCTCCCCTTGAAATTTTTTTTGTTTGTTTGCTGGAAAAGCTAGAATTATGAAAGGAATTAAACTGAATGAAAAACCTCTTCCAGTTACTAATGGAGGCATCCCTTTATTGATGTGGTTATAAGCACTCCACTCCAATGTGAAAGACATATATCACAGAGCCAGGGCACAATGGCCTTACAAAAAGGACACTGGGAGGACAACGGTAGCTTTTGCTGTTCTGAATTTGGTAGCTTTGTTACTGATAGTTTGCAGAGAGTGCACACACTCTCCATGCAGTTTCTTTTATAAATAGATTCACTCTTTTCTGTTTACCTTTGCTCCTTCTAGAGTCTCATTACTTAGAGGTAGCTGAAAGTAGCACTTAGAATAAATGGGAACAAGTTATCAAACAGATTTAATAGAGCCAGCTTTTTTTCTGTTCTACCAAGTTTTGAAAGTGAAATAAGTATATATTCATAATACAAATTCATTAAACTTCACTGATTATTAAAATAACTTCAAATGAAAATCTAGTTGCTGTAATCCCATTTAAGTAGAGACAGTTACTTGTTTTGAGTGAGCTATAACAAATCATGCTTCTCACCATGGAAATTGAATGCTGTTACAGGAACTCATTTTTTTTGAATGGAAATAATAAAAGATTTAACTGTGTAGTCTCTGTGTTAATTAAGTGACTGGTTAATAACTCAACCTTTGTAGAGAGTTTAATTATGTCATGTAAAGAGAACAAACAAATCTGTACCCTCCTTTAGAAAGAAGTAGTAATTGTTGAAGCATTTAAAGAGAATAGAAGAAAACTGAACTAATTTACCCAGCTGACCTATTTTGCAAGTTCACATGGAGTGAAATTTGCCTGTTTTGACATCCAAACATTATCACTTAGAGCTTTGTACTGTAAAGATCTTTAAAAGTTGTTTATTCTTTAAATTTCTATAAAATTTATTTAAATTTCTATAAAAAGCTATTGCTTAAAACTGAATACAAATTTATACTCTGGAAAAAGTGAAAGATGAGATGCAGAGACATATTTCTTTTTAAAAGGGAACTTTTAAGACATATTGGATTGCTTGATCAGCTTTTGCTATAAGTATTTGACAATGAATGTTTTCTAAGCGTATGTTATGAAATGGTCATTATTTTGTCTCATTTCTGTGCTTTTTTTTAGTATAATTTCTCTGCCTAGAGCTTAAGAAAAAGTATTTAAGATTACAGTGGATGCAAGTGTGTTTTGTTGTTGATGTAAACTCAGATTTTGGACTATGGAGGCAAACACTCCTCCCCTCTGATTTTGTGCCTTGCAAATAAATATAATCAGTGCTTTCCAAAGCTTGTTGAAAGCTCATGGATATGTTGAGTGAAGGAGCAGTAGGTCTGACAGTGAGTGGGAGCACGTTTTTAAAAGAGGGATGAACATGGAAGAAAGATGCTTAGTCCTATCGACCTTGTGAGAGGAAGAATAGTGTTTCTGAGATGCAAGATTCCCAGTCTCTTTTTGAGAAGCTTGTAAGCAGGTTGATAAGGCTGTGACTCTGTATTTGGACAACATTTTCAAATGCCAAGGTGACAGCAACAAACCACACATGAGTTGAGCTGAGCTGGCAGGTAGTTCTGGTCCTACTTCACCCATTCTGAGCTGAAAATGAAACAATCTAGACAGCTGAACAAAATATGTGCAGAGTAAGACCTAGTTCTGATTTTTCTGGTATTCCTGTTGACCTGTCCTATATTTTCAGGCAAGGAGCTGGTGGAGACACATGCTTTCTCAACTGAGTTCTTTTTAAGACTTGATCTCACAAGAGAGAGTGTAGTGGTTCAGAAACATGAGAATAGATGGCTCATCACTAAATGGGATGTGATGAGGAGGAAGATGCTAAGTCTAAGGCAATGTAGGAGCTAAAATCAGCTTGGTGTTTTGGGATCTGCACTTGCACAGTTCCAGAAGGAGTGTGTCAGTTGGTACAGTAAGCACTTAAGTTGTGAGCAGTTTGAGTTGTTCTGGGGCTGTTCAAAGGTGTGCATCCTTGGAGAGGGAAAAACCCCTAAGCTGAATAAAGAATATTACAGCATAGCTATGGCTAGTGTCAGTATGTGAGTTTCAAAACTTGTTAAGCAAATAAGCATATGGGCTGCAGTGTCTAAAAGGCACATTGACTTTTTTGAGCAAGAATATAACAGACACTCTTCTCCATTTTTTGTCTCTTCAGAAAGTGTCTTCACACATTTTCTTGTATATTTATGACTCTGAATTTAGAGAGGGAGGCTGGGGAGAAAGGGAAGCTGAGGAGACAGCAATGCTGGGATTTGATGGAGATTAGCACCAGTTTGTTTGCAAATTGAAGCTGCAGAGGAGCGCAGTGATGTGTTATATTGTTAATTATGTTTCAGTGTAAAAACTGTTCAGGAGAAAAAGGCATTTCCAGTAACAGCTCTGAAACTGGAGTTCCAAGCAGAAACACCTGCTTACACGAATGTGGTGCTTTGTATTTTTTGGTAAACGGTGACATGTGAAATGATACTGCTGTAAATAAAAATAGAACCTAACTGTCCTGAACAGTCAACAAGCACTTACTGAGACTCCAATTTCAATGTTTAATCTGTGAACATAATATCAGGAAAAAAAAAGAAAAAGAAAAAGAAAAACAAACAAACAAACAAACAAAAAATTCTGTGGCATCTACTTTCTGGAGGAAATTGCTTCCTCATTTTCTAAACTAGAGAACCAAAAATAAGTCACAGGTTTTGTTTGTTTGTTGTTGTTTTGTCTTGGACTGTGCTGCATTTGGTCACAAAGAGCAGGAAAATAGCTCACAAAGTTCCTGTGCTTCTCATTTGGAGCACTGAGTCTGTAGGATGCAGTTGCACCTGCCTTTAAACACATGGCTCAGGAGCTGTGGCAGGTTATTTTCCTCTGTCAAGGTAGAAGACAGTTTTATAGTAGTACTGAGCTGTATCATAGAATCATAGGATCGTAGAATGGCCTAGGTTGAAAAGGACCATAATGATTATCTAGTTTCAACACCCCTGCTATGTGCAGAGTTGCCAACCACTAGACCAGGCTGCCCAGAGCCACATCCAGCCTGACCTTGAATGCCTCAAGGGATGGGGTATCCACAACCTCCTTGGACAACCTGTTCCAGTGTGTCACCACCCTCTGTCCGAAAAACTTCCATCTAATATCTAACCTAAACCTCCCCTATCTCAGTTTGAAGACATTCCCCCTTGTCTTATCACTATCCACCCTTACAAACAGCATTTGCCCCTCCTTTACTGTTAGGCTTCTCCTGTTGTGGTTGCAAATACTATCTTGTTCTTTTTCACAGCTCAGGAAAACTCTCATATTGCAATGCACCATTTTTTTGGACAGGAAATGTAATGAAAGATTATGCATACAGGATGAGTCTGCATAACGAGGAAATAAATCTGTAATCAAGCATGAACACCTGTAGGAAAGGTGACTTTTCGCAGTTTAGGCTGTGGCATCACACAGATGCTCCCCGTTGCGGTTTGGCAGAGGCTCCTCATGATTATGGGGCACCATATGTGTTTAGCAATCCTGCCCCAGCTGGAGATGGTCATTCAGCTGGGAGAGCTGTGAAGAAGGTAGTATCAGAGACTTCCAGCTTCTCCTCACTGGCTCTACAACATCTGGAGGACAGCGTAAGCCAGATAGTTCACATTTATTTAATTGACTCAAACATGTTTTCTTTTCTTTTCTTTTTTTTTTTATTTTTATTTATTTATTTATTTATTTATTTATTTATTTATTATTTTTACTTCTAGAGAAAAAAAGCAGATGCCAGCAGTATGTTTTCAGTCTGAAGAAAGAGTGTTGAGAATGCTTTACAGGCCTGAGATCCTGTAAAGCAGACTACAGGAAAACGTGTGTTCTCATGAAGAAATTTCAAGTTGCCCTGTAATCTCTGTATCCCTGTAATAGTCTTGAGAATAAACTTTACCTTCTGAGTTGTAAGACAAAGCCTTCAGAATGCAGAACAGACAATGTTACAGGGAAACTTTATTGAAAGATTGAATAGTTTATTTTCTTTAATGAGGCAAATGGGTGACATCCTCAGGATTCAGTTGTGCCGAACAGATGATAAAGGAAAATCATTATTTGTGAAAAAGTTTAAAATTCCAGGTGTGTTTCTTGACACATAAGTAAAGCATTCTGTACAATCCAAGTGATCTGACACTGACTGTGGTCCACTGTTTCACTTTAATTATATTTCTCTACAGCCATCTCCCATGAACTATTTTGAGTTACTTAATAAGCAATCTGAAATGACACTGCTGTGTGAAACCGCATCTATTAAATACAGCTTTTCTGGATATGTACCCTTAGCATATTCTCTTGCTGATTGAAATCTCAGTGGGGCTGTTGTTTTGTCCTGCCTTTTATTTATTTGTTTGTTATAGCTGCTTACAGTTTCAAGTAAAATTTCCACTTGCAACGGACTTAAAATGAGCTTCAGGCTCACCATCCTCCAACTGATTTATTTTGTCCATGTCAATTTGTGGTATCTGGAAACAACTTTTCAGCCTCCAATTCTATAGCTGAAAAACTGTACTTACAGGAGAGTGTTTTATTTGTGGATGTTGCTTCTTTTTATCTTCATAGAGATGTAAATTTCATATCTACATTGAATAATTTGACAGCTCCAGATGTTTTCAAAATGAACTTGTCTCAAGAAATAAATAATGAAATTTAGTGAGCATGAAAACTGAGAGGACAGCAAAAGACCAGCTAACTGATGCATCCATAGAAAAACCCATGGTAGGAAGAAAAATGAGCAATAGGCACAGAACTGACCAGTGGTATTTGTGGCAGGGTAGCTTTCATGTTAGATAATAGATGTGATAGTGCTGCTAATTTTGTGCTGTCTCCTCTCCTTCAAGCTGCCCTGAGAGTTGTCTGGATTACCACAAAAGCACTAAGTGCAAACAGTGAGAGAAAACCCAGTACCATATAGAAGGAGCTGGCTGTGGGGCTTCTACATACTTCATTGGGTATGGGCATCCATGAACATTCTTCTGAGGCTAAATGCAAACCCAGAGGAAACTTGGCTGAATCGTGAGGGTTGTGCCACATGCTCATTTGGTTCTGTGAGATCTACCCTGCACCTTGCAGGTTATCTCAAAGTGAGAGCAGGTTCCTCAGGGCTTTCTGTTTGAGGAAAAAGCTTCACAGCCACTCTGGGCCCCGTTTCCACAGCCTGATCATGTTCGCTACAAATCTTTGCCCAAAGTGAATTTCCCTTGTGAATGATGTGTCTTGGATTGAATGGTGCCACTTGATCAGCCTCACCCCATATGTCGTGTGCTCCAGCCCCCTAAATCGTGCTGTGTCCCCCAGCAGGCTACCTTTGTATGCAGGGCTCTGGTGTTGGGTTGCCGTTGGACACAGCAGTCATGATTTGGCCTTGCCACTGCTGAACAGTGGGAATGAATTACGGGATGTCTTTTTAATTCATGTAAGCTATAAATGTTCTATTAAGAGCAAAGTGGATTGTACATAAACATATTCTTCCTGTTGCTGTACATACTTGAGGGATGGAGCAGGAATAATAGTTGGTGAATTAAAATCAGAATTACATTCACTTACAGGCTGCTAAAAGCCACATAAGTAGTCTCCTGTCATATATAAACGATTTACATAGTAGACAGAAAGGCAAGAATGCCATTAAAATGCCTGAGGTTTGGTTTCATAGCACACTGAATCCGGAGGTGACCTTTAGTTATCATCAATGTGATATCCTTGGAGATACCGGGCGCCAAGGCTTCCTTCCTTCCCAGGGCTTATCTGGGGCTTGATCTCAGCGATACCTGATGCGGAACAAGGAGCTGCCGATCAGCCTGCTAGGTTAAAAGCAACTGTAGCAGATACCATTGCGGATCCTGCATGACAGAAACTCAGGTGCCAACAAGCACAGGGATTTGTGCAGGAGATGGAGGGAGAATAAGGAGGCTGCTCTGATAAAGCGGCATGAAACCGAGGAGGGAAAATCTCTCAAGTGTAATAGTGTCGTGGATGCTGTGGTCAATCTAGACGTAAAATGGTAGTTTTCAAACACACTTCTTTTCAGGCTTATCATCTTCCTGCTTTAGCGTCAGTTATGTTTACTGTTGTTGTTGTAATTGCTATGTGATAAACACACAAATAGTGTGTTTTTTTCTGATGTGTAAAATTGCATTCTCCTACTGATAGCACCAAGAGGTCTTGCAAGGGGGATTGCAAAACACTTGTGAAAAGCCTGTTCTGTGGATGAACTATAATGGAGTATGCAATTGGTAGGGCTGGGGCATAGCAATTCCTGCTCTCTCTCTCCTGCTTTTTGCAGAAATGCTGTTGTTCAGGGGAGGGCTAAGAGGTGCAGTCCTAGTCCTCAGGGGTCTCCTTGGGCTGCAGCTGTGCCTGATCTGCATATTCTAAGAACAGAATCCAAGGAAAACCTTCCGCTGTCCCTCTACACCTCCTAAGGGATCAGAGATGATTTACAGTCTTTCCCAGCGGCCTACTGCCCCTCACCTCAAAATGTCATTCAGCCTTAGGCAAGCCCTGGTTGGGCAGCAGATTTCTCCAGCTGAGCACTAGCAAGCCACTACAAGCTGTGGCTGTGGTGGCTGTGGGCTTCTGGCATCCTTTTCCTTCAAACATGTTTGTTTGAAAGAGGGCTTTAGTTTTGGAACTGCTGACTTCAGCTCTCACGTCCATGCTTTATTTACAGCAGATGCAGCATATAAACTGTCATGTCCTGATTGTCCAATGTCAGGGATGGTCTCTGTAGGCAGGAGAGCAGGTGTTGAACCTTTGGGGCATTTGCCTTTTAAATTTCCACAGTGTCACCTTACTTGAAAGTACACCGCCTCTGGAACTGATCACTGCCCTTTTGGAAGGGCAACCTGAAGCCCAGCAAGACTGCCTCTGCAGCCACCAGTGAGAGTGCCAGGGCTTTGGAAATGATCGATACAGAAAAACCTGTGTGCTCAGCTGTCTGTACTCTGCAAAACTTACATTTTGCCATTCGAGCAGAGTTCAGTGCAACTGGAGGGGTCACACAACTTCAGTAGGAGGACAAAATTGATAATCTTTATGCTCTTTCCTGATTGAGCTTTTTCAATCTCTAGAGAGCTTTTTCGTTCCCTTATTCTTTTTTGAAATCAAAAACCAAACCAAATGAACAGCTAATAGAGTCTTTTCCTTTGAAAGCTGTAATGTCTTATTATCCAAAAATACCCTTGTAATTTTCCATTTTCACATTCTGCTTTTTGCCTCTCCAAAATCAGCAGACCATCTGAGTTCTCCTTGCCACAGGAGGAACTGGTTCTTCCCATCTGGAGGCTAGTGTAGGGCTGGTTGGAGGACATCTCATGCACCAGCTACTAGAAGTGGAAATCAAAACCAAAGGTGTTTTTTATGCTCTTCTTTTCACTGGAAATCTCACGTCATTCCTTTTTTCAGCCCAGGCTGCAAACATCAAAGCCCGTGTGTGCTGTGCTGTGTCTGGAAAGGGATGGTTTTACCTAAATCAATGTAGACTAAATGATTTGAAGGACTTGGGTGTCCTGGTGGGCTACAGGTTGGCCATGAGCCAGCAGCATGCCCTAGTGGCTTAGAAGGCCAGTGGTATCCTGGGGTGCATTAAAAAGAGCGTGGCCATCAGGTCGAGGGAGGTGATCCAATCCTACCCTTCTGCTCTGCCCTAGTGAGGCCAGAATACTGTGTCCAGTTCTAGGCTTCCTAGAGGGAGATTTCATTTGTGTCTTTTTAGTTTATTATTTTGTTTTCATTTTTTTTCTGGCAGATTACAAGAAGAGTTGTACTGGATCAGATTGAATGGCTGTTATTAATTATTAATACCTTATTAATTACCTGTTAGACTCCCCAATTATTTCTTCAAATTTTGAAGTCCAGGATGGATTTGCTACAGACATCTAGGCATTGCTACTTAATGTCACATATGTGACACCAACCAAGTTCTGTTTGGGAAACAATTGAGATTTGTAACTTATGAATTCTGTGGACATCTGAAATGTTAAGACATGTGCAATGGTAAGCAAGCCATACACCCACCTGTGGAAGTGTGGGAATTTGCAGTGCTGGTTTCTGACACAGATCCTGGCCAAGTGACAGGACATACAGAATGAAAGCCCTGGTCTTTTCGAAACCGAGCCTTACTACTGCATTATCCTTATTTCTTTTCATTTATTCTTATTTCTTCCTCACTGCCATCTGCCAGCTGTGTGACTGCCTCCTTGTCCCCACCCCAGATATGTCCACTGCTTTTATTCAGGTGTGTAGGGAAAGTTGCCGGTACCTCATAGAGTAAGAAGTTTTGGGGGCAGGAGCATTGTCTCCCAGCACACACAGATGTACTGAGATGAGATGAGTTGCGAGGTGCACTGAACACCCTTCAGATCATTTAGCTGCTGCTCTTTTGGTTTCAGAAGGTATACATTCAGATGTCTCAGAGGAAAAGAATGAAATAGGAACTTGTCACTACTCTGGAAGAAACCAAAATAATCCTGGTGATTTCTAACATGCTGTTTAGGCGTACAGAGCTACTTAATGTTCTGTTTGTCGAACAGAAGAAAGTGTATATTAACAATAGCTTCTAAACTAGTGCCCTTAAAACTGAAGCCTAATTACAGTAGATGATTTCTGTACTGTGCCATTTGATCTTGCTCACGTTTGTAGAGCTTCCACATGAGAAGTGCAGATATTAAGTAGGAGTTCAAATCAAATATTCAGTAAGTACACACAGCCACAAGTTTTGAAGAGAAGGATGGTTACTTAGGCCTCCTTCATGCAGAATGACTTGGGCTTGAAGACTTCCTGTTGCTAGAAACAAGTTTTTTTGGGGTATTCTTTCCTGAATGTTGAGAACAGACTTTAAATATCTCAAGTGTTTGAAATACTTATGAATAAGTTGAAGTAACACAGGATATGAAAAACAGTTTTTTCCATCTGCAGCTGTGAAATTTCTTTTGAATGCAATAGAATGTCCTTGCTTAGGCAAGTGACTCGTAGAGGAAGGAGATAGAACAGGGAATAGATGTGGCTTAAGCACGATTAATCTCCTGATGTTCTGTTGACATTTTTCTTTTTAACTTAATAAAAGCAGAACGTCTGAAATAAGTTTGTTTTTTTTTTTCCTTATTTCACTATAGATAACACTTGACACAAGTTATGTAGCTTAATAGTTTACAACATGAGATCAGAAATTAAATTAACCTCTCATATCTGTTCTGAGGTAGAACTCTCATATCTCTGTCTGGGAATGATGAAAAAGTGGAAATTGATAAGCTGCATCTGTCTTTTTTTTTTTCTTTTTTTTTTTTTTAAGATAAATTTTTCAAACGTGGGTTTACAGAGTGGAAATCAGGCCTGCTAATATTCTTTCATACCTAGCACAGGCTACATGAGGATGATTAAGTGGTCACGCATTTTCCGGAGATTCAAAGATGTCTGACTGAAGGCAGAATACTGCATTGCTAGTCCAAGCCTTGACAAAATCCCCCTATCCTAAATCTGAAGTCCTGGGAAGGCTCCCCTGATTTCAGTGTGACTTGGGTCAGGTGCTTAACCCATGTTAACTTCATATATTTATTTTTTTAATACAGATACTTCCTGCCCCCCTTTTCTTTAATTCAGAGCCACCCTGTACTGTGTAGGCCCAACACTGAAGTGGACAATACTGACACCCAAGCCAATATAATTAAATTATACAAGGTGGGAATTACGATAAAGAACTTCTGCATTGGAGAGACCATGTGTAAACTTATTAAAAAATAATAATAAGAAGAAAAAAGGATGGTGGAATCTGTAAAGCTATTCTGTGTGCATATTAAGGTGTCTTATTAAAGCACTGCATGAACTAAACTTCTACCATGTTTACATATTTCCAAAGATAAGTTGTCCTTATGCAGCCAAAGAGATGCTGTAATTACTGTCATGGAAGCAAGTAGGAAACCTAAGAAGGAGACAGCTCTGTCCCTAGGATGAACTTTGGGTCATTTATCTGCTGTAAGGCTTTCCCCAGCCAGCAAGCCTCTGGATCTCCACAGTTGTCATTAAATGCCTTTCAGGAGTGATCAGCACTTTGGAGGCTGACTCCTAACAATGGTGAAAAGTGACCTGAAGGCAGAGTGAGCCAAATACTAAGTGTGTCAGGATCCTGTGACTGAAAAGCACTTCATCAGTATGATCTATGTCTGTGTCTTTCTGTGGATTATGGGACAGAGCTGTCTCCTCTGTGTTACTCTTCTCCAGTCCGTGGTGGATGAGGAACAGGTGCACATTTGATGTAAGTATTTGGAGAAGCTTTCTCTCCTCATTCTAAACTAAGCAGGAGTTGGGAGTGGAGGTGCTCTCACTGGCCTAATTTAGCTTCTGGTTTGTTCGAAAACAGAACATACACTAAAATCAAAAGAACAGCACTAATATGTCATTTCTATATTTTTTTCTTGAAGTCAGTAACCTCTTATAATTTATCTTGAGAATGATTGGGAAAGGCAAGTCTACCTCTGGAACAGTGGCAGGAGAGCATCTAGAAAGCATGCTGATGTTTGTTGTGGCTTTCCATGGCACATAAATCAAATGTCTGGGTCCTTAAAGCTGTCTCAGATGTATTTTTCATTTAGCCCATTCAGATCACCTGGAAGTTTCATTTTATCTGAATAGGTAAAATTATTTGTGAAAAGACAGAAGCGAATGAGATGGGGTGCATCAAAGATCATAGAATCATGGACTTATAGAATGGCTTGGCTTGGGACAGACCTTAAAGTTCTAGTTCCAACCCACTGTTGTGGGTAGGGTTGCCACCCACTAAATATGAAGTTCAAATAAAGACCCCCCAGAATGGATGCCCCCAGGGCTTACTGATGTGGCTGGTGGGGAGGTTAGATGTGCTGCAATTCCTCTTATGTTTCACAGCTAAACATGAGGTGTTTGCCCATCTAAATGAAAATCATAAATTCTCTCTTAGGAGGCATGTCTCTGTCTTCAAATGGTTTCAAGGCTGTTCAACAAGCTTTGGGCAGTTCTACAGCATGGACTGTTGGTGCACTTATTCCTCACTGCTTCAGAGAAATGTAGTTTTTGATGTTTTCCAAGTTTAAATAATAATAAAAAATTCAACAAAATCAGTATCAGCATCATCTATCACAGCATAATGGCAAATCCTGTTATGGAAGCCAAGATCTGTCATTGCTTTTTGCTCTTCTCTGAGACAAAGAAAGAGAAGGGGAAAAAAGCTAGCAAATACTTTCAGGTGGTTGTATTGAGGCTTAGAAATTACAACTGGATTGGGGAGCACAGCCTTCAATGTAGGTTCCAGGGAAGCAAATTTGAATTTGAAAGAGGAATACAGAAGGTAGATTTTTTTACTTGTTTTGCTTCTTTGTTCTGGTGTTCTGCTTGTGTTTGTTTTTTGTGAGCCAAATTTTTATCAGACAAATGTCATTCCACTACAATCTTACACTAGTACAGAGGGAAAGTATATTATTAAATTTTTGCTGTTTGTAGTCATATAAATAAATGTTCAGCAAGCTACTTAATATAGTTGTTTATACAACTTATAGTTGTTTAACACCAGAGGAAACAAAAGAGCCAGAGAGTAGATGTAGTTATATTACGATTGTATTTCCAAGAGAGCACTGGGAGTAAAAAGGAAACAGTCTAAAAGGCACTGTCATGCCTTTGAGGCTCATGTACATAAAGATAGTAGTAAAGAAAAGCAGGTGGAGGAGAGAGCACTGGTTTAGCATTTCTAAACTTGAAGTGTTAATGGCTTCTACAGTGGTGCTGAGTCAGCTGCATAAGAGTGCAAGGTTTGTGATTTTGAAGTCAGCAAAAGCATATGGAGAGAAGGTAATGAAAATATTCATGAGATTTGTGACCCTTACTGTTTTGCTGTTTGTTTTTTTTTTCCTCTTAATGATGACCTTGGTTTTATAAATGAATGTGAAAGACAAATGAATCATCATTTTGGTGTGGCAGATACAGTGCAATATTCTGTTCTTTACTGGGTTTTTCTGTAATGCCGGCATGGGAATGCCTTCCACATTGACCTGCATGGTAAATGAGTTATTTATGACAAAACTTTTTCAGGTCAAAGGTAGACTGTTTTTATTCATTCACTGCATAGTCTTTAAACTAAGGATTTTGAAGTTGTGGCTCTTTAGTTTTTTCCCATTGGCTGTTAGAGCTCAGGGAGCTATGTTCACCTTTCTCACTTACTTTAACAACTTGCTTGCATGTTTCTGATCTTCTCTTGCCGTTTCCCTTTGCAAAATGTAACGGATATAATCAGAGTATGGACTTTGATCGTAAGGATCATCCAGCATCAGTGGGTCTGTTCTTCAGTTGATTGCTATGCAGTTTGAAAACCACAATTTGGCCCTGTCATAGTTTAAAACTAAAATAATCAGTGGCTTATGAATTTTGTTCTTGGAACAAACATTTTACCTATTGGGTTCTGGTGCCCTGTTGGACGATAATGCCACCAGTTGAGAGACAAGTCAGAAATGCAGCTAAATAGATTTAATTCCACACTATGAAAGCAGATGGAAAGCACAGCTTCCTTGTGCATAATGGAACTCTGTGACTACCTGTGCTTACTCCTGAAGCATTACAGGGAGAACAAATACCTTGAACAGCTTTCAGGAGGTATCTGTATTTCATGACAACTTGTTAGTGAAATACTGCCAAACTTAATTTGTAGGAGAAAACTACAAAGATGATTGCTTTTCACCGAATTGGCACTTTAATGAGGTGTATTAACACTGCTGCAAAGGCTTACATATCATCAATTCCCTTTATTTTTCTAGCATCAAAACAGCGTGCAGCTTGGTTCTATCTCTGCTTCTCGTTCTGGTCATGGAACACACCTGTAAGAAAGCGGCCAACAGCGCACTGAAGTTCAGGGCAACTAGATTTTTTTCCTGTCCAAGCAAAACAAACATCTGTGTCTTTTTATGATTTGACATTTCAGATGTAGTATATGCAAAATGATACAAGCGCTTACCTATCTTAACAACTGCCATATATATATGTCATGAATGCCCACTTTATTTGTTACAAAGATTAGGATGGCCCTCATGAAAATGAAGGGAGTAGAATGGAAGAAGTTACAGCTTTTTTCTAAGTGATCTTCTAATGGTTTAAGAAGTTATTCCTGGAGATGACCAGCTCTCTGGGAATGAGTTGTGGGAGCATTTTTGTAAGCTATTTTTGTGTATCACCCCAGATAAGCTCAAAAACTTATGAGCATGTAACTTGCTCTGGTGGGTCAAAGGGGAGATGGGCTTCAGTAAGCTTAGTGAAGGATGTCTCATTACCCACTTTGATGGCCCAGTGCCTACTCACAGTATTTTTGCACTCATCTCCAGGGTGCTGTAAGAATTTCAAGCAAATTTGTTACTAGCATTATGACAGCTAGATATACAGCTATGATCAGTCAATTGGCAAATTCAGTGGCTGTCCTGTTCTGAAATCATGCCTAATGAAAGAGGGGTACTGTCACACAATAAATGTTTACACCTGAGACTAACGTGAAAAATAAAACAGAGATGAATGGAAGATGACAGAGATGGTTGTTTCTATTCAAATGGCTTCTTTTTTTGAAGGAAAATTACAAAGTGGTAGGCTGTCACTGGTAGCAGTGATATTTAGGGATATAATCAAATAGACAATACCAAGACTATCTTACTGAGGCTGGCTGAAATTTGTGCATGGGTCTTTGTGTTGGAATTATTTTCATCCACCTTTAGTAATGTGCCTGCTATAATAATGACAGGCAGCAGGCTTTTGAAAACAACTATAGCTGGAAACTGCTAGAGTGAAGTGGGGGGGGGGGGGGGGGAAGGCAAAAAGGGGAGAACAAACAAACAAAAAACAATGTAGAGATATCAGCGACTTTGCTGATGCTTTGACTGCTGGATATTTCTGGGATGCATATGGCAGAAATTTGCCCTGCAAGCTGAATGCAGAAATCATTGTCTTAAAGATTGTTTTCTTCAGGAATTTTTACCCGGAGAGAGGAACACATTTCTAATGAAAAATAAAAGTAAGTAACAAGCTGGAAAAGAAAGGGAAAAGAAGCTGATGAAATTTCTGTTTAATTAGCACGTGGAAAGACTGGTATCTTGGGAAGGTGAAGAGGCATTATAGTGGGTATATTTATGCTTTGTTTCAACTACCAGAATATGGCTGTGTTCTCAGAAGTCGCTATTAATACTCAAGGGAAAAAAAAATGCAAGGTATCATTTACATGCTAGCTGCACTTTGTTGCTTGCCACTATGTTTCACACAGAACCACTGCTCTTTTACCACTGACCTTTTTTATTTTCTACCACTTCTTAAAATTGATATATAAAAATTAGGGTTGAATGGAGGAATTAGAAGATTATAATGACAATTTCCATTTTTGTTAGAAGAGCACATTTTCATGGTATCCAGAAAGAAACTTCCACTTGCAGTTTTCCAGGAGTCTGTTTCTTTAAAAAGATGTTTTCAAGATTGATTGGTATCAGGTGTGCAGTGCCGTGTGATTTAGGCGTTACTATGGTGATAACTCTTTTTAGAGAGGATGTCAGGGACTGTAATTGCACTTAAAAAATCCTGTGTGCAGTATGATAACCTGCACGGAAATAAGCTGTAGCCTCGCTCAGATTTAGGTCTATCTGTGTGACTGAGTCACAACTGCAAGCCACCAAAGATTACAGACTGTTTTTTTGGGAGATTGCTCTCCATCTCACTTTCCGTGTGACAAATAGGCAGGATCAGCTCTACCAGCTGAAAAGATGAGATCATTCTGAGCAGAATTCCTCCCCATCCACTTTTGAGTCTGTAGCTTTCTCTGTGTCAGGCAGATCCAGCCTGTAGGTGCTCTGGTGATGTCCATAGTCCTTTAGTTATGTCCGCCTTGTGCTAGGGCTTATGAATAAAGGTTTTTTTCTTACTTCCACACTAGTATCTCCCTGGTTGCACAGCGGTAAGCCTGGATCTCTTCCTCAGCCTCCAACAAATCTCTGACTGGTGATTAAAATTAAATTTCCCTAAGTTGAATTTACTCTTCAAAATGCTCCTCGCTCATCCCTTGTATGTCTTAGGTCCTAGCACTGCAGCCATACATTTGCTTTTTTCACAGTGCAGTCAGCAGTAGTGATGCACTTGTTCACAAACTTCTGACTTGTGCCCCTAGCCCTGCAACTGTTCCTGTCTGTAGAGTGCCTATGCTCAGTTTCCATAGCCTGTAGATCCTGGATTTCTGCTTCAAGCCAAATAATATATAGCACAGTTGCAGAGTAATAAACTCACAAAGCTTATTAGCTTGAATTCTGTCCTCCATCAGTCCTTCCATCAGTAAGATGGAAGGAAAAAAGGCAAGTTGACAAAGAGTGAGGAAACCATGACCTAACTTCAAGGCCAAGAGACTTGGGATGAAGGAGCAGTGGGGTCAGGGGTTTCTGTGCTGTTCTGTTCCAGCTCCTCCACCCCAGCTATTGTTGCTCAGCAGCAGCAAGGCGCTTCAGGCTCACCTCCTGTCAGTGTACATTAACAGGATGGTATGAGTAACAAGGTGAATCCTGTTTTTCATGCCTTGGCCCTTTTGGTCTTAGAGAATTTGAGCTCTGGGCTACGGCTGCATGTATGTCAGCTTTCTAGACTGCTACAAGCTTTCAAACACAGGGGATGAACTACTGTTAGTAAATAACATTTCCTTGGAGTTTATTAATAACAGAAACTTCTCACGAAAGCTTGCAGATTGCTACAGTTTTAGTAGGGCTTGATCCTTTAAGTCATTAAGTAACTTCAGCTCTCCCCAATACCTATAGAACTCAAAAATACTCAGGACTTTTCAGAATTAAGAATACAAAATTGCATATTTGGACCTATTGTTTCTTGGTGGTCTTAAGCTTGTGACTGCTATTTTGAAAGACCAAACTTGAAAATATGAGCAAGTGAGCAATTATGGCCCCAGCTGAACAGAGTGCTCATGTATGTGCTTTTAAGCCTGCAATTACAAAAATTAAATACATGACTGAATGCTGAAATCTACTGGAGCTATGCAGTACAATGATGTGCAGAGCCACAACTTTAGAGTAAAGCATTTGATTTAATATCACTATGTAGCTCATTTCATTGATTTGACGTTATCCTCTATTGTATTTGAGTTTTCTTTTGCTATATAATAACTGGGCTCTAATGCAATAAGCAAGCAGGATTTAGTAAAATAGCTAAAAGTGGGTGAGTTCAGCACTGCCATGTCCCTACTATTTTAAGAATGTGCCCATGAACCATTCTTTTAGAAGCCAGAATTACTACCTGGGTTAAATACTTTAAGTTTCCCATTGACTTTTAATGATATTCATCAACTAATTTGATTTAAACAGTCCTTAATACAAGCACCAAGCAGTTTGAAAAATGAAGTCTCAAAAGCAGATAAAGAGCAAAAGAAGTCAGACTTGGTAGAGCACAGAGTACAGACACCAATATGGAGATGGTTGAAATCCAAGGGGATGATAAACAACAACATCTGTCCTTTCAAAGACCATGTTTGTTAATAAAGTTATAAATAAACATGGTAATTGGCTGCTTTGCATCTAGCTGTATAAATGAGACTGGAAAATGCCAGCCAAGGCTGCTATGGACCACAGAGTCAAATGCTGAATGGTTTGGCATAGAAGTGAGAGTTTTCACGTGGTTTTTTTTTCTTATTGAGAAAACAGTGCCACAGGATGTTACTTAATTTGCTGATTATTGCCTTAGCCTTTTCATTTTTGTTTCAGTTTCCCTGATTTCTTGCTTCTCTCTGGGAAAGGCTTTCAATTCTGATTTTGCTGCATTCCCCTATGTAATAAAAACACACAACAGAAAACCATCTGGAAACCAGTATCGGTGCCAGCCTCATTCAGAATAACTGAGCTGATTTTTTGATGCCTGATTTGGATATCACATGCTCTGCCTGACAGGAAATCTGGTGCTATGCCAGTTTCACAAAGATGGAGGCTTTTAGAATGCAAAGTAATGTGAATTCAGTTGAAAGCTCTCCATCATTCGGACACCTCTCTGGGTGAGCAACTCAGTCTGAAAACTCTCAGTAACTGTGATGGTCTTCTTAATTCTGCTTTGTTAATTCCCTTCAATGAACTAAATGTTACTTGGGAGAGTGTGCTGGCAACAAGGAAGGTGTAATGAGATACTGAGTTGCATTTGTTAGACCCTGTCTGGAAGAATGTGACTGGCTTTGCCCCTGCCTTACAAGAAGTATGTTGATAATTGGAGCAGGAGACCATTAGGTAAGTCAGGGAAAAAAACATTTGCTGATGAATAGAGGCTGAAGGTTTGAGCCTGGAAAAAACTGGGGGGATCTGAGAGTGGCCTTCCCTCACCTACAAAGGATTACTGAGGAGATGGAGTTAGGCTCTTGATAGAGTTGCACAACAGACAGTTGTACAACAGAGAGGACATAAGACTGTGGTTTCAAACTAGAACATGGCAGATTCTGACTTGAAGTAAAGAAAAGCTTTTTTCTGTGAGAACAGTTAAGCCCTGGCAGAGATTGCTTGCAAAGGTTGTGGAGTCTCTGTCCTTGGAGGCATTCAAAACCCAACTGGACAAATCCCTGAGCAACTTGATTTGTATAGTAGAGCCTGCTTTGATCAGGAGGTTGGAATAGATGTGATCCTTTCCAACTTGAATTTTTCTTTTAATGTATATCACCCAAGTTTTCAGCCTTACTTTATCCTATGCTTCTGGCTCTGTCCCAGACATCTCCTGGCTGCATGTCCTGTCCCATTCTGAGACCTGTGAGTAATCCAAGATATCACTGCTGTTCACTGTCAAGTGAGCCTTGACATGTTAGAAAGTATGTTGGTTTTGAGGTGTTGGCAGACTGTTACTTTGAGACAACCCTACCTAGTCTTCATAAAAGAGATGATTAACTAGGATTAGTAGGCAACTGTCCAAACAGGAAGTATCTTTGTTTTCCTTCCATGCTGCCAGAAATGCATTCCAGCAAATACCTAGATTAGTTGATTAAAAAATAAATAAATAAATAAATAAATAAATAAATAAATAAATAAAATAAATTTTATCTCTGCTTTTACAGATTAAGAAATAATATTTCTTTCAAGTGTTCTAATATCAAATACGTTCAAAGAATTTGTGTTTGGAGTCCAAAATTAAATGGAAAAATTTCTGAGAGTAGAAGCAGGAAATGAGACAAAGACAGTGTCTGTATGTTCATTTAGACAAAAAAGACAGATGTTTGAGCCCACACAACAGTCATGGGCAGGGAAATGAGTGACTTTCTGCATTAGTGAAGTGCAGAATATGTTCAACTGGCTCTGTATCAGAGTTCAAACGTATGCCACTCTATCCTTGCTGCCTTTTAACTCTGCTTAGTAAGAAGATGGCTTTGACCAGAAGAGTAAATTATTGATTTCTACCTGTTTGCCATATCAATCTACTTTCATCTGAATAGCAAAACTTGTTCTGTTAGCCTGTTCTCAATGTGAAATAAATGGTTGCTTTTTTTTCCCCCACAGGAGACTGACATTTTAGGATATTCCTAAATTTATTTCTGTTTAGTATTCAGAAGAATGTACAAGCAGCCTCTGAAAAACCACCAGTTTGCTTCCCCTGAGATATTTTGTTATGTCTCCTTCACTCCATCTATTCGTAAAGTCTTCAGTGAAGTCAAGTAGGATATCTTGTTTTGATTTAATTAAGCTTTCGATTGTCCCAGATGTGGTGACCCTAATTCATTTTCATATGCAGAACTCTTTTAGAAGACTGGGCAGGATGAAGTTGAACTATTTTATTTTTCCTAATGCTAATGCTTCCTTTCCCCCCTTCAGAAGAATATTACAAAAACTCTAAAAGCTCATGCTTTTCTTCAGGAACAAAATCAGAAATAAAGTTAGGAAAATTACAGAATTTATTTTCTTTCCTAAAATTAGAAGACTCTCAGGTCTTATTTCTAATGTTGATGAGTTATATATAAAGCTTCTAAAATTGTGATTGAAATATAACACTTTCTATTTGGACCACTCCTGAATCTTTAATAATGCATCTTTTGGGGGCTGAAATTTGCTAGTGGCTGACAGTGAGTGTTCTCTTAGCAGTTGCTGAGAGTTCATTGACTTCAAATTCAGTCATTAACTTGAGGTGTAACTGAGAATATTTCTCTAGAAAGGCAAATGCAACTTGAATGTCTGGAGATTGAACTCATAGGAGGAGAAACACAGCTGATGTAGACATGACACTCAGAAATTCCAAACCAAATACTTAATTGTCTTTGATTCATTTTATGTGTATTAAAGACCAGTTTTTCTCAAGCACAGTGCATTCGACAGCTTATGCTGACCTTTACTGTTTTTTTCAGGACTCTAACTCCAACATTTTGGACAAATTCATGCATGTGAAGCATTTAAACTTCACTAAGGCTAGCAAGATGAAAATGTTTATTTTCTTGTGAGTTTTGTTGCCCTAGGAATGTCTAGAAGTTCTTCCAGAGCAAATAATTAATGATTATTGTACTTGCAATTAATACATGTAATTGAAAATCTTTCAATTCTTCAGTTGACTCTTCAGTTTTCTCTTAATCCTGTTCCTTTCTTTGTTGGTGCAATAACTCCTTACTACCATGGACAAATTCTAACGGGGAGAGGAGAGTGAGATAAGACAAACTATTAGTTGTGGTGAGCCAAGAGAACATGAGTCAACAGAGGAAATTGTAACTGTCCAATAATCAGATCAGCAGGTCTGTTTAGTGATTCATCTCATTTATTTTCAGTTACAGAAAAAAGGTAGATCTTTTGCAACTGTTGCTTCTAACACAGCATCTTGTTGGGATGCGTTCTTTATCAGTATTTTGCCAATGTAATACTGGCAATGCAAAGAAAATATTGTTTCGGATAAATCATTAGCAGTCCCTTGGAACATGATCAGTGTTTTCAGTGTCAAGTCTTACTTAAGTAAACAGACAGTGTTTTTAATTTAATTTTGTTTTTGTTTTACTCATGTTTGCTTTAACCTCCTTCTAACAGCTCAGTGCTATGGACATTTTTATTTGCCTTTTTGAGAGCTAATTAGAGAAGAGGACAGGCAAGAATTCATGATTTAGGGGGGCAAAATGAGTACAACCATTAACAGCTTTAGTGGAAAACGTGGGAGTTTTGAACCTTGTACTGACACCAAAGGTTCTTTCTTCTGCTGTAAGAACTAGTCACTGCACAAATCACAGAAGAAGTCTAGATTTCAAGCATAATGTTTTCCCTCAGTTTCAAGTGGTGGCCTGACTTATGTCAATCCTGACCTCAACTTCTTTTTTTCCTATGAAGAAGACATTGTTACTTATAATTAAATAAATAAAGTAATATATTATCATATTAATCATTGAAGTGTGAGGATTGTAGCAAAAGTTAATTGACTTTAATTAAAGGTTAATTGACTTTAGTTAAAGGACTGAATTTCACTTAGAATACTTCCACTGTCTTATGTACACTGGAAAGTGCTGTTGGTCAGTTTAATGTTTTCCCTAGCGATCAAAGCATTCACGTAGGAGACAGAAGCTCAAAAAACTCTAAGTATGCTCTTCTGGGCACATTTTCAAAAAGAGGATTGAATCCTGCTCTGTGATTTGAAGGGGTCATAGAATTGTTTGAGTTGGAACAGATCATTAAGGGTCATCTAGTCCAACTCCCTGCAATGAACAGGGACACCAACACCTAGATCAGGTTGCTCAGAGCCCCACCCAACCTGACCTTGAACATCTCCAGGGAAGGAGCATCTACCACATATCTGGACAACCAGTTCCAGCGCTTCACCACCCTCACTGTAAAAAACTTTTTTCTATATCCAGTCTATATCTCCCTGCTTTCAGTTTGAAATAATTTCCCCTTGTGTGGGAGACTGTAATTACTCTGAGCACTGCAAGACCAATGAAGTTTATCCAAGTTTACAGCAAATAATCTGTCCTTACATATGTAACGAGTGAACTTTAATTAGAGCATCCTGCTACTTGTAAGGTAGCTGTTAGATGAAGAATAGCACCAAGCCACTTGCCAAAAGTGTTGTTGCTGAGTCTCAGTTTCAGAAGCTCCAGCTACAGCTCAGAAAAATCTGTCCTTCAGCTGGTGAAAACCCTGAAGAGCTTTGAAGGTGTAGAATATATATGCTTCCAAACTTCAGAATAGAACAGAGAGAACCCATCGACAGACTTTTTATGTATGCATGTTGTTTTCTTCCTCCCTCAGAACTTAGGTAACTACAAAACAGCTAAAATCAACAAACGAAATGTCAAATTGGAAAGGGCATGTATGCAAAAAAAGCATTTCAGGCTGAGGGTGTGGCTTGGAGCACTGACTGTACCCACTGCCTGTCCAGTAACACAGCAACTGAGGTAAAAACATGATTCAGGAAAGAAAGAGATTTGGAATGAAAGAATGTTTTACCTTCAGATCCTGTTTCTTAAGTAAAACTCGATTCTTGTTTTGACTTAAAACTGTATTTGTAAAATCAACAGAGTATATCTTGTATGTGAACAAGGATGGTTATGTTACTGAAATTTTCTGGGTTATGTTAATTGAGCAAAGCCAGTAAGGTAGGCATAATTGACAAACACAAGAAGAAAACTAATCTAAAAGGTGCTAAAGACTGCAGGGAAGGCTGCAATTTTTCATGTAAATGTTTGCTTATTTATGGTAGCAACTTGTGTTACAGAAATATTGAGGTGGAGTTCAAGAAGTGATACAATTGATTCTGCATCATTTAGAAATACAAAAATCTCCATAATGAACTCATATCTACTTCAAAATGCTGATTTTCATATTACTATTCTAGTAACTTTCTGGACAGTTGTTTTTTATAACTAGTACCTTTGGAAGGTCAGGGTTTGTACTGTGTACAGAGCTTCAGGAGTTAATATTGACTAAGGTGATAAAGTGCAAAAAAGGAATGTAAATCTATGCAAACTGGTTTTTATTTTTGCTAACTTACTTTATGATTCCACTGACATCTACTCAAATATCCCATTTTATATAAGCCTTTTTTGCTTTAGTAAATAATCGTCTGATGTGAACATTTTGTGGGATGGCCCTGATATATGAGGGCTGCTCCAAAAGTAATGCTTCTATTTTATTTTGTTGGCCCACAACATCAGAGGCAGATGTTGATGGCCTGGCAGTGGAGGTTGAATCTTCCCATCAGTGCTCCATTACATCTTGCTGCCATGTGACAGGTGGCAGCAGAGAGGCAGTCTGACAAAATGGAATCTGACATGGAAGTGTGTATGAAGCAAAGGTGTGTCACTGAATTTCTCCATCTGGAAAAAATGGCACCTGTTGATATTCGTGGACGCTTACTGAGTATTGGAAACCAAAGTGTGGATGTGAGCACAGTGAGGCGGTGGGTAGTACGTTTCAGCAGTGAATGTGGTGTGAGTCAGTGGCAGTGAATCACCTCCTCTTGTGCAGATATTTATGAGCGCAGTAGGCAAGCTCTTCTTCATCACTGGTGAAAATGCATAGCTAAAGGTGGTGACTGTGTTGAAAACCAGTGTTTTGTAGGTGAGAATTTGCTCTATCAAATAGTGTTATTGTGCTCTTTGTATCTGCTGTAGCTTCCATAAAAATAAATAGGAGGTCTTACTTTCAGAGTGATCTACATACATCTGGAGGAATGTAACCCCAGTGGCATTGCCCCAAATTTATAGCAGTAGATTAAGTCAACTTGGGTCTTGTGTCAGCAGAAGTCTGCCTAGCACTAAATAAAATCCCATCTTCCCTTTGGTTTCCCAGCTGTAGGTATCTGACCCTTGGAAAATGTCTGTGTATAAGCGGTTGAGTCATTTCCTTGATTGAGAAATTCATTTCTCCTCAGTGCTCCTTTTCTTGTTTTTCCTTGTTGATGCACTCTGCATACAAGAGCTTTTTTTATTATTTGTGTAGCTTCAAGTTGTTTCAGCTTTTCAGATTTTTAAAAGCAGGGAGGCTTTTCCAGTGTCAGTCTGCTTTTCTGGAAGATGTGTACTGGCAGGTTATTTTTAAGGAGATGCTGGAAGTCGAGCTACCCTTGCTTGTCTGGATGTTCCCTGCTGTGATAGCTCACAGCTCCACCAATGGCTTTCTCCTCTTGCTAGCTCATACCCAGCCCATCTTCAAGAACAGTCATTTTGAGGGCTGAAGGCATGCCTGAACCACAAACTTTAATGTATTTGGCATTTTAGTTGACAAGACTGGCCAACTGATTTTCTTCCCTGCAGGCCAGTAGATTCTCCATACTAATCTGCTGATAGCTGATACAAAATTAAGCTATGTGGTTATTTCCAGGTACCTTTTTTTGACTGCTGCGACACACTGTGTGGATGCTGAAATATCTGTTGTAGTAGACATTTGCCGCAAGTTGGGTGGAAAAGTATTGTTTATCTCATAAGTGTGAAAGCAATTTTTATGCTGCAGTGTTGTCTTGACTGGCTATTGACATCTTCTGAATAGTGGGATGCCATTGAATAGACACAGCTTGCTTTCTTATGTAGCATCTAGGCAGTAATTACTACCTTTGGAGTGAATGCGGTAGCACAGCTTGTGCAGAGAATTTTACTCTTTTACCAGAGGATGGAGAATTCATTCTAAGACACTGTTGTTAAGGACTGAGCATAGAAAGTTGATTTTTCTAGCATAAATGCTGTAATTGAAAATGTGGAAGATTTAAAGGCTTCCTACAAGGCATATGATCCTTCTTCTTCTTCTTCTTCTTTCTTCTTCTTCTTCTTCTTCTTCTTCTTGTCCTGTGTTCCCTGTGACCTTCTCTCTCTCTTCCAGAACGGGTGGTCATCTGAGAAAAAACACTGGACTGAAATTGCATCATCTGCAGTTCTCCACTCAGATTCATTTGAAAGTTTAGAGCTCTACTCATCTCCAGTGTTGACTGGAGTTTAGAAAAACAGAATCCACTGTCTCTAGGGATATACGTTGAGCAGGAAAGCATAGCAAGCATCCTTCTTATTTTTGTCTTTTCAAAAATGCAAGTCTTAATGGAGAAGTAAGTGCCAGGAGGCAAAACAAGAAGTAAATGTTTGGAGTGCTAGAACAACATTGAACAGAGCCCCAGTTATGCTAACACAGTTATTATAATATCTAGGGTTTTGTTTTGAAAATCATAACTCTGTATTTCTGCAAACAAAACTCCCCTGGATCTTCCATCAAGCAATGCAATTTAGTCTTTGTTTCTGGGGAAAAAATATCATCTTTTTAGAGTGCATCCTCCAAGACTGTTTGTGTGGGTTTAAATTTGTCTGAAAAAATAAATTTTGTTCAGTGATATTGCCTACCTATTTTACTTCTTCTCTCCCTGCCTGCTTAGTAAGACAAAATTTGGGGAAAATTCAGTTCTGAGGGATTTGCTTGGAAAAAAAATAAAAAATTAATTTACACTGCCAGGTATCATGCTGTAATATGATCTGGCTGGCAAAGATAAAACAAAGGAAATATTTAGAGCATGTAGAAATTTTAGGAAAGGTCATTAGCTTAAGTGGATGGGAAATATTTTGTTTCTGAGCATTCAGCAGTTCCTGATCCCACACAACATGTTACATGCACATGCACATAGGCCAATTGCTGCAGACGCTGCAAAATCTTCCTAGTAGCTTATGATGGCAGTATTCCAGTTTAATGTAAAGCCCTAGGGCTACAAAATGTCAGTGCTGAAGAGTAATCCGTTGCCAACTGGAAACTGGTTCTCTCAGGCACTCGTTGTTCAACTTTCCGACTGATCACAGACATCATGCTTGCTGTTTAACTCCCTCCCTCTCGGTACCCAATTCTGCTCTGAAGAAAAACTGAGTGAAAAAATCTTTCTCAGACCGGTCTTTTTTGCTCCTTTTTCTGTTATCAGTGAGAAAAGATCTTTGGTCTGATATGTCAAAATTAAATCCATTTTTCACTCAGAATACAGCAGACAGAAATGCTAAATTAAAAATAATGAGGACAAAGGAAAAAAGAAAGCTGATGGTTGAACTTTTAAAACTAAAATGTTCATCAGGCAGGCCTGCAAACTAAAGTTATTTGTGTGACAGACAGGAAGAAGACTTGTTGTCTTTTTTATGTTTTAGTTTCCATCCTTCCACCTTTCCTTAGGCATGAGTAACCCATGCAGATTAAGAAAGTTAAATAAAAACTCTGTGCTTCGTTGCATTCCAGCTAAAAATAGCTTAAGGATCTAGCCATGCTTCATTCAGTTCCTTTATAAAAGCACACTTCTTTTTTTTCCACTTTCTCCCTGCAAATTTTTAAGTGTCCTGTTTGTACTGGCTGTTTTCACAGCCTCATTATGATTTGGGGCTTAAAAAGTGTTTTTGCTTGGTTCTTACTTAAAGCTTTTTACAAAGATGTTTTTATAGTTAGGCATGTTTACTGAAGGATAGTGTACCAAAATGGAAAAGACTGAGAGTGATCTGTCTTGATTAGAAGTATTTTTAATTGAATTAATTTACAATATATTAAATCAATCATGTGGAAATTTTCTGATTGCCAGCGCAGTACATGCCTTGGAAATGGCAGTTTGGTTTTTATTCTTGTACAACAGGCAGGTGATAGTATTTGGTGGTAGAGATTTGGTTTTAGAACTCACTTTTTTTTAAAGAGACAGTAATTCTCCTCTATTGCTGAAAAATCTCAGTGAGACCGTAAAACCATTTCCTTTGTATATTTTACTGAGATTTGGATCAAAATATGTCTGTTTCACTGAGCTACTCTGTAACTGTGAAGGTCTAAGACAGTAAGGCTATTTAATGTCCTAGAGTAAGGGTATTGGATGGTAATAGAGCTGATTCATACTTTCATAAAATGGAAGTATATTGAAAGGCTAAAATATTAAACCAAATGAATCCCAGGCGTAATTCCACTGACTTGTTTAGCCTTATAACTAGTATGAATTTCACCTATTAGGCCAATTCTCTTGGGGAAAGGAGACGCTCTGAAATCACATAAAAGTCAGGAAGTTTATAAATCACTGTGATTGCTTTCAGGAGAGATGCAAAAGGAAAAAAAAAGGAGCCATCTAAAAATAGGAAGGCAGGAGCAAGTCGAGTGCTACAGTAAACCCTTCACCTGAGCATAAAATTAATCCAAATCAATTGCAAGGAAAAAGTTCTTAGTACGTACTATATTTAATCATACAGCCTACTTGTTTCCATCATTGGTCCTCAAGAAATTGTGGTTGCGGGGTTTTGGGTTTTTTTTTTCAATAATTTGAAATTTAATTTCAGCAGTGTTATTCAGTGCAGCAGGCTGTAGCTGGTTTATTCCCAGGAAATTTAGGGACAAGATACTTTCAAATATTTATGCCGCTTAGGAAGACTTAGGCAAGCTTTTACTCCAGTCTCATATTTTTCTCACAGATGAGTAAATCTGAGACTTGCCCCACTTTCAGCTTCTGTGCCTGTATGCACACGCAGATCTCCAAAGTCTCTGGTCATTACCTCAGCCATGAGGTGTAGACAAATCACCAAGGGCCTGTACAGGCAGGTGTCTAATCCAGTGGAGATGAGTGTTGTCTCCACAAATCAGAGTTGGAGAAATCCCACCTGGTGATGTGTTGTTGAGTGTTAGAGAGCATATGCCTACATCAGCGTCTTAGAATCATAGAACATACTGAGTTGGAATGGACCACAAGGATCACTGAGTCCAACACAGGCTCCACACAGGACTGCCTGAAATTCAAACCCTATGTTTGAACCCTTCTTGAACCCTGGCATCTGGGGCTGTGCCCACTGCTCCGGGGAGCCTGTTCTAGTGTCTGACCACCTTCTGGTGTAGAACCTTTCCTAACTCCCAGCTCCACGCTGTTGCCTCAGGCTCCGTCGCCATCACCAGAGAGCAGAACTCAGCACCACTTCTCTACTCTCAATGATGAGCTGCAGGCACCATGAGGCCTCCCCTCAGCATTCTCTACTCCAGGTTGAGCAAACGAAGGGATCTCAGTCGTTGCCCATACATCTTCTCCTCTAGACCCTTCTCCATCTTCATGGCCCTCATTGGATGCTCTCTGACATTTTATGTCCTTATGTTGTGGCACCCAAACCTGTACACAGTACTGGAGGTGAGGCTGCACAGTGCAGGGCAGAGGGAACAACCCCTCTCCTTGCTCATTGGCACCACAGGGTACAGCTGGCCCTTTTGGCTGCCAGGGCACACTGCTGGCTCACATTCAACTTGCTGTCTCCTTTCTTTCTTATCAAATTTAAATGGAAAGAGCAGAAGCCTTTCAATTAGATAAAACTAAGTCCATGCATAACTAATTGCAGGATCAAAATGTTAATTTACACTATCAAAATATGCTTCAGTGAATTGTAATTGATTTTTGTTTTAATCTGCAAGCTAAAGTATTCTGTGAATATAATCGGAAAGTCTTACGAATCAAGGCCATTGTTTAAATTAAGTGATAAAGCTGAAGGCAAACATATTTCTCAGAATTCAGTCTATTTTCTTGGTGAGTCACATGGGGTGAAACAGATGTTTTCCATCTGTAATTTCACTGAAGTCAGTAAACAGGACTACTACGAAGATTGAATAGGTATGCTGTAGAGGATATGATCTGAGTCGAATTGTATTAGAGTGAACATGATGTATGGTGTAAAGTGAAAATAAAATGAAAAATTATTCATTTGATACTGAAGAAATATTGTAAATTAAGCAAAATAATGCTAAAGAATAAGGAAAATACAAATACAATGTACAGAGCAAGGGAAAGAGGTGGAAATGAGAATCTAGATTTAGAATTCAATTTCAGAAGAAAATGCAGAAATGCAGTATAACACAAATTCTTTAAATGTAGCCTTACATTCTATTGACTTTACATCTCTGTGAATGTTAAAGCCATTGGGTTGTTGAGCAATAGGAGGCTTCAGTGCATCAGGATGACTTGCAGGTCAGAGTTAGCTCCGTTCTGTTTATGTCAGACATCACATATCAAGTGGCTTCCAGGGCTCACTTGAAAGCCGACAGATTACTGTGAAAAACACAGCAGCTCATCTTTTTCTGAGGGCAGACTGAATAAAAGTGATTTTCTTTCCATCATCTGTGATGGCCTAAGGATGTGGTTGAGACAAAGTTTTTTTGGAGGAGAAAGTATCTATTAGTTAGGTAAATGTCCTTAGAAGAACTTTTGGGTATACTAGTTCTCCTACAAAGCGAGATGGTGTTTTAGAATTATCCTAAAATAGCTCTCTTATATTTATGAAGTCAAAGACCTTTTACTAGCATTGAGCTAATAAAATAATATTTTATTACCTAACTAAACATTGATTCAGTTGAGCAAACACATTTTGCTTTCCAACATCCCATCCTTTCCAACATGCCAAATGCAGTATTCTGGTCTGGATTTCCAGAAACATTCATGGGTGAGCTAGAAGAATATTTCAGGAATACCAAGTCATTTGTGGATAGAAGAAGCAAGTGAGAGACAGAATAAAGTATAGGGAAAATAGTTTTGCAGAGCTTCATGGTGAAACCGACAAACTTGAGTTGATGGAAACCCTGGGAGCCATGTATTGTAGCCATCACCCCAGTATTTCACTCAAACATTCAAACAGCTACTGAACTGATATTTGCTCTTCGTGAATAGAGTGGAGTAGGTGCTAGCATCAACAATAAGCACTAATGAATTATCTGAAGTTGTCGTCAGCTTTGCCTTGCAATCTGGTTTTTAAAGTAGCTAGTCAAATAATAAAAACTTGACTAATGTTAGACTTAGAAACTCCTTCATGAAAATAACAAGCAGGTTTTGTTGCAGTTTGCTGTTAAAGAAAATAAAATCAGCGTTTGCTACTTCGGTAATACGTTAGTTCTTTGATTACCCAATAAGGAGTTGAGGGTTAAGTTGGCTTAGCTTTAAATGCTGTATTCAGACCTGTATGAGCAATTAGCAATGAAATGCTAAATATCCCTTCAGGTTTTTCATTTTTTCCTTTAGAAGAAAAAACTGCTGCAAGTAATTATTTGTCTGGAAATAGTGACATTTTTGGTCTGGAAACAGTGACTTCTCCTTGTGTTTTGGCACTATGAAGTTAGAATGCAGAAAAAAAGAAAAACTAAAGTAGGAGTTTTACTCCAGCTTAAGGAGACAAATTGAAGCTTAGATTTCAGTACACTTCAGCTCTTCTAAAACATCCAGCAGGCATGAACTATATACAGCATCCCAAGAAAGAATATCGTCTCTCATCTTTAGACAAAGAAGCATAATGGGATGCAATTGTGAAGCTGGCTAAACACAAGTGTTTCCACATCAGTGAGGTGCAGTTGACCCTGAAAAGGGAAGAAGTCTGGATGTACATAGCGTGCATTATTTTACAGGTACAGTCAAGTTCAATCTGAGGTCGGGTCTAGCACTGCCTGTATGAAAAGGTGCTTTACTAATGTACATAGCATGTCTTTTAAGCCAGTGTAGATCTATTTATTGGAATTTCCCTGAGTTTTGCTGCAGTAACAAAGGACAAAACATACCCTTATGTAGTTTTATTCACTGCTCAAAAAACAATAGTCAGCACTCAAATATTTGTTGTTATTCAAAAAATTGAAAGATACAGCTAGTAGGTTCAAAGGAGGAAGAATCATACAAATATATAATGATTAATATGTTTTAAAATATAATTATGAAATGTTACCTAACCATGACAAAGATAATAAAGCCAAATGTCAGCTTTCATTTGCATAAATAAAATTATAAAATGCTCCTGAGACCTTGTATTGTTTTTTTAATTGAAATTGTTACATGTTTAAAAGCCTAGGGACTTAGCCAGGTACCTGCTGCTATTCATACATTATTCCTTTCTCAATACCTAATGACTAGCTGGAGAGCACTGAGTTTCATAATGAGTTTCACCTTTTTCTTCAAACCTGATTTTGCTTCCCAGAGTCCCCCTGGAAGTCTGAACATAGAGTAGATCAGGACCTTTCTCCCTAGTAAGGAGCTCTGCAGAAGCTCACCTTGCTGCTATTTGTTCTTTTGAGGAGTTCACACAATGTCAGTTGATGGAGACCATCAGCAATACTATATCGTCAGTTAACAAAATATTCTACCATGTGTCATGTTAACAAAATTATTTATGCTCCTAAAAATAAAATTTAGAAATCTGTAGTTAAGTAAACTCTTCTTTCTGGCATGGACTCTTCAGGTTTTCTGAATGTGGGCATATTGGGATAATTGTACATATAATCTTTTAAGCAAATAAATGCCTGCTTTACTTCTACCTAGCTAGTTTGTTGCTAATCTGTAGGTTCTGCTGGCTGTGTACATCCCCCAATGGAGCTGATCTTCTGAAAAGCTCCCCAAATGTTACTGTCCTTGCCTGCATCCAACTTGCCATCCAGATGAGCTCTTCATTACATGATTTCATTCCTCCTCAGTAATTTTTCAGAACTCTCCTTTCTTGTCTCTTCAGTTTGCCTCTCCTAATGTACAAAGAAACACAGCCACAGTCTCCTATTTCTGTTATCCCTGTGGTCCTGTCTTTTGCTCTCTGTGCTGCTTCAGCTACTCTGAGTGGCTTGTTGAAGCAGTTTCCTTCCACAGGGAAAGCAATCTGAGAACCAAATCACTCACTGACTCTCATAAAGAATACAGTACTGACATGCATTAGTGTGCTGCCTTTTATAGCTATGCATTTGTGTGTGCTTCAGGAAGTG
Organism: Perdix hodgsoniae; assembly: GCA_035772895.1. NCBI lineage: Eukaryota > Metazoa > Chordata > Aves > Galliformes > Phasianidae > Perdix > Perdix hodgsoniae. The sequence goes on along the minus strand of JAPSGF010000004.1, from coordinate 15,530,691 downwards.
TCTGTGGGACTCTGGGGCACAGCTATCAAAGCACAGGGAAAATTCTCCCCCAAAGAATTCATGGTTCAGAGGATGGGGAACAAAGTGACGGGAGAATGTGGGGAAAAAGTGTGATGTGAGCATGATGATAGCAACAAAACTAATAGTCTTTGTTGCCTGGTACTGACTGCCTTCAGCTACTGTCACTTCATTTATCACTTGCTATAGAGAACTTCTGATCAGGTTGTCAGTATGATGACCCATTCCCCTTTATTCCTTATTTTCTTTCACAACAGGACATTTGTACTATTACTTAGTGCTATTATTAGTCTTATAATTTGTTTTTCTGTATATCAGAGCACCATGCATACCCAACATATAACACAGCTCATAGTAAGCCTATTCTACTCTATATGGCTTTGTAGAAGGTGAACCTTACTGTAGCAAAGAAGTACAAAAGCAACACGACTGAAAAGTTGTGTAGCTTTTTCTCTTTTCTTTCCTGTAATACTGACTATGTGGAAGTGATCAGAAAGTACAATCAGAAGTATACCAGTATGAAGAATAAGAAAGCTCTCAGTTATGTGTCACTTTTCCATGTCATTTAATTTGTATAGAAAGGGGTTTCATACCCTGTATGCCTTGTAATGTCAGCAATCTCTTACCAGTCCTTTCAACTGCTGTACCTATGCAAGTGCGTGTAGAAGATTTTTAGATATTGCATACAAGGGAAAGTAGAGGTTAAGAAAAATATTTTGTGGTTGAACATAAGACATTTGTGACAGTCCTTAATACTTAACAAAAGTAATTCTCCATATTGAGCCATTTCTAATGAAAACATAGGTAAGTTATATCTAGAAATTGTACGAGGGGTAAAAACTGTCAGCTCCTCTCTTTATCCTGCAGCTTTGGCTAAGCTTTCAGATTCTGTACCCTAAACTGATGAGCACCTGAAAATATGATCAAGATCTTGGACTTTGACTCAATGCTTCTGAGAGCACCAGGGCTGGAAATGAAGGAATTGTGTAATCTTGGTATTTTGGACTGACTGGTTTGGGACTAAGTGATAAAAATTTCCAAAAATCTCATCTGGGATCCACTTTTGGCACAAGGAGGATGGGTAAGTCATATACCCAGAGCAGAAAACTACAGCTATGTGTCCAGCTGTGTACACTGCCAATAACCCTGAATGAAAACCTGTTATACAACGTACCAAGCCTTCAGATGGTATACCGAGAATGTCATATGATTTATGGGCCCCCAGATGAGATATAAGATGCAGAAGGATCCATGCATGTTTCTACACTGTGGATTCATTGAGACAGGAAATAATTTATTTTCTCTGTACGGGAAAACAGGTTACAAATTTTTGGGAGAACTTGAGCTGGAGATGCCCTGGAATACCTGAAAGGTACTAGAAGGCCAAATCTTATTACTATCATGGAAAAATAAAAGAAACTTTTTTCAACTTCAGTGATATATTAAAAACCCTGACAGCTAAATAATTTACTTCTTTGCCTGAGTGCTTCAATTTTAACTTTTGTATAGTTATCTGTATTTTTTTCACCTTGCAATTTAAGAAATCTATAAGCCCAAAACAGTAAAGATTTCCGTTTTTGATAGAGATATGCTACACGTGTGGTCTCCTAGCACTAGACAGAGATATGCATTATAAATTTAATTGGTGGGGAAAAAAAGTGAAACAGAGATCTTCTCACAAAAAATGTTAAGTAACAGCAAAGGCTACTATTAGTCATTGTTATAATCTGTGGGCTTTTTTCATTAAAATCATGACTGTTATTAATTTTTTCCCTTTCTTTGGCCCTGTACTACCTCAGCATTAAGCATGAGGATTACATTAGCATTCATGAGAACATTCTTACTCTGACGTCTTTGAGAAAAGTAGCAGAGCCACCAGGATGCAGCAGACCAGAAGAGGATGTGAAAGCATGGCAATTGTATAGCAAGTGGTTTTCATTTGAGTTTTACAGTGAGAAGTATACTTCACTCTATTAAGTTTTCTGTTCTCCTTACTGAAACACTTCTGCAACTACAGACCTTAAGGGAAAAGGTTCTTGAAGAACACTCACTGCTTAAAAGTAAAGCAAGAAAATAAACACAGGATACTGAAATGCATCTTACAGCATGAGACTATCAAGGCACAAAATTGATCAATCCAACTCTAGCAGTATTACATGGCTACTGTGGTTTGCAGGTGCTTCTGAGAGGTTTTCATTTTTTTACTGTCTATTCTCAGTAATGGTCATTCAAAAGGAACAATATTTGGAAGTGCACCAGTCTGTTCAATACTGCAGACAAAGACAGAGATCTAAGAGAAAAGTTTCCAAAAGGAGAAAAGTGTGTTTGAGTGGCAAGGAGTGATGTGTTTGGTTGTTCAGCCTCCTGTGCAGAGCTCCAACAACACCAGCGTCAGAAACATTTTGACATTTCCTGAGGAATAGTTTGTCCTTCTAGAGAGAACAAAACCAGTATTTTCATTCTGTGTAAGACAGTTAAAAGATCAGAGAGAAAAAGATCCTTCACAAACATGTATGATGCTGATATCTACTTCCTAGCGCAGAGGATGAGGAAGAGACAGTACTGACATTTAACATGGATCATAGTACTTGTTACAATTGAGCATTGTAAAGTGTTTTTCCTCAACATGAGTTGTTTCAGGAGAAGTATTTTTTCTTTCCCTTTGTCATTTATTTAAACAAATTCTCATCAGCTTCTGTGACTTGTCCCTCAAGAGACCGGCAATGCTGCTGACAAAGGAAGACTCAAAGATTAACTGTCTCACATAGACAAAGACATGCTGATAGTTTTCTTTGAGGACACTCGAATGTCTGATAGATTTGTTTATCAGTTTTTTCTTCTGTTGGTAGCCAGTTTGCATAAGCAGACTGCTTTCTACCCCCTTGTACACCAGAGTGGTCAGCTGTGCAGATCGGTGCATGGTCCAGCAGGCATTTTGGAGGGCTGTTGGAGAAGGTTAACTCCTCACTCCTGAAAACCCCTTAGCACAGTATCATGGCCCAGTAATAACAAGCAAGGTTAATCTGGGGCCATGGTGGAATACTTGATGGCATAGTTTTTGTAATTTATCATGACAGTCAAAGCCCTTGGATTCTAGTTTAAGTAGAAGAGCTTTTTTGGAAGTCCACCTGCCTTCCTCCTGTTAACACTTTGCAAACAGCCACCTTCCCTGTGTGACTCATGTCCCACTCAGTCCCTTTCTGTGTCTGGACGACGTGGGTCTTGCTGTGATAAAATAAGAGAGGCAGGGAAGCAGGCAATCTTTTGCTCTAGCAATCTGTCACTCTTCTTTTACAACTGTGTGCCAATAGTGTAATTAGTGGTGACATGGGAGGAACATGACAATAATTTAGAAGCTGAGAGAAGCAACTGCATACTGGCATTGGCAAGGTATGTGTATATTTATCTTGGGAAAGAGTACAGAAAAATGAGTGCAGTGAAGCTGCAGGAGATGTTGCCAGCAGGAGGAGGAACGGCATTGGGAAAATTGCAGCCTTGCACACTGTGATTATTATTTACCCTGTGAGGAAGGAAGAAAAGTGCTAAACGTAACACATATAAGAAGATGCCCGCCTCAAAAAGGTAATTACTTCCTGAGGGAAATATTAAAAAAAAATTAAAGCTAGAAGCAGATGAAGAGCAAAGGAACTAAACTATTGTAAGACAGCAGTAGAATTAAACTGAACAAATTTCTTAGAATTGAAGAAAGAAATGGCATTTGGTTATAGTACACTAGAAAGCTATTTTGAATATGGTCTGTTGAACCTTTGGAGTTATGTTTTGATTTATATGAACATAAATGGACCAAAGTTTTGATCTTTATCATCAATTATAAACCTACTGGTGTAGTCCCTTATCTTTGAAATATATTTGGACACTGTCCTGTGTTCAGACCTTTCCTGTCCAAATTAGAAGTGAGAAGCCCTTAGCATTTGAACTCAGCCTTCTCCTCATCTCTGATGCCTGAAGTTTGGTACAAAAAAAGTGAAGGTGAAATCTTCACTTTTAATAGTAACTGCTTTTCAGAAGACAATATACTTTTATTATTTTTAGATAGCTACATTTGAATTGTGCCCACCAGTCTGACAGATGATGGGCTGATTTTCTGCCCAACAGATGTTCCAAGATTTGTCTCTGCACGCTTTTTAAATCGAGTACATAAATCAAAATTCACATACATGGAAGCAAATCAGACTGTGTCCTTCATCATCTTTGCCTTGTGTTGTGCACTGGAGGGAGATTACATCAGGGAGAAAGAGATCCTGGGGGGAAAATGGAGAAAAAAGAAAAAGAAAAAAAAAAAAGAACAAGACAGGCTTGAGAAGGTCTTTGCTATGTTTTAATGTTAATGTCAGTCTGTCAATCTTTAAATGAGTAGCAGTCAGCTCAGAACTGCGTTGTCCTACCAACTACATGAGCTGAACTGAATGTGCAAGCACTGTGGCCATGCTGGTATTTTGCCATTGGGAACGAAGCTTAACAGCTTTATCCAGCAAAGGAAGATGCTGAGTGTTTATTGTTCTGAAGTGTAATTTATAGTGTCTTTCAACTCTGAAGAAATATATTTTGGACACTTACAGTTAAGTAAATATGAACACTCAGAAACAAACAAACAAACAAACAAAAAAACAGACTTTGTCTGTGAATTTGGATTCATTCTCCTTATTTTGATATTTCATGTAAAGTGTCAAGCTCATTTATTTTAGTAACTGCACAGTATAATGCTGTATCTAAATCAGAATTGTGATGCATATATCTTGTATATTTTCTAACATTGGATGCTCAAATTTTTGTATTGCTTCAATGTTTTTGCTACTTTTGGAAAGGATTCATTTGGACTTGATCTGACTGTTTTCACATAAGATGGGAACTTCAAAATCTCAAGGTCAGAACCTTTAATCACTGACTTTATTTAAAGAAAGTGGTTTATTTGCTAGGTCAAGTCATCTTTCAGATGTGCAGATTTTACTCATGTCATCATTTCCTGCCAAGGAGGATTCATTTATTTTATTATTCAGTATTCAGAGATATAGAGATAGTTAAGAATATTTATTATTGTAGTATCACACGTGAAAAGAAGTTTGAAAGAGAAAAGGAAAATGGTCTTTGTTGTTGATGCACAAGGGCCGCATCAGTAATTGAAGTACTGCTGCTCCCTTCTTGCACATCAGAATAGGTTATGTTTGATTTAAAGGTCTGCCTCAGTTTTTCTATCCATGAAAGGAGAGTACCAATAATTTCCAACTGTAGCAGAAATTTAGAATGGTGATTATGATGCTTTGTTTACATGAAGAACAGTAAAAATTGAACTTTGCTTATGTAATTCTTATTCTAAATACAGGCAGTCATCAATCAAGCTGGTAGACTTCCATCACATGGGTCTCCAACCCCATCTGTATACTTTCCTACATAATGTGCTGACTTTAGCTACACTAAGCCACAACATCCCTGTTGCATTCTACACAGGACTGCACTTATTTGAGCAAGTATTGTTTTTGATTGAACAATTAATGGCAAATTATGAGGAATTACTCTGTTACTTAATGGAAGTCATTATGTACAAATCTGGTATGATAGCCTTTTGTGATGCTTAATAAAACAGAGGTAATGGAAGTTTTATCAAACTATCCTTGCATTCTACATGCAATGAAGTATCTGTCTTCTGTTCCAAGTGCTCTCACTTCAGCTGCTGTCCTGAGGTGTGATCTTTCACACAAGTCTATGCCTTAACCAAAGCCCATTTTCATCAGCAGGACTTTTCACATTCAATTCCATGAGCTTTGAGGAAACTCAGCACCATTGGTTCTGTTAAGCACAGGATTGCGTAATTTATTCAGAATAGGCACATGCGTGAGTTGAAGTTAGACCAAACTAGTTATTTTTGTAGGAGCAGAGGAAATCAAGTGGTTTGATATTTGCAGGCTAAAGAAATTTTTTGCAGATTTTTATTTTTAGTTTGTTGAGAGGCCTTTTAATACAATTTACTCCCTGTGAAAAGAATTCGTTGTAACAACATCCTAAATAAGAGTCCAAACAAGATTCCTAGTAAAGAAAACCTAATGGTTCATGGAGACAGTATGACTAAACAGAGTTTCAGTTCCCTTCCCCATGGCAATGTGGCAAAAACCACTTGAAAGCAATGCTCGAGTGGTAAGAAGCCACACAAGTGGCTGACAGAACAGTCTGTTGCTGACCTTATCTACAGGTTTCCTGTAGGTACACAACTGCTCATTATGTTCCTCAGTTGTGCAAATGGCAACATAAGAAAATGCACAGAGGTTCTTCTCTAAGGCTTTAGCACCCAGCATCAAAGTACATGGCTTTACTAAGAAAAGACCCTCTGGGGCAAACAAAGCCCATGGCTGTTGTGTTGATCTGGTGATTAGCATCCGGACTGAAGAAGCAGACCTGTTTCATGTTCTGATTCCAAGCTACACCTTTTTTCTTCTATTTGTTCTACCTGCAGATGTTGCTATGAGGAAAAGAGTCAGCAATGACTGATGTGGAGCCCCTGGTGACAGACTTCGCAGCATCGGGCAGGGCAGGCCGCCGGAATGCCTTACCTGACATCCTGGGCTCTCCTGCTGGTGCCGGGACCTCAGACTTGCCACATAAACTGGCCGAGCTGTCTGTTTCAGAAGGTAGCACCTGTGTGTTCCAGAAGTGGGCATCTGCACGTAGCCATCCCTTGCTTTCTCCTTAAGACTTCTGGCATCATGTAATTTTGATGTCAATACCAATAGTTCTTCATTCAGGTTTAAGTTCAGTCTTCCAAAGGAGTTTTGTACTAACAAGACAAGTTAATTTTAACCCAGACTGAGTCTGCCATATCCACCCACAGACTCACTGTGCAGCAGTCTGGGGAAAGGTGCTGGGAACTGAATGCTGGCTCACATGAAGAAGACGAACCACAGTTACATTGCTGGACAGCTTGGCAAACCACCATGCCAGCTATTAATGAGTCTCCTCCTGCTCAAGGGTAGCTTAGCACAAGACAGTAAGCTGTGCTGCTGATCCAATTACAGCTATCATTCTAACTTAGAGATAAAAATTAGGAGTGCTAAGTCCTTCTGCTAAGCTTCAGACTTTGTTGTCTGAGATCAGTACTGCATTTCTGATGCCGATGAAGTGAGAATTATAGGTTGCCTTGAGCATGGGTTGCTCTTCCTTTTTAAATCTTGATTTGGAAGAATATTTTTCTTCTCATGCCTGCTGCTGCCAAGGTGGTCCCACTTCCAGTAGCAGCAATGGTCTGCAGGCAGCAGAGGAGGAGGCAAGCTTGTGCTGAAGGGTGCAGGACTCATGAATTCCAACTACATAGGTTACAGGAAAATTCTCAAGCTCAAAGGGTGTATATCGTGCTTCTATATTACTTGAAGCAGTGTTGAATTTGCATCCTCTTAAAGGACCATAAAATTGTGGGAAATTCTTTGATTACAAATTGTCCTTGCTTTGATCATTTCATTTATATTCATGTATTTGGGCTTTTGTAATCCAACCCCATCTGGAGCCTGCTGAAGGACTTCTGGTGCTGAAGAAGTGGATGAGTAGATACATCACTTTCAGGAGGAATGAGAAGAAAGACTGGATCGCAGCCTCCTCTCTTCAAACTAGGAAGGAGAGGAAAAAACATTATCTAAATGGGTGCTGGAAGGAGGCATTGCTTTTGCAAGAGGAAAGGCCAAGGATTTATGAAGAGGAGAGGACAGACATAAAAAAATGGAAGCCAACAAGGATAGCAGTTACATATGCCTAGGTTGAAGGGCAGTACTGAGGAGAACTGGGGGAATCTGGAAATGCAGATGGAAGGGCACTGTGTTAAAAGTGCATCAAGGTTATGCAGGTCAGCAACAGCAGATGAGATGCAGTTCAGACTCCTTGAATTTGAGATGTCCTTGCAGATGTCCTTTTTCTGGTGTATGTGACTGCAGCATTAAAAATCCATTCCAAAGTATAGACAGGCAACTAACATTTAATGCTTTCATTTCCAAATACGTTCTTTTTAATTCCAAAAAGTTCTTCCACTTGGCACCATTGCACACAGTGACCAGGGGCCACGTTACTGCAGGAGGGAACTGTTTCCCTTGTCAAAGAGGAGGCAGGTGGGAATTTGGTACTGTGAAAGTAAAGCTCTTGGGCTGGGACATCTGACCCATTGGAATATTCATTGCTATGCTACGAATAACTAACCTTTGTATTGCTTAGTGCAATTAACCTCGAGGGGCATACATAAAACTATGTTAAACAAAGCTCAAGAAATACAACAGTATAGTATAGTATAGTATAGTATAGTATAGTATAGTATAGTATAGTAAGTTCTTCATGTTTGTTTCATTTTGACTCTGGAAAATTGGAAATAATATACTTTTTAAGGCATGGAAAAATTTTCTCTGATATATATATATATTTTTCCTGCATAAAAGTAAACATGAAAGAGTGAGTGTCGTCTTAAAAGAAATGTTACAGCACAAGATAGTAGAAGTACTCCAGACAGAGTAATACTCTCCTGGTGCTCATCCAAGTGCATTAAGAAGAAATGAAACACAGCTACATTAGTTTGAGCAGGATGTACCAATGCTTTCTTACAACAAAAGGAGATTTGAAGAACAATTCATAGCATGGAATTATCCTTTGCTTTTTTCATTGGCACATACCTGCACTAGAGCATGCCCAGAAGGAGTAATTGCTGTTATCAGCGGTTTGCAGTCATGATAGTAAGTGAATGCAGGATACAGCTAGACACACTGTGACTAGTGGGCACTGCTTGGGTGCTTCTGTGAATTGGGAATTCTGCAAGCATCTAAATGGGAATTGCAGCCTCATGTTCATGTCAGTTAAACTTCCAATTGGGTGCAAGCAAAATTGAGGGAAAGTCATCAAAATAAAAAGAAAGTTTATAAGTTCAAATGATGTGATTGGGACATTGTTTGTTTGTGATACATTTGGGGCTGTAATGGACAAAACTTGCTTGTCTTTGGCTTTAGCAGTAAGCTGTTAAAATGAAAGCCACTGCCAGCTCAGAACAAAGAGGTTGGATAAATGAGAAAAACAGAGAAGATAGAACATGTGGCTATATAAAGCATGCCCTATTTTTTTCTGGCAATCTGAAAGATTCAGTGAAGACTATGGGGAATGGTGAGGAGGGCTCTCCATCTTGCTTCACATTTAGCTAATGTTCCTTGGATCATACATTTCCTTTCCTTCTAAAAAGCTGTCACTTGCTGTCAGAGTGAAAGGTCAGAAATGGGATTTGCTAATACCTTCTGTCTGGTTTAGAAGATAAAAGAGACTTTGCATATATTCTTTAAAAATGCAAGGACCATTGCTGTGTGATACAAATTCCTGTGCACTCTGGACATTCCACTAAATTAATATTCACTTTGAAATGAACAGAGATGTTTTGGCACCAGTTATTTTTCACAGAGCTTAACTCTGACAGGAAGGCTATCTGTACCCTACCTACCTCTGCTGCTGTGTTAGTTTTAGAGAGTTGTTATTTCCCAAAGGTGGTCTGATGGGAAGCCAATCATAGAGTCATAGAATGATAGCATCATAGAATGGCCTGGGTTGAAAAGGACCACAATGACCATCTAGTTTCAACCCCCTTGCTGTGTGCAGGATCGCCAACTACTAGACCAGGCTGACCAGAGCCACATCCAGCCTGGCCTTGAATGCCTCCAGGGACGGGGCATCCACAGCATCTCCTTGGTCAACCTGTTCCAGTGTGTCACCACCCTCTGTTGTGACATCAGTTGATAGCACACGAGATTCCAGGATTAGAGAAGAATCTGCAAAAAGTTTGAGAGCAAAGAGGTTATACGGACCTTCTGTAATCTGCTTTAGGGGTCTCTTCCTCTAATAATTTATGTTGCTTGGTGAACATAATTCTAGGTAGCTGTCTGGATACACAGCAGCTTAGCACCTGTGGTACCTGTGCTGACGAGTAAGAGTTTGCATTTCCTCTAGCAAATTCTATTTACCCTGTATACAAGACTCCACTAATATTGGACATCAAGCCCCAAACAGAAGCAAACAATAGAGGACACGACTCTGTCTCCCCTTCCTTAACAGTGCTGTGCTATGTAATACTGAAGAATGTCAAATAACTGAGTTCTTAATTTACCAGTGTTAAACTATGAAGCCTCCAAACCAGAGGCTGTTGCAGACAACATCAAGCAGTTTATGCCAAGAGATTCAGCTGATAAATTGTGTACAGAGGTGTAGATTTACTGTGGTAAGCGGTGACGAATATATATAATATTGCCTGTTTGTGATGTGTTAATGGCAAATCTCCAGGAAAATTCCTGAAATTTCACCTCTTAGATTGTGATTGTTAAATCAGGTAGAAGTTGGAAGATGATACAACCAGATTTGCGAAAGCTATGGTCTGTCTTAGGTCTGAGTACACAAATTGTTTTGTTACCATTGTTAATGCTATGTGAGACTCGAGGATAGTGTGAAAATAATTGTGCTTTGCAAGGAAATCGAGGCAAGAGAAGTTCTCATTTCTCACTGAGAGAATATGGGCTTCAAAAGAGACAGAGCAGAATTCCACATATCTAATGATGACGATGACCATGAATCACTTCTGCTGGTGTGCTTTTATTTGTACTAGCCATGTTATCATTCCATTCTGGCCTATGAAAGAGTGAACTTCAAAATCAGAATTTATATATATATATATATATATACACACACTCATCTTGTGAAAAAAAAGCTGCTGTGTTTCTAGTGACAAAGAAGGTCAGGCAAATAACGAACATGTTCATAAAATGTAATGTTATCTACCAGAAGCCAAGCAGTGCTCAGAGGAGTGCTATATTCTAACCTGACTTTGAAAGCAACTCAGAAAAAAAGTTATATCTGATCTGGTGCTTAAAATTGGTCAGAACGTGCAAAGAGCATGAAAATCAGCACCAGGAAATTGGTTTTGGATGATGTCTGTGCAGGTTCTTTATCTTTTGAGTTTATCACTCTTTCAGAGCACCCATGAGTTTGGTAATAAAGAGCCAATCCATATAGAAGTGATCGATAAGCCCAAATATTTGACTGCAATTAAAAAGCTGTAAGAATGTGTGCATTATAAATGTTTGATTGTGCTTTTTCTAGATGAAGGAGCAGAGGGTGGAGAAGTATCATCATCCAAAGCCTTGCTGGAAAGTCAAGAGGCAGAGGGAAAGAGCAGCAATTCCTAATACCTAAGGACTGCTCGACTGATGAAACCTGTCGACGGACTTTGCAGAGTTTCCCTGTGTTACCTATTTTGAAGTGTGGTAGCAACTGCAACACCACAGGAAAGACTTTCACGACACACTTATATCTAGATGGCTTTAACATGGAACTGCTGTTTTTTTCTGCTGACATACATGAGAAACAATGTTCTACACATCCAAATGTGAAGAAAACTAAAGAATGTATCTGTTCTGCTTTTTTTGGTTGGTTGGTTGGTTGTTTTTTATTAGTTTTTTTTAGGTTTTCTTTTTTTTTTAATGATTACTTTATTCATCCAAACTAATCTTCTTTGGCAGTTTTAATGAACATAGATAGCAGATGTACCAGGTAATGATTACTTTAAAATAAAAGTCCTATTTCTTAATTTTCTAAAATAGCTTCTTTGTTACACAAGGTGTATTCACTCCCCTTCAAGATAATAAGTATGTATTAGATTACAGACCTAATCTGCAGTATATCTTCAGAGATTTTTGTTCTCATTAGGTATAAGTAGATGGATGTGACAAATAGAAAAACTTTTCTCTCTCTCTTCTTCCTGACTTCAAAGCATTTAGTTTAGCACTTAAACTACCAGTGTTCATTTTTGAAGTCTCATTACACTCTATTTAATTAAGGCAGATCATCTCACCTATCCCACTCCTAGCAGTCTTGCTATTTCTGTCATTTCTGTTTTCAGGCTTATTATTGTAGCTATTCATGTATATCTGAAATAAAATAGCCATGTTTGTAAGTGATTAAAATGTTCATCTCACTATGGAAATTAAATAGCTATCATATTTTCTGTCTTCTGTTGAATCTTTGATGTTTCTTTTATATGACAAGACTCAAAACCCCATAATTATTGCATCTCATTTTTGCTTTATTATTTGCTGCTGCTGAAGGTGTTCCAGTGTGATTTTTACAGAGTTTTATCTATTGAAATGCTTTTTTTTTTTTGTGTGTGTGTGTGTGTGTGTGTGTGTGTGTGTGTGTGTGATGAAGGCCATGCTCCTGAAACTACCCAGCATGCAGTCCTCTACTGTAGGAATCCAAGATTCGTGCACAGATACTTATCTTTAGTGCTGTATAGAGCTGCAGCTGTTTTTTGTACTTTGTGAGACTTGACCAGTACTGACAATCAAATTATTTTATTTACCCACACAGACTCTCTGCTGGACAAGATGGCAAGATGGAGGTAGTGTCCCACATAGGCACATCACACAATTGATTGATATTCCACCTACACAATATTTGTGAATTTTATGGTAGGTGGACATCTTGCTTTTCCACACAGCTACCATTCATAATAGGCATTTGCATTTATTAATAGGCCGTCTTTTGGGGACCATTCAGTAAAGGGTAGATTTTATCCAGCTGAAGCAACACTGGGTTCCCTCCAGCTATCTATACTCATTCAACAAATGCAACATCCTAGAATTACTTTCAAGTTTGGAAAAGGAAATAACGTACTCCACTGTAGCAAAATGGGTGGCTTAAGACAGTCTGAAAACCTGAGCTAGTAGAGGACAAAAGCTGAAAACCACAATGGAGAGGAACATAAAATTAACTGTATTTGTGGTGCACACTTTTGTTCTGTGTTACAGTCCTTTTCTCATACACTAGCCTCCTTTATAGCATCAGGACACATGAAAGCGTTCAATTTTAAGGAGTTAAAATGATCCAATGGGATTCAAGTAGTTGAGTATTACTGAAGCAGAATTCCTTATACACTTTAAGTGGAGCATATGTTAAAGTGCTCTTCTGGGTCACAGCCTATATTGAATTCTTCCTTCACAGTTGCAGCACTGGATATATTTAGAATTTTCTCTTATGACAAACAGACACTGAAATTTGGGTTACAGGAACAGATACTTAAATATTTTTCTACTTTGAAAAGCTTTGAAGGGCTTTTTTTTTTTTTTTCCTATTAAAATACCAATCATGTGAACCAATTACATTTAGCAAATTATTCATTCATGTGTTAAACCATGTATAAAATTACTCAACAGACATATATACATACAACTACTCGCAGATATTGAACTTAGAACCTTAACCAGAGTGATAAACACATAGGAGAATTGGTGCTTACTTTGCTCTTGAGCTGTATGAACCTGTTATTGAGAGTGTAGAAAGAAGGTTAAGAAGAAACTGCATAAGATGTAAAGACAAACATTTAAAATGCAACTCAGTTAAAAACAATTGGTATGAGAGACTGTGCTGAAAACTTTTGTCCAGAAGAATTTATTAGTTCTGTATTACTCCTCACTCAGACAGACAGGAGTTAGCCAAGTCCGTTCTGAGCTCTTTGGGTACCCCAAGGCCATGGTGCCCAGGAGTCAGGGGTTTAGGTGGGGTTACTGAAGGGTCTGAAGTACAGCTAGAGTTGGGCAAGCTCTGGTTCCTTTTCTTGCTAGTGTCTTGAAGATAGACAATAACTCCTGCTGGACTTTAGCTGTGCCTGTAAAGAGCTAAGTGCTTCTGAATTCTCCCTGCTGAGCCAGTTTATCCAGTTTTAACCAATATCCAGGACATACCACCTTCCTATTATCTCAGATAATGAATAATTAATGATAGTGTTTTCTCTTAATCCATATAGTAACAAAGTTATGGCCACGAATCAGCAGAATATTTTAAAATATGCTTAGCTTTAAATGTAGATTAGTCTCACTGAAGTAAGTAGAAATACTTAGTGCTTAAAATTAGGTACATATTTAATTAACTTGATAAATTACAGCAGCAAACTTCCATTAAGGCTAATTTTGTATTATAATGCATTAATCCCAATTTCCATTTGCAGCAAGTGCAGCACAGGTAATGGCATCTTTTTCATCAGCATAAAAGCACCATCCTGGGCTTTTATAGAGCCAAGACATTTATTTTAGTACCAAGCAAAACAGTAACTTTGTTGTCTCCAAATTTCAGAACTCAATGAGGTAATTATTAATTCACAGCAACTCTGCATACTTAAAAAAAAAAAGAAAAAAAGGACAGAAAATAAAAATCTGTAACTTAATTGTGCATACATTAGAAAATTTAATAATTTAGATTCTTTGAACACATAAAAAATTGGCCTCACTCTTTTTCAGATATCATTAAGAAAGTAATTTTCTTTGGTTCAGCTGTTCATCATGAGCTCCATGGAAGAGGCAAGTGAACATGCTGAGGCACATCTTCTGTTATTATAAATTAGGAAAGTTCCATTTGTTTTCTGGAAGGCAATGAAGGAGTAAGTAGATTTTAAGGTAGGGGACTGATTATTAGAACAATCTAATTTATGCTTATTTGCTATGATTTCTCATTTAGCTACCTCCACCTGTGCCACATACTATCATTCTGGTGTAATTGCACTGGCTGAGCTTTAAAAAGAAATGCTGGATGAAACAACCATCAAAGCACTGGTATACTTTATAAGGAATTTCCAAATCATTGATAGTAGAGTAATGTATAGGTCATATCCAGTTGTCACCAAACTGTTTTACATCAACTGCAGTTTTAACTCACAAGTTACTAAGTGTACAGAAAATGCCTCCCATTCTATAAAGTCCTTGAACAAATACTTGAGGCAAGGAAACTACTCAGTGGAAACATCATATACTTTTGCACTGTCCAAGACGTTATATTTGATTATATGGACCTATGATCCTACTCACAGTGACCAATTCTCTGTTGTGCAGCTTTCACTCTGGCTCATAACAAAGCAGTAATGACTTACATGTCTTTTGCATACATAGCACGTTTCCAAATTGGGCCTTGCAGATGAAGAGTTATGCATATAAATGTTTCTTCAAGTTTACCATGCAAGCCAGTAAATTTCAAAGTGTATTTTAGCTAGTTAACTCACTTCATGAATGCTATTAATAAACAGATCATGACAAATGATAAACCAGCTGCTATATGCATATATACCATGTATTTATTTAAATAATCCTTAGCTACTTCTATGTAAGAGTCACATCAAAATATTAGCTGATTGTTAATCTTTGCTTGTTATTATTTGCAGTATATTTATACTTATACCACAATGGCCTACTGTTTGATATTAGGATATATGGAATTTTATCTTCTATGTCATTCCCAAATAGTGAGGATATACTCAGTTATTACACAGTTATTACACGTTGATAAATACAGTGGTGATCATATGGAGTCTTAACTGTGCTTGCATTAGTTAACAATGACAACACAGCAGTGGCTATAAGATATGCAACACTTTACCATCATGTATTCCAAATATCTTCCACGTACTTCAGGATGCAGCAGATTATTTAGGGTTGCTTTGTATTCCTCTGTTCTGCCTGCTGGTGCTTTGTGTGTGGTAAAACACGTGAGGAAGAATTAAAGAGTCAGAGATTTCTATACCAATTTCTCCACCAGTTTTGCACAGGCCATATTTGCTGTGCTGAGAGCTGCAGATCTGCTGTGAATCCTGAGGGGTCCCCAAGTCTGCCCAACACAGACCTGAAGGGCTGAGCCCATTGGAGTGCACTGGTTGTGCTATCCAAAGCGGTTTGGCTGAAAGCAGCAAGGGCTTAACTGTCCTGCCATCTAGTGGGATCCTCAGCCTGCCAGGTAGCCTGCTTGAATAAATTGAGTCTGATGGTCAAGAGACCTCAAAATCAGTGAAGTGCAAAGCAGCTGGCCTGGCTAGAGATTGAATGTGTCCAGTTTATCTGAGGCACTCACTGAGGTTTTTACTAGGGGTCCATGCATCTTGTAAGAGTCAGTACCTCAGTGATCCTGAGCATGCAGAGAGGTAACTGCAAACAGCAGTCTTTCATTGCTGAGAATATTGTTCTAATGGATTAAGTAGGCCTGGCTACTGGATTTAATGGATTTAATGGATTAAAACAGCCCTAGCTAAACACTCTCAGCCACACAGTGCTGTCAGTGCTCCTTCCTGCTGTCACTTCCAGCTCACTCCCTTGCACAGTGCCTGCCACCTCCACTCTGAAATTCCCAGTGGAAATTCACACTGCATGTCCAGAGGCAGGATGTGGAACTTAGGCACCAGGAGAGTGAGCCAGCCAAAAGCACATTCAACTTGTAAACTCCATAGCAAAACATGGTTAACTCTGTCTTGCAGCCCTCACAGTGTTACACCCCTGCTCTGTGCTTTGGGTCAGGGTGCCAACACCACCACATGGCAGTTTTGATTTTTTAAGGAGAACTACTTCACCTTCCCCACTTGAAGCTGTTCTGTACTGGGTAATGATTAGCAGTAAGTGGAGACCTGCTATTTTATTATTCCACTTTGTCTCCGTGCTCAGCTGGGTGAGAACCAGGTCACACTCACGACGCCGGGCACGAGATGGCGCCCGAGCCCGCGCCAGGCCAGCGGCCGGACCCTGGAAGTGCTCACTGCCGCGCCCGCCTCAGAAATGGCAGAGTTCGGTTCTCTTCCTGTAAGAACCGAAGGGCAGAGCTGCGGCAGCGCCCCGCAGCCCGGCCCTGGTAGGGACCCACAACACGCTCCGCAGGGGAGCCGAGCGGTGTCAGCGGAGGGCGCTGCCGCCCGCCCTGCTGAGGCCGTCCCCGGCTACTGCCGCTAACAGCCGGTACAGCCGGTTTGTGTCTCGTCGAGCGGGTGCCCTTCAGCTTGGGTACCGAACCTGCCCATTCCGGTCCTCCCCTGTGCCTGAATTTCATATTTAACGCCATTCAAAGCTTGCATCAATCTCATCACTGCCTCTCCTCAGTGCTCGCCCCTTGCTTTGCTCACTTAGACCTCCTCATGCCTCCTTATGTCCAGTGTCACCAGGTAGTGCTTTAAACAGCAACCTGAGTGGTGCAGTTGACACAGCAGAAAGGAACGCCATCCAGAGGGATCTGGGCAGGATGGAAAAATGGTCCATGGGAACCTAATGAGGTTTAACGAGGGCAGGTTCAAGGTGTTCCACTTGGGTCAAGTTAATCCCAGATTCTCTGGGGAAGAACTCATTGAGAGCAGCCCTGCAAAGAACAGCTTGGTGGATGAAAAGCTGACCATAAGCCAGCTGTGTGATCTTGCAGCCCAGAAGGCTAACACTATCTTGGGTTGCATCAAAAGAAGGATGGTCAGCAGGGCAAGGGTTGTGATTGTTCCCCACTGCTCTGCCCTTGTGAGGCCGCATCTGGAGTACTGCATCCAGGCCTAGGGCCCCCAACATAGGAAGGATGCAGGGATGTCGGAGGGGGTTGCTCAGCTTGGAGAAGAAGAGGCTCTGGGGAGACCTTATTGCAGCCTTCTAGTTCTTAAAGTGAGGTTATAAGCAGGAGAGAGAGACCTTTTACATAGCCTGATAGTGACAGGACAAGTGGGAATGGCTTTAAACTAAAAGAGCGAAATTTATGTTAATTTTCAGAAAGAAAAAAAAAACTTCATTCAGAGGATGGTGAGGCACTGGCACAAGCTGCCCAGAGAAGCTAAGCCCCATCTCTTGGATGGGGCCCTGTGCAGCCTTATCTAGTGGGTGCCAACCCTGTACGCAGCTTGAGCCATAACCTGAGTAGTCTGTCTCGGGCACTTGAAGTTGCTCTAGAGAAAAAATAGCATGTGATCATGCAAATAGAGCTGGTTTTGCAATGTAAGGAAGTGCTGAAATAAGTTTATTCCAGGCATGCCCTTTTAGACAGCCTTTGAACTCTTGACTTTGTGTCTTCAGTTTTTGTTTTGTTTGTTTTTGACATGGGCTTTCAGGAGTGGAGATTTCTAGCTAAGTTTATAGAAGATAGAATGAAATACTGATATGTAAGACTTAAGAATTAATTGAAGTTGGGGAGACAAAGGACAGTGAGAAGGGTTAAAGGAGAGAAAGCTGTGTCACTTCCCTCTGCAGTCCTTCATTAAGCAAAGCAGCCAAGCCCATCTTGGCATGAGCAAGTCAGACCTGGTCCTGCACCCTTCCTTTCTTCTGGACTCCAGGTGTCCTTAGCACTGGCTGTAGCCCCCACCACCTGCTCAAGGAAGTTTCAAAGGTCTGGAGGAAGATGCTATTAGAAGCCTTGTTTAGCTATTACAAAATTAGTTAAGGAGCTTATGATACAAAGAGGCTCTAGGTTATGTTTACCATGGTCCCATGGTGGAGGAGATATTTTGAAACATGAACATGGATGCATAAATTTAAAGGAATAGTAGATGTATGTATACATTTCCACTTGGCAATTGCTTCAGGACAGTCCAGGAAGTGAGTCCCATGATTATCCAGGCAGGGACTACATGCCTAGTTTCCTTCTTATGCCTATCTGCATCTTCTCTTGTAGCAGAGTCTGGATTTGACAAAGCATAATCCTACACACAGTCAGCTGGATGTGTCTTTAAGTCTCTTAGTCTAGACTTACTCACTGTGACTGTCTCATGTGATTTCTTGCATAATCCAGGATATGGAACTTCTCTGAATTACTCCCTGTATCACGTTTATAAAAAAACATGTTTGTATCTTTTAGTCTAGTTTACAACTGACAGGGATTAAATGTTTAGTAAGGTGGTTTTAAAGTTATTCTGGTACCTTACAACAATTATGCACTTTATTTTTAATATAAATTTGTCTAGACTTAACTTCTATTTAGAAGCTTTCATACTTTTGTATACTACTGAAGATCCAGTCTTATTTTAGTTTCTCCAGCGTTATCTCCTAACAGCAAAGATGATGAGTTTTCCCCAAGTTTACCTTGTTATTAGTCCTTATTTAAAGCTAGTAATAGTCTATTTTAACACTGCAATGCTTAAACTTGCTCTTGAACTTTATGTTTGAGGAAGCTTATGTATTTAGACTTGTGAAAACTGAGAAATAATTCAACAGTTTCTCACAAACCGAAGTGTAAAGCAGGGATATGTTTGCACTATGTAAATGAATTGACAAGGAAGGTATGTAATTATATCTAGGTCACCTACCATGAGCTAACATTTCAGAAGTACTTCTGCCTGATCTATGACAGGCATATCTTCCTTAACAACAGGCCCATAAATTGATAATCTAATTAAATTTTTTATCAAGACTGTGGAATTCACCATTTTTTCAAGGTTGATTTTTTCAAGGATCCAGGTTAACAATACCTGGATCCCTCTGCCAGTTTAGGACTTCAGAGGAAATGGCTTGTGCCACATGGGAGATTTTGAATAGAAGGAGACAATGCCAGAGGGGTGTGACTCCAACTTCATCTGAGGGATGACTTGTGGCTTTGGCAGGCTGTGGTTCCCCTATCAGTCCATAGCTGGATGGACAGAGAGGCATCCAGATAATATCCAAATGCTCCAGACTGCTTATGTTGAATGTCAAGTATTCTCAGTAAGTATTACGCAGCATCCATGGCATATAGTAGGGATGCAGAAAGATAATATAATACTTAGAGATTACCTTTATCTATAATACTGTAAAATTTGGATTGCTGATGTTAAAGAGCATTCCCTATCTTTGTTATAATCAGAGAATTGCAGGGGCTGGAAGGGGCTTCAAGAGAACATTGAGTCCAACCCCTTTGAAAGTACCCTACAATAGGTTGCACAGGTAGACATCCACATGAGTCTTGAATATCTCCATAGAAGGAGACTCCACCACCTCTCTGGGCAACCTGTTCCAGTGCTCTGTCACCTTTGCCATAAAGTTCTTCTGCATGTTAGAATGAAACTTCCTATGTTCAAGTTTTAGGCCATTACTCCTTGAGCTATCGCTACACACCACCGAGAAGAGCCTGGCCTCATCCATTTGCCTCTTACCTCCCTTTAGATATTTATAAACATTTATCAGATTCCTCCTCAGTCTTTTTTTTTTTTTTTTGCCAGGCTGAACAGACCCAGGTTACTTACCCTTTCTTCCTATAGGAGGTGCTCCTGAACCTTAATAATCTTTGTAGTCTTCTGCGGGACTCCTTGTAAGAGATCACTGTCTTTTTTTGAACTGGGGAGCCCAGAAATGGACACGGTATTCTAAATATGGCCTTACTAAGGCAGAGCAGATGGGCAAGATAACTTCCCTTGCCATGCTGGCTACACTTTTTGTAATGCACTACAGGATACCATTGGTCTTCTTGGCCACAGAGTAATACAGAATCCTTAGATTCTGCTCCGCTAATATTCTCACTGGTCTGTTCTGAACACCAAGTCTACACAACTCTTCCAGAATCAGTGCCAACTAGTCAAATCTATTCTGCATAAACATGCGCACTATTCTTATGTTTATACAAATCGCATTATTTTAACTTAGTGTGTTCACCCTATTTATATGGCTTCAAAGTTTCATTCAGAGTCATTATTTCCCCTGTAATAATAATTTATATATCTCTTTCAACCACAGCTAACCTCACACTTAGCCATGCTGAAATTGTACAAAGCTGCTCCAAAAGTAATGCCTCCTATTTTATTATGGTGGCCCATAATGTCAAAGGTGGATGTTGGTGGTGTCTTTTTCACCAAGCATTTCTCTCTTTTGTTTAAACAGGGATTTATGAAGAGCTGCATATCAGTAGAGTAAACCTAGTGATTTTCTATGACTCAGCAAAAGCACTTACATTGTTTATTTTTATTAGGTGGATCAGCAAATCTCTTAGACAACTAGAGAACATATGAGATAATATTAGTTAAGGACATTCTACTGCCCTCTTTGCCATTAGATTTTTCTGCAGCACCAAAAATCAAATCACACTCAGCCCTGAAGCTACATCACCCCATCTGACATAATAGCTACTAAACTCTAGCCCTTTCTGTATTAGATTGACATCGGAGCTGCATAGAAGTCACATCAGGGCTTAATACAAGGTTAGAGCATGCTGAGAACACCCTAGCCTGCTCTACATAAATGAAGGAAATATTTACTTTCTGATACATGTTATTTTTGATTCACTTAATTCATATGTAACTCCCTGTGTATTTCAGAATGCTAAGAGATTCCTCAAATTCCTGAATCAGTTGGGACCCTGAATCATGCTGGCTTTCAATGGAATTGTATACTTACAAGGCCTTGGTGTTTCAATATTTGCTTTCACATCAGAGGGGTTAGGATCTGATATCACTTTGCATACATGAGAGCATGTGAAGATGTTCTCCAGCTGCAGAATCTTTGCTGATCCAAACAAAAAATGTTTGAATAATGCAGTCAACCCTGAATTACCTGAAATTCTTGTAATGTAATATCTCCTTAACTACTGACCAGACTCTACAGAGTAATGTCTTATTCCTGGCTATTGTACTACAAAGATGTGAAATAGGATAGGTTTAACTGAGTTGCTTTAGGAAAAGAACTCCTCCTGTTTTAGATCCACAGACAGACTAGGCAGAAGGCTAGATAAACCTTTCTTCAAAAACTATTTGCACCAATTTTTCTACTTTTCCATAATCAATATACTAAGCCTTTTGTGGTTGGCTGCACTGATTAGTTTCTCAGCAGCTCCCAGCACTGAGTATGAGGTATTCATGTATAACAAGTGCTTGGTCAAACTTTGCAATCGCAGTTGCCTGGTGACAGTTTTGTGCTGCTCTTCTTTTTTTTCCCCTGAATAAGTGAATTTTTTTAAGGGCTGAGTAGAGTTGACCTGAGGCTGCTCCTCTCATTCTCGGAATGCCTGAGGATATGTGAAGCAGGGCTTGAACAAGGGGGAAAAGTAGCAAAAAGCAGGTTTTGTGTCCTGCATTCAAAGGTTGAAGGTTAGACCAGTCCTACATTCACCCTGAATGACCTTTGGGTGCGAGGGTTACTCATTACATAGTGCTGTCTTGCTACAGTATTTTCATCTTTCAATTTGTCCTTTCACAGAGATTTCAAATGTGCCTACTCAACACTGCTCAAGTGGCGTAAAGAGAACAAGTGGCATAAATGAGAACATGTCCCCAGGTGGCCAGAGGGAAATCTCTGGAGACCCCATTCATCACATCAGTTTTCTGTGCCATGGTATGTGCAGTCTGTTGAAACCTTCACTGTCTTCTCAGAGTTTAACAGGAACTCTAAGCTTGTCTGTTGTGCAGCAAATCACACAAGGTCAGTATATTTCACGCTGCAATGTGATTCCAGAGAACAGAAAAACATTGCTATAGGCTTGTACTAGCTGTTGACATTAGCGCAACTCTGACGTAAGGACCTACAAGACAAGGCAATGGAAAATGTTTCTGGCTGTGGTCACCCCAGATGTCAGTAACGCAACACTTCCTCTTGCTGGTTTATCCTGCTCCCAGATCATCACCACCATAGACAGGTGGGATCTCACCATCATAAAACAGTGTCATGACTTTGGCAACCTGACTAAGAAGCAGAAGGAATGTGGACATTTTATCAGACCCTGTTTAACATCTGAAGCATGATGCAAAGCGTGAAAGCGTTATTTTTACTGAAGACTAAATACTTGTCTTAACTAAGAATGTTGAGAAATCCTGGTAGAACTCAGCCATCAGTGTAGGTGTGATTGCTTAAATTAGGTTGGATCGTGAAGTGGCTGTCTCCTGGGGCTGCAGTGCTGCAAAAAAACAATATACAAGAAAGAAGAATCTTTGAACAGTCCAGCTACCGGAAGTGGCATTGCTTCACTTTTACGAGTTTTCTATCCTGCAGTATCCATGAGGCTGTTTCTGTGTAACAAGACCCAGAGAGTGGAGAGAGCAAGGAGACCTCCCAGGGTTCTCTGCATTCTTGAAGGATCAGAAGCAGCAGCACCAGAAGGATCGGCAGAGGGCTTCTGCAAATAGTATCTATTTGAGCATCTATGTCTATGATGCTCTTCCTCTTCCTGTTTTTGATCACAAGTTGAAAAGTCTTGAAAATACAGCTTAGAAGAGTTGAAAACTCCCAGAAATAAAGGTTCAGAAACCTCAGAAACAAAGAAAGTTGGACATAAACCAAGGAGCTGGGTGAGGGAACTCTGACCACTGACACTTTATGTCTCTGCCTATACTTCAAATAAAGGAAATGGAAAGTTAAAGAGAAGTAGTCCCTACTCTTAGTTAGGCTATCAAGACTAACAAAAGTTGTGTTTTGTGGTATGAGGAATTAGGATTGTATCCCTGGGATTCAGAGAGGAGTTAATTCTCCTGAGGACAAGTAAAAAGTGATAAGCATCAATGCCCTAGACCAAAGGAAGGTGCCACAGCACAAAAGCCTGAAAGAAAAGCCGATGGCAGCCTAAAACTAATTTTGAGAAGACTAATACTCATTATGGCTGGCCCAGGTAGACAGTTGTTGAGGTTTTATTCCCAAATCAGAGAAAATTGCCTTCACTTAGCACCTGAGCTTTGTTGTGAGAACTGAGAGCTAGAATCAAGGCTGTGGAATGCGGTCGGGAAAATCTCCCAAAAAGCTTGTCCTACTGAGCTGGGCAACCTCCTGCAAGACACAAAAGGGACACGGACCCAGTGCTTCTAGTGGATTTCAAAGAACAAGTAGAAGAAAGAGTAACTCTCTCCATCCAGATGGGGAAAAAAAAAATTCCCGCCGTTGGGATAATGATGCCGCATAGCGGGCGCCCCAAGGCCGCCGGCCCCACCAATCCCCGGGCAGCCCGATCGGCCGCGGGGCGGGGAGAGCCCTCCAGGCGGGGCGGGCAGCCTCCGGCCGCGGCCCCGCCGGCCCCCCGCCGGGCGCGGGCTTTAAATGCGGGACGGTGAGGCGCCTGTGGTGTTTCCCAGCACTTCGGCCACCGCTGTCATGGTTGAGGCATTCTGCGCGACGTGGAAGCTGGCGGACAGCCACAATTTTGACGAGTACATGAAGGCGCTGGGTAGGTGCTATCGGGAGATCCGGAGCCGGGAATATGCATTACAGTGAAATACAAAATAAATCGGAGTCCCATAGCGAGAGGTACTGGAGAGAACGAGAGCCCCCCTGCTCCGTGCCGGGGGAATCCGGGTGCTGTGCGGGGAGCTCAGTGTCGGGATGGCTGCCCCCAGCCTGCTGCAAGCAGCCCCGGGTCACGGGAGAGCTTGGGATAAGAGCTGAGCTGCCTGCAGCTACGTGGCAGACAAATAGAGATAAGCGTTGTGCAGGGGCATCATCCGGGCGGCCCCGGCCCCGCGGCGTTGCTCGGCTCCACGAGGGGTGATCGATCCAGCGCCGCACCCGCGTGGAGGGACGGGTGTGCGGGGATGGAAGCAAAACGGGAAGCAGCAACGCACTGCTGTAGAGGGGGGTAAGAATTGTCTGCGCCTATGTGTGTGAACGAAAGGGTGTATTTAAAAAAACAAAAAAAAAAACAAAAAAAAACGGGTGTTGATTTCTGCTTTTCCCTGGCGGTGTAGGAGTGGGGTTTGCGATGCGGCAGGTGGGGAACGTGACTAAGCCCACGGTGATCATCAGCAGCGAGGGGGACAAAGTCGTGATCAGGACTCAGAGCACTTTCAAAAACACAGAAATCAGCTTTAAACTGGGCGAGGAATTTGATGAAACTACACCCGACGACAGAAACTGCAAAGTAAGTGACCTCTCGGGCAGGGAATCCCTTCATTTTCCCTCTTCCCCTCTCCCCAGTGGTATCCTTGCATGGTGGGTTGGAAGGGAAAATGTAACTGCTGCTGCAGTTGTATCGCTGCGAAGGATGGGGGAAAAAGACAGGATAGCATTGTATTTGGCAATGTGTGCTGGGTCTATTTTAGAATCAGCATATTGTGTCTTCAGCCCCCTTTCTCCTCTCCAGTGCTGAGGAGTTCTTCTTCCCACTTTTCTCTTTTGACACAAAGGCCATTTAGTGTAACCCTTTCCAAAATGAAGGAATGTTTCTCTCTCTGTATTTGGGGGCTTAACATAAATGTTATCCCAAAGCACATCCAGAATGATGGTTCCTGAGAGACTAGAACTCTAAAGAAACAACTTTTTTTTTTCATTTTTTGACACAAACATGAAATGTATGGAGCCCATCCTTAAAATAAGGGTGATTCATGCACTTTGCTTTACCTACCTGGGACCACTTCACTGTTGTAGGTCCACATATATCTGTTGAAGAGAATTCCATTGAGAAGTACGTGCTTATCCTGTGAGTAGAATCTCAAATACCCCAGATAAATGAGTGCTTGTATTCTTTAATGTCTCACAGTCAATTGTGACCCTGGATGGAGACAAGCTAGTGCATGTACAGAAATGGGATGGCAAAGAGACAAACTTTGTAAGAGAAATAAAGGATGGCAGAATGGTAATGGTGAGTACAAAAGTCACTGAGTATTCATGTACACCGCTAATGCTCCTTCACCTTTACCTCAAGCTTGTGAATTTCACGGGTATCTGTAACACAGAACCTAAACCCAGGGGAAAGCTAGCAGAAACTTCTCAGATCATTACTTCTTGTTTTGGCATCTTGCTGGAAAATTGCTGGTGTCTCTGTGGCTCCAGGCAAGTCAGTCTGTGAGTTCTCCAAGTGCATCCTTTCTAGAGTTCATGGAAATGCCCAAATGAATATATATTGCAAATCACAATTTTAATACATGCATTTATACATAACATAATTTCTGTTGAGTTGTGAAATATAATAATCAATAACTTAATATATAGATAGTGGTCTGTTCAGATTTCTTTAATAGTTTGTTCTGTATATGCACATGTAAATAATAGAGAATTACATAGAACAAGTATTTCTCCAGGAGAATAACATTTCAGTATTACAGGAGGTAATAGCTTTTCCTATTTCATACAAAAGGATTTATTCTCACTTTCTTGTTAAAAACGTTTAGAGTAGCACTCGTACAAAAAAAAAAAAGTAGTTTCTGTTTTAAATTTGTTTTCTTGCTGAATTTTCAGGAGTAGGAGTATGGGTGAATAAGTGGTGTAAGTTACTCTAATGTCCAGGCTGATTTGATGGTTATGTTTGGCATAGGGATGTATCTTGCAGGAAAAAGAAAAGCTTCAACCACAGTAATGTATGTAAATTGGCTGTTGAATGAAAACAGTTTGCTTTGTTTTCTGAATACTTCAGAGAACACTCTAGTGGATACAGAGTTCCAAACAACAAAAACTTCAACGCTTATGGTCAGGCCAACACAATGTGACAGTGATTCAAGGAAAACTAAGTGCTTTGTTTTTTGGGAACATCTACATGCATATGCAGAAAAGCATTTCCTTCAGAATTTGGATTCAGTTAGAGGCAGTATTCTGCTTAGTGAAGTACTCAAGCAGTCAGTGTTGTACACAATTGCAGAAATCAGGATACGTGATAGTTTTAGCCACATAAGTGCATAGGGTGCATTTATCTTGGAATGAGATTCTTCTTCAATGTACGCTTATGTAGAATAACAGAACAAGAAAATGGAGAAGTTAGCTTTAAAATTCTATGTTTTGCAAGTAGATCAGCTTTGACAAAATAAGTATTGAATCTGTTTTAAACCAAATCTATATTTGAGAAATTGCATTCACGAAATTAGAAAGTCATTTCTGTCCTTATGTTGGTTGTATTGGGAAAGTGCATTATGAGCTTCTTGGGTTTGAAAGCAAGGAAGGAGGAAGTTGGATTTATTATGGCAACTACAACTTCAACTTTGAGCATCTAATACTTCTTTTTCCTTGCAGACTCTTACCTTTGGTGATGTGGTGGCTGTTCGCCACTATGAGAAAGCATAGAGTTCATCTTACCAGATGTTACATCTAATGGATGGATTAATGTACTGTCCATAAAATTGAAAGTAGCTTAAATGTACATTTCTGACATGAAAGGTTAATAAAGACTTTTTCTCGGGGGGGGGGGGGGGGGGGGGTATTTTTTTTTTTTTAAGAAACGTTTTGCCATCAAATTGGCAAGCTTTTGCTGTATATTGCAAGAAGGTAAAGTTTGCATAAAAACTGAAACATCTGTGTTTTTTGTTTTCTTTTTTTTTAATACAGTAAATGAAATATATTTGAGTTGTTTTGGAATGGAGATCCAACAGATTAAAAGATTTTCTAAACTTCTGCTCCTTTTTGTATTTCTTGGGCTAATAGGCCAGTGTTTTAGAGGGAGCTGTTGCACAAATTCCTTTTTTCTCAGTTCAACAGTAGAAAACATAGTATAGAACACTGAGCAGTATGGAGTATGTGGAAAATGGAAAAACTGTCTTCCTACCATGTAAGTGGCTTTTTGCTGAAGAAATCTAAAGCCCTGTTGGTAAATAGGTGAGAGGCTCAACCCAGTTTCAGCTAGTCTCCTGAGTCTTGTGATCTGGGACAGGCTGAGGTCAGCACATAGATAACCTTTGATATCGTTTTGGTTTTAATAGTTAAGAGAAGTTTGTTTTGTTTTAGCAAAACAAAGCACAGCATATATACAAAAGACTGAAGTACATCAGAGTGCAGAGAATCAGGTGTTTCATAGGGTGAGAGGAAAAGACCAACATGGCAGGGTGGGTCTGGGGGAACCCCAAGCACAAAGCTTGCCTTCCATCAGTCTCCACAGGGCTGGGAAGAAACAGGGAAAATAGTACCAAACAAACCTTTTGGGCTTCTTCCTGTGTTGTAGTTTTACAGCTAATATGTACTGGGTGTAATAATAATGTTCACTCTAAACAAAAAGAGAAATTAAAACTTTATCCTTTGTAATATTCCCTAACAGATCAGTGTGGTGGAAAAGTGCCCTACTTTTCAGCTTATTAGGAACAGTGAAACGGGTTGCTGGCATTTACAGAGGAGCATAGTTGGAGGATCCCTTGTTTTCTAGTGTGCTGACCCATGACCCGTTTTATTATGTTGGTACTATACCCTCTCATCCAGGCTGAGGGAGCACAACACTCAGCTACTTGGGGCTGTGCAGGCAGAGAGAGGTGCAGGAGGGGGCCCAGCCTCCCCAGGCCTCATCCTGCAACTGTGCTTCTTTTGATCTGCCACCCAGTGTCATGAGAAGTGGCCTGCATCCCTGTACAGCATTCTTCCCTGAAGGCTATGGTAACCGTGATGGTGTGCCTCAGTCACCTGATAACAGCTTGGTTGTAGCTGTGGCACCCAGCCAACAAGACATGGTTTAATGTGTCACCTTTGCTTATTCAAAAAAAGGAAGAACATCAGGGTGTCTCTTATGAAGAGCAGTATAAATGTAGAAGACTGAGTCATCAACATCATAAATAAATTTTAAATGGTGGATATTACTAGCTTTTAAAATCTAGGAGATGTCTTCTTTCATCAGAGAAATGAAAACTTGTTTTATTGGCATGGGGAGCTTCATTCTCTGTGTTTTGGGCTGTTTCAGGTTCTATAGTGCATGTACTTGAGCAGCACCTTCTGCCCTTGGGTGTTTTTTGCCCAGTTACATCTCAGTCTCTGTGCCTAATGCTGTTCCCATCAGTATGCCTGTGCTGCTGCCTCCCAACACATGTGCATTCACTGTGTGACTGCATTCCTGTAGCCCTTGAAGGAAAACAGGAGCAGCCTTTATCACAGGGAGTACAGTCTGGTGTTTCCCCCAGTAGCATTCATGTTCCTGATGAGTGATGAGACCATGAAGTAAAAACCCAGGGTTTTTGTCACATTTACAAAAGGAACAAAGGGAGAGATTGTTAAAACTTGCTTTATACATTGTTAAAACTTAGTGTTTAAACCAAATGGTGGATATTTTACATTGCTGCCACATTTAAAAAATTAAAAAAAAAAAAAAGAAAGAAAAAAAGAGGCTTTTTCCTATATTCTATATGTAATACATAAAACCATAATTGCTGACAAGGTATTTTGCTGTTCTAAAGAGGAACGGTGTTAATGCCAAAGTAAATACGGGTAAGAGAAGTGGAGTTGGGAAGTGCCTGCAGTGCTGTGGGAGAGGAAAGACCACGGAAACGCCGAATGAGGGGCCTGCAGACCTGCCAGCCCTGCCTTTGCCAACACCGGAAAGCAGAGCCAAGCAGAAAGCACTCGCAGTGGGGGACACCGAGGGGCAGCTGGGGATTCTCGACAGCTATTCCGATTTGCTAACAAAACCGACACTGAGCCATTCACAAAGATCTGCTAAGGAACTGTCCTTAGCAGATCTTTAACCGTGAAGGAACAGGGACTCAGCAGCAACAGGGACAGCTTACAGTACACCTCAGCACTTTCCTTAATAAAAATAGTACACCTTTAATACCGAAGCTGTATTTCTCGACTTTCTTAGGAGTATGTTAAGCAATCAGAAGCAATTTAAAGTGTATACTAAGAGAAATCTTCCTTCCAAAAAGATGCTGCGGACGTGTTTTAAACTCCTCTTTGACTCCCGAGCACAGAGGGACGAGGGCTGCAGGCACTGTGGGCACGCAGCACCCCGGCCATCAAGGTATTTCGCTCGACCAGAGCCATCGGGGTGAGGCCAGCGCTCCAGGAGCAGCGCTTGCTGGCAGCACGGCCAGGCCGGATGCCCCGTTTGGGAATAAAGGAGGCAGCTCCGGACGTCACAGCGATCCCCCGGCACTGAGCAGGCAGCCTGGGTGCGGGCGCTGCTCGCACCGGGGCGGAGCGCGGCGGCGGCTTCCGGCAGCCCCGGTCAGGTTGCGAAAGGTTAAGTCTTGCCCGAGCCATCCCGGGCTCACCCCTTTCCCCTAGGGCGCTTCTGGTACCGCCGACATGGAGCCGCCGAGGGGACGCGCCGCCCGCCTGGCCCTCTGCCTGGCGCTGCTCTGCGCTGCGCTGCGAGCTGCCGCGGCGGCGCCGGCCGGCCCGGGGCCCCGCTCCGCTGTGGGTGAGTCCGCCTGGAGGGCAGCGGCCGAAGCGGGTCGGCGGAGGGCTGCGGGCGAGAGGTGGCCCCGTCCCTGCTGACGGGTACCCGGCCCGGTCGGAGCGTGGGGAGTTCGGCTGCTGCCTGTAGGAGCCGGGCCGGCCCGCACCTCCTGCCCCGTCGGAAGTCGAGCGTCGTTTTGTGCCTCCCTTCGTGGCTTTACCCAAATATAGCCAGCTGTGCTTCTGTATCCAACTGGCTGCGATATCGAGTCAGTTTTAAATACGTCACTGCGGTGCCGTTCATGTTACGGGAGGGTGAAATGGAGCCTTTATGTAGCTACCAGGGTACCTGGCACTCCAGGTACCCTGGTAGCTACATAAAGGCTCCATTTCACCTGGCACTCCAGGCAGCGGTGGGTAGGTGACGGAGCCCTGCCCTGCCGGCGGTGTGTGCACTGCAAACACTGGCTGTGCGTCTGTGCTGTCAGCCGGCAAACAGGCTTTGATCGGCCTGACTCCAGCACGGTGACAGACACAGGTGAGTGCTTTGGCATTGCTTCCACGGGACTTTCAGTTCCTGTGGCCCACAGACATCACAGACCAATGCAGAGCCATGTTCACGTGTTTCTGTGTCTCTCGTGGTGTTGTGGATCTCAGAGATTGCTGCTGGGCTTTGCTTCCTGAAACAAAACTCCACAGGGTCAGCTCATGGGCTCTGTCACTGACTGAGAATGTGACCCTGGGAAAAACAATTGGTGGCAGTCCCAGTTTCACAGCAAGTAACCCAGATACACACTCCTTTTCCAAATGCTTTGGGACTGACAGAAAGAAAATATTCATATATTTCACTAAATGTAAAGGCTGTCGGTTTCACACAAGCATAGTTCATCGTATTCAACGTATTGCCATACATCTTACTGCTATTTATTTATTTATTTGTTTATTTTCCTTCACTTGTGCTGTTAAATAGCAGTGGCTGAGAATGTGTCAGCCTGGATGGTACTGAGTAGGTAAGGCTTTCTGATAAGGAGCCCAGTCAGTCTGTTGGCTGCTGGGGAGAAGGAGTGCTTAGAAATCCTTGCACAAGTGCTACGTCCTACTATTATTTTATTTTATTTTAATTTAATTTAATTTAATTTTTTGCTATACTTCATAGTAACTTCAAGCCAGTCAAGAGCTATGAAAATAATTAAGATTGAAACTTCCTCACTTTTCAGTTGGTGTAATTCAGATGTCTCTCTATCACGTCTTCTGCTCTCTATCACTTTCTCAACTCTTGAGTTTTCAGATTGTTATAAGTGAAGAGCTTCATATACCAGCCCATACCAACCTCCATTTTTTTTTTTTTTAATGCTGAATTGCTCAAACCTGTGCTTCTGTTTCCATTTTTTTTTTTCCAAGCAGATTGTATGAAGGACTCACGCCAGGAATGCACCTCTCACACACACTTATCAGACAGGAAAATTATCAATTTATTTTAAATGAATTCTCCAAAATTTCAAAGAGAAAAGGCAGTAGAAAAACTGGAGCAAACTTTGAGTTACCCATGTGTATCCTGTTCACATCTGCAAGTTGTAATCATAAAGCCACAAAACTACTACTTTTTTTTTAAAAAAAGAAAAAGACTTGCATTTTTCAGAAATAAATGTCAGCAATTCCTGGTGAGCTTTATATTCAGCTAATAAGTACTTTCTTTTTTTTCTTTTTCTTTTTTTTCCCCCAGGCTATATAAGGAATGGTATTCTTGAAAGCCTGTTGGAAATAATGCATTTTCTTTAACTTTTGTTTTCTGAAAACAGGGCAATTCTGGCATATATCTGATCTGCACTTAGATCCGACTTACCACATCACTCCTGATCACACCAAAGTTTGTTCTTCTTCCAAAGGAGCTAATGCCTCTAACCCAGGCCCTTTTGGAGACTTTTTATGTGATTCTCCTTATGAACTTATTTTGTCAGCATTTAGATTCATGAAGGATTCAAAACAGCAGGCTTCATTCATGATTTGGACAGGGTAAGTGTTCAAGTCACTCTACGGAGCAATACTTCACAAATTTGTATCTCATCTATTTGTATCTCATCTCATTTTAGTATCTAAAAAATACTACTTTCTAGAGTCTATTTTTTTGTCTGAATGGCCAGCGAGTGAATGATTGAGTTTTATAAGGCCTCAGGAACAGATCTTAATCTCTATAATCATTTGAAAATGTTGTTTGCTGGGACGTTTACAACATGACTGTGAGCACAAATTAATAGAAGTGGTGAAGGGAGTGTGGGAAGTGACAAAAACTAAAGTGTAAAGAAAGATCAGAGGAATAAGTGACTGGAATGAATTGTCATGGAAGGTGCAGGATTTTCTAAGTCTTTAGAGCATTAAATATGAAGTGGATTCTTTTTTTTAGAAGATGCCCTTTTTTGGATTCTGTCAGAGATAACTCGAATCAACAGTATTGCAGCTTACAACTTCTAATCTTAAATTTTGTTCATAAAATCTTCTCTTTTTTTCAGAGATAGCCCTCCTCATGTTCCAGTGGAAGAACTCTCCACAAAGTTGGTCATTAATATCATTGGCAATATGAGTTCTACAATTCATAGTTTCTTTCCAGATCTTCAGGTTTTTCCAGCCTTGGGAAATCATGATTACTGGCCACAGGTAGAGCAAATGAGAAACTTGTTTATGTACCATACTGAATTTGTTCATATAGTTCTTCAGAGGTCAAGTTTTTTAAAAAAAACAACTGCAGTGGAATATGTGTAACTGTTATTCTGGAAATACATTCTGCAGTTCTCCAATTAGCATTTAAAGTTATCAGTAATTCCAATCAAGAATACAAAGTACACCTCTATGTGTTAAATTACCCAAACAAATGCTTGTGTCAGGTAAAATCTGTACATTGCCTGAGGTGATGCGAATTTGGTGCTAATCATTCTTAATGGCTTAGAACAACCAGGTCTTATCAATGTGTCTTATTTACATCCTCATTTTTCTTTGCCATGTAAGTCAGGCAAGTGCATACCGTAACAACCTGACAGAGATACTTCTTCAGTGCATATGGCAGCATGTGGTAAGATTCAAGGCATACTGAAACGCCTATTGGAAATCTATGTACATCACTGGCTTATTTTTTTAATCAGGGACTGTTGGAAGAATTTTTGCAATGTGTCCATGATTTTGACACTGTTATTAAAATACCAATTTTTTTTTTTCTTTCCTTATTCAACTGTTAGCAATATTCCCATTGACTATTTACTGGATATATGGGCCACTGCAGCTGAGAACAGTGCTTCTTTGCTTTCAGTCTTGTATGGATATTGTTCTTGGCACAGCTCAAAAATAAACAGTTGCTTCATTTGTCCTACTGCAAGTTGATCTGGCAGTGCTCAGGACTGAGAAACATTCAGTCATTGGATCTGAGAGGATCGAAAGGGATGCTGAGCAGGTCAACTAAAATAATTTATAAGGACATTTATTCCAGCCTTCTGTGCTATTCATTAGGCCTGTAATGGGATATTTGCTACAGTAAATGATTTTGGTATACTAGTATGATTGTCTGGAGTTAGTGGTTCCCAAATCTGGGAGTAATAGAAATGCTTGGAGAAGGGAATGGGTAGTATGAGAAGGAAAATCAGAGCTAATCATGTAGCGTAGCTGTAGGTGCCCAGATGAAGACAGGACTTCAGTCTTTTGTGTTCTGATGCTTTTAGTATAGCTTGACCTTGTCAGTTGCAGTAACAGGATATCAGGTTGGTTCACCAGAAACTATTGGTAGAACATTTTACCACCTTAAATGAAGTTTAAGTAATTGAATTGGTTGTTTTTATTTGTCAGCTTATTTATTTATTTGTGTGTTTGCAGAAAGGAGTTGTCCTTCAACATTTTCCTTTAGTATAGAGGGAAAAAGCTGTGTACAGTAACCTTTCAGACAAAGAATGAAGTAAATCCACGTGGCAGACTTCAACTCTGAGTCTAGTGACTTTTTTGACAGATGAGAGCTTGTTTATGAAATTGAGTTTGAAGGTAGAAAAAAGATTGTCAGCAGGGGCAACTGGACACCAAATAGCATTTTGAAACAGGCTGCTCATTGGGAAAACTGGTGTATTTTCTCTGTGCTAAAAAACACAAGTATTTCTGTGTTGCTTTGTTTGAAATGTCACACTTTTCTAATGTGCAGAACTGGCATTCTGTTCTATCACTGTTGGAGAAAGACAGTGGGTTTAGAAATTCCCTGAGGTTGTTGGATTTTTTATTTATTTATTTATGTATTTATTTTTGCTTTTGAAGATGTTTCTGCTTTTCTTGTGGACATGCCGAAGCCTGGAAGCCATGTGGAGCAAACCACATGCTGTAGGCTGTTCCAGGGTGTCTGTGAAGGCTGTTTGCTTATTGTGCACCAGAGAACTTTATTGCTTTCTTTTGTGTTCTGACTTATCCATCATAACGATTTCATGATCTTGGATGATTCTTCTTCAGAACCTATTAAAAGTACTAGTCAGGTTAATTAGGCACCGGAATACCTTTCAAGTTGTGTATTGTGACCTTCATTTTTCTGCACAGGCTTACTTTGTTTCACATTCTTGCCCCTTCTTACAAGTGCCCTAACTGCTGCCTTGATCTGAGTGTTCACAGAACACTGGTTTGCCTTTTAGAGCCTAAGACCAAACCACTTTCAGTCCATAATGTGGCCTGTTATCTAAAATCAGTCTTTGCTATGTCTGTTAGTGACTTAACTCTGGCTGAACTGGTGTGGCGCAAAGCTTTCTTAGTAACTAATATCTATGCATTGCAAACAACAAATGTCTGAACAGACTCCTGATTGCACCACTTCTAGACTGAGACTTATTGCCTAAGCCTCTAATAAAGTATGTTTAGTTTCAAAGATCTTAGGTCAAATTTTAAGCTTAAGAAAACATATACCGTAATAGTGTTCCTATTTTTTGACCCCTGATTTTTTTTTCTTCTAGCACTAAGCATCCAAGCAGCTATCTTAGAAAAGACAGGGATAAGCTGGAATCATCCTGTTGGGCTCAGATGTGGGCGTGGCAGTACTGTAGGCTGCAGTAACTGGGCATTACTTGGCTTAGACTGACAAGTGCTACAATCCTTGTTAGAGCAGGTGGGAGAAAAGAGTAAAAAACCTTATGTTTTAAATGCTTTGTCATCAGAACTATATGATGTCAAAGATACATTGGCAAATTTCATCAAAATATTCTTTAGCACCTTAGTGGAATTTTGAGGAGCTGCTATGAACCCCAAGTTGCATTAAAGAGTCATCTTCTATATAATAAACTTGAGTTCAAGGTTCTCCTCCAGGAGACTGTATTTTCAAAAGGCAAATGAACTGTAAATCTTCTGTTTATAGTTTTGCAGAATGTATGGTTTTCCACTTAGGTGTGCTCCTAAGGCTTGAAATATTTCTGGCATTAGTTTATCAGTGCATTAACATTCAGGAAATGTTGACCGTGCTGTCAGTTCTGAGTAAATTCAGATGTTTGTTCTTCATCAGCATTACTGGATGGGGAGAAGTTCTTTTTTAATTTCTTAGGTTCTTCCTGGTGATGACTGGTTACACTTATGTTTTCAGAAAAGTCAGGTGGGATGTTGGCTTTGTTTTTATATATATATGGCTGAATGACAGCACTTAGGAAGGTTCTACTGTCTCACAGGATCAGCTTCCTGTAACCACCAGTGAAGTTTACAATGCTGTAGCAGATTTCTGGAAGCCTTGGCTAACTGATGAAGCCATCAGTACCTTCAGAAAAGGTAAAGCACATCAGTAATATATTTTAAGGCTAAAGCTTAGAGAACTAATAATCCTACAGATTTGCCCCCTTTGCTCAGGTAAGTTGCACAGGTTGAATCAGTTCAGTGAGCTGATAATGCTTCTTCTGGAAGAAGTTATTTATCTTTTTGTATGTCATTGTTTATCTTCAGGGTACATTTGTTCTCCTCTGATGCAATAATTACTCCTGCTTTTTGTAACAAGTGCAGTTTTATTGGCTTTGCACAAATACTTGTGAAGCTACCTTCAAGATTTTGTAATAAAAATAGCTTTTTAGATGCACAAGAAGAGTTAAATTTGGTTTTACAGAAATTGATTAAGTGCTATCTCTGTTTTGATACTACATGTATTTCACAGTAAGTTTGTAACTGTAACTGTATGTTTCTTACATTTGTAGCAGCACACAGTCTTTCTTACATTGTTAACTTCATTGTGTTTGTATTCAGCTTCCTAAACTGGGAAACTATATCCTTATTATGATTTTCATTTAGCAAAGGACTAAAAAATTCAGCTCTATTTCCAACCCATAAATTATGGATTTGGGATTTTAAGTTGTGATTTGTGTTCTCTGGATAAGAATGGAATTAAGAGTTCTAATATGAAAGTAAAACTCAACAAGGCAGATCTTAAAGTATAGTGTTACAGCTGTATTGTCATTGGTTCTCTGGAGTCTGGTGAAATTGTACTAATTGATTATCTGTATGCCATGGAGGATTTTAGGAGCTTGGACTCATAGAAAAATAAGATGTTTACTCATAATTATTTTCCAGTCTAAAGTTAACAGACTTTCAAAGTACAAGCTACTAAATTCAAACAGTTCTTCCAAGAGGAATGAGGAACCTGTGTGCTTGCGGTATTCTATGGAATGTGTACTTTTAGCAACTGTTGCATCTCTGTCTATGAAAGAAACGTGAACTGGATAAATGCATACAAAAGCTCAAACACAAAGCAGTTACAGGAAAAAAAAATCATAAAATATTCAGTGTCAACTTTTCCTACTAAAATGTTGCTGAAAACAGATTCTTAAGAAGTTCTGGTGGTGGTACACAGCTTGGCTAAATGTGACATGTTCAGTGTTACTAGAATGAAGAAGGCTAGAATTTTTTTTTCAGTGGTTTGAAAGCTTTTTTTTTTCAGATGATGTTGATCTTATTTTCACAGGTGGCTTTTACACACAACTGTTTGAATCAAATGTGAGTTCTGAACCACTCAGGATTATCAGTTTGAACACAAATTTGTATTACAGCCCAAACCACGTGACTGTGAATATCACAGACCCAGCCAACCAGTTGGCCTGGCTGGAGGGAATACTAGAAGCCTGTTCACAAAAGAAGGAAAAGGTAGGGGCCATGAACAGAACCCACTGGCATGGTTTGTTTAAATAAAAATAAAAATGCATAAATAATAATAATAAAAAAAAAACACAAAAAGAGAGAGGCAGTGAAAATATAAACGTTATTAATGTTACCAAAGAGACTGCAAAAACTGAGGTTTCATGTGAATGTGTTAATAGTTCTTCCTTGAATATTCATATTGTGTACATACTACAATAATCAATAAAAGAATTGAATACCCTTTCCGAAATTTTGCAGTAAAATACTTTTTCTTACCTACTATGTACAATACTATAGGAACGAGAATGAAAATATTTTCACTTTTGCTTCTGACTCTTTTTATTCATATCCTTTAAAATTAAAATGTGCACTCTTGGTCTGAGACAAAAATTAGTATATTTTACATTTTTATGTAATTGTGAGTATTAAAAAAAATAATTTATCAACCACAAAACAGTCAAGCTGTAGCAATTGCTACAGTCTGAGCGTTAATAATTAACTGCCTTATAATACTCAGTTCCTAAAATGAGGTTATGAAATGGTGGCTCATTTTAATTGAGTGATGTGGGGATTGGATTGTTAGCTGACGTGGAAAGGTGTTTAATTTGAAATGTGTTTACAGGTCTTGTCTTCTTT
Organism: Perdix hodgsoniae; assembly: GCA_035772895.1. Lineage (NCBI taxonomy): Eukaryota > Metazoa > Chordata > Aves > Galliformes > Phasianidae > Perdix > Perdix hodgsoniae. Next base: position 15,493,186 of record JAPSGF010000004.1, on the reverse strand, counting down.
TTACTAACAAGGAAAATAGTATTTTTTTTTAAACATTATGATACAAAAGAGAGTCCCCCTTCTTTTGCAGTAGGAATCCATTTTCAGTCCAAGACAGGGATTTTAACTAGCTCTTATATACTGGTGAATGTCAGAGCGTGCCGCCTCTATGATATTCTAACATAACATTTTCTTATTATTCTCTTGAAATGTCAAGTCATAACTCTTGCTGTAATAACTTTTCATTTGACATAATTAATGTTTTTCTTTGTGCTATAATCATGCATAGACTTATCAGAACTTTTCAAAGATACACTGAATTCATGAAGAAGACAGTACTTTTCTCATTACAAATTTAAACTTTCTTAGAGTTTGTATTTTGTCTAACAAAACTGTTGTGATTTCCAACTTTCAGAATGCCATGTCAGAGATAACAGCGATTTCCAACTTTCAGAATGCCATGTCAGAGATAACAGCGATT
>JAPSGF010000004.1:15475705-15492716 GCA_035772895.1 Perdix hodgsoniae | reverse complement strand
CAGCGATTTCCAACTTTCAGAATGCCATGTCAGAGATAACAGCGATTAACGCAGTTTTATAATAATGCTAAGTTACAGCTAAAAATGTGAGTTTGGGAGGAAGATGCTAATTGTGCTTTCTCTATCTAATTCCCTAGGTATATGTAATAGGACATGTACCAATAGGATACTTGCCGTTTGCGAGGAATACTACAGCTATCAGAGAATATTACAATGAGAGACTGGTAACAATTTTTCGCAAATACAGTAGTGTTATTGCCGGGCAATTTTTTGGACACACACACAGAGATAGTATCATGGTCCTCCTGGATGAAGAAGGTAGCGATGTTTGTTGAATCCTTCATCTTTTTCTTTTTGATTAAAAGCAAATTAATATTTTCTTGCAAGTTTTATCAGTCAGACTCTGCTATAAATGGAAATTGGGAAATTCTGCTATTTTTCTACAAGAATTCGAGTTTCACACACTTCCAATTTTTTTTTTCCAAAGGGAACCTTGCAAGACAGACTTTTCTTGCTGAAATCAGAAGAGACTCTGCAAGCTTCCTATTTTTTTAATGAATGCTTATGCCTACTCAATAATTTCTAGTCTTAGCTCTCTACTTTCTCAGTGACAGGGGCAAATTGTACTAGCTAGTTGCTATTGTGTAATGTGTCAAAGAGAATGTTCTCAGGCCAACTAGACATGGTCTGTGTTCTTATGTTTCCTGCATCATTACTGTGCCTCTCTGCTGAGTTCCTGCTGCTTTGAAGTTAATTAAGATAAGGGTAAGCAGGAGGCAGGGGAAAAAAGTCTCTGCTTGTTGCATCTCTTAGATCAGCTAATTTCCCTTCATGAAAAGCACTCGGGTTTGAAAATTTTGTTTATTGCTTTGAAATCCCTTAGTTTTAATTGTGGATATGTATGTACTCTGACATCTTTAACTGAATCTCTCTAACAATTAGCTAGTGAAATAGATATTTGTGTATATACCATAGTGAGTGGTCCACTGCTTTGGTTTATGTAAAATACTCAAATATTAAGTGGCTCTTTGTCTTCCTGCTTTGTATGAACTCCTAAAAGTAGTGCCCAAAATAATGACTGTGATCATAGAATCATTAATGTTGGAGAAGACCTCTAAGATCATTAGTCCAGCTGCCCGTATACAGTGATAAGTTTACTCAAAGAGATCAAGACAACTGCCAAGATGCGTCGTACTCGAGTTTACCTTTTTGCATGCAATTATCATGGAATTAATGCCAAGTAAAAAGGAATCCAATCCAAGTGAAAGAAATGGCCTTTGATATGTTTAAATGGTTTTTCAAGGCAGAGGTATACCCATGTGTTTTTGGACCTTGTCCTATTTGTGCATGAAATCAACACCCGTACTGCAGTTTTCACTCAAGAAATACAGAACTTATAAAAGTTTTCATATGCAAGTAGCAGCTTTCAGATTATTTTAATAATTTTGCATTTTTTGACAGAATTCAAACAGTGAACTTTAATGTAGCTAAATGCAGCTCATGTTTGTTTGTACTGTTTTAGGCTCTCCTTTATTGATGTCATTTTTCTTTTAGACAAAATTTCACGTAATTCAAAACTCATATCATGCTGATTGATGTAGCCAACATCAGTGTGCTGAGATACAGAGTTCAGTTCTATCTCTTCTAGAAGTATCTGCTGATTTCCTAGCTTTCAGAGTTTTTGGCCTTGCAGTTTCATGGTTGTATTGTCAGAGAAAGGAGTAGTTAAATTGTTTGTTTTTTTTTTTTCTTCCACAGGGGACCTCAAAATATCACTGCCGCACATTCTATTTATTGAAATCTTTGCACATCCTCATGTTTCAGTTGCTCTGAAGTGTTCACATTCTAGGTTCTGGGCTGGTCTAGATGTGTGAAGATACTAGTTTATGATATCTTAATGTTTCTAATAATATTATAACTACATGAAGAAATAGTACAAAGAGCAACACGTAAAGTACAACATGAAGACTCAAAGTTCAGAATATTTCTTCAGTAGAAATATGCAAAATAAAGAGACCTTAATTGTAGACAAGACCAGTTAGCACTTAGGTAACTGAATTGGTGGGAAGCTTTCAGTATAGATACATTTTGCTGATATGTAGTGGAATGTGGGCTGTTGTAATTTACCTACTTTTTTTGGTCTACCCAGTAGAAGTACAGAAGGAGTTCACAGTGATGCAGCTAATCCAGGGTTTAAAACAAACAAACAAATAAATAAATAAACTGTGACATACCTAAGTCAGTAACTATACTTTTTTGCTGTACTAGTTTTCCCCAAAAATATTATTTAAAAAAATAAGTGACTGAAAGGTAACTGTTACCTCATCCTTTCCTTTTCCTGCAGAAAAGCCAGTAAATTCCTTGTTTGTGGCACCTGCTGTAACCCCAGTGAAGAATGTATGGCAAATGGAGTCCAATAACCCAGGTGTCAGATTGTATCAATATGATCTCCTTAATTATAGCTTGCTGGTAAGTAAGGGTTTTAAAACATGCTTAAGGCTTTTGAAATACTTAAGTACATTGTCATTACAAATTACAGCAGGATGTCAGCCTTTGTAGTATTATGGTAATCGGTGGAACTTAGGTTACCATTCTTTTCCCAGGAAGAAAAACAAAATGAAATCTGAAAGACAATTTCACCAGTCTGTCTCTATCTGCAAGACTACGCAGTACTTCCTGTTCTTTATGAATATCTTACAATATGAAAGCAAAAATGATTACAAATTTCTGAGCAAACTGTTTGCAAGGAGCAGGAGCTCTGCAATAGTGAAAAAAGCTCACGTAAATCCTGGGCTTGTTTATATACCAATCTTTGCTGGAGACTGCCTGAGCTTTGGGAGGCAATCCATGAAATACTTCTAAGGGTTGCTGAATTGCAGATAAAGAAAATCACACTTTTAGCCATGTGGTGTCTTTTGTAATTATGTAGCTTTCTAAATATTGTTTATACTTTTAATAGGAAATAGTAAGGAAATTTAGAAAGAGACAAATTAGGATACTTCTGTAGTCTTATTTGATTTTTTTTGGAGAGAAATTGTATCCTATAAAGCTATTTTGGCTCTAAATAACTTAGATGTTCTCTGGGTAATTCAGGGTAAAATCTTGCCCTTGCTGAGTTCAGTAACAGTGCATCGTGAGGCTTGACTGAAACTGGGGATTTCCTCTGGAGATCTGTGCTAGTATGGACTGCTCCTTTTTTGTGCAGATTTCATTCCTATATCTTCATCATTTCTTTTTCCCTGAATTCTCTCTGGGCCAGTATTTTTTTCTCCATTTTGTTGTTCAAGCAGTACCCATGGGGGGGGGGGGGAAGTTCTGTGTTTCACGTTGTTGCCTCAGTCCCAAAGCAGGCAAAAGCAAAGTGGCATTTGGTTTACAGTTTGGACAGGAAAGACTTCTAACAGTGCCACTGTTTCCTTTTGTGTTCCTTTTTTCTTCTCCCCATCCCCCCACGATTACCGCGCTGCATGTACCAGCTTTGGGTGTAAGCCCAGCTCTTGGGGTGGGACGTGACCTTCTATTCAGTTGTAAATAATAAGGAGTGACAGCTTCCTAATCAATATATCACTCTAGAGACTTAATGAAGCAGGAAAGAAAGCAATACAGCCGTGCCTTTTTTCTTCTTCTTTTTTTTAACTTTAGGATCTTTGGCAGTTTTACTTGGACCTCAGAGATGCCAACAAGAAAAATGAATCAAACTGGAAATTAGAATACATCTTGACTAAAGCTTATGGCATTGAAGACTTGAAGCCAGAAAGTTTATATGAAATGGCCAAGCAGTTGTCTGTGCCACATAGCACGTTGTTTGAGCAGTATTACAATAACTTCATTGTGAGTTATAACAAAACCATTGTCTGTGAAGAGGGGTGCAAGACCTGCCAAATATGTGCAATCCAATATCTGGATTATTCCTCATACACAGATTGTATAAATCGGGAAGAAGCGTGGAGATGAAGTCTCCAATGCAATTTATGCTAAAGTTAACCAGAGCCTTTGATTTAAAGAACCCTCTCATCCTCTCACTCAAGCTCTGATGCACTGGCAGGGAACCTGTGGGACTTCTCTGAGTTTTAGGGGAGTAATAAATCTCTCTAGATCTTCCTTCTTGTAATCACATTTTCCTTCCATATCCAAATGAAAGTTTATGGCTATTCAGGCATGAGATTTATATAGGGGCAGATTTCGGTCATCTCAGATATTTTCAAAGCAAAATTTGCAAAAACCGTGTTTGCTGAGGCTGGAGTGCAGTTACCTTGTTGATGCCACTATTAGGCATCTTCCTGTCCCTGTGTCAAAGTTTCCTTTTCTCTCTTAAGCTGTTAAATCCAGCTCTGTTTAGAGGCATGTTCTAATGTCAGCTTCAGTGTGACTTAATGGATCACAAAACTGCAAACTGAAAATGCTTAGTGTGATTTCAGAATAAGTGTCCAGCACCAAGTGCCTCTTTCCTATAATAGGGCTGTGTGTATTAGTACTGCTTTCAAGCAGTCAACTCCTATAAGATTTTACAGCACACTGTGAATTAGGTTTAAATGATCAATAACAATCATTAGACAAAGTATGTACATACTATGTCCAGTACATGTAAACACATACTCGTCATGATATTTTTGGGGTTTCTCAGGTTACTTTTTTCAAAGAGCACTCTAATTCTTATGTGAAGCTTATCATATGTATCAATTTACAAGTGCACAGACCATTTATTGTGATTGTGTGTGCAAGATGATAATATTAAAAAGACAGTTTTTCTATAGTATGTAACCAAGAACGGTGAGTTAACAGGAATTTTCTGCAGACTGTGTGAGGAAGTACAGAAAAATTTCAGTGGTAAAAAGTGATGATTCCCTCTATATTGAATATGTTTTTTGGTTGAGTTTCTCATGGTTGTGTTCATTAAAAAATGCTTCAGTTCCCAGTGTTACTTCTCCAAGGGCAAGCAAAGTTATGGGTGGATAGTGTGCAGGCAATAATAGGACAGCTGAAGTTGCTTCAGTTTGTCAGATGGGTTTTGTTCAGTTTTGTGCTTTGGACAATTGTCTCTTTCACTGTTCTGGGTTTTTTGCTTTGTTTTGATTTTTCTAATTTCTGTTTAATACTACCAAAAAAAAAAAATCCAAACCCGCACCAAAAAAACCCCAACCAACTACTAGCCATCCTGGATACGTGCAATAAAAACTAACTAGTTATATCCTTCATCTGTTGCTGAATCTTAGGGAAAGACTTGAACTACGTAGCAGATATGTAGCTACAGAACTTTTGGATGCTTGGATGCTATTAATGATCTGTTTGGATTCTTGCTTCCTGTTTTTTGTTTGTTTGTTTTTTGTATGTGTTACTATTTAGTGAGCATGAGCAAGTAAATGTCTCCAAATGTCTAAATACCAAACTATGCTTGAGACTTTTTTTTTTAAAGACATACAATCTCAATTTATCTGAACTTCAGCTGAAGCTTTAATTGGAGCCAATAGTTGGTATGGTACCAGCCAAGGAAGTTGTTTTTGTTTCAGCCAGAGGGATATATCCCTCAAAGAGTTGAATTTAGCCAGGGTATGTCCACCAAGATGCATCCTGTTAGGCAGGCTGGCATTCTCTGCTTCTTCTATATGTAACTACTTGTGCGAAGTGCAAACTGAACTCGCCAAGAAGGATCCAGGAATAATGTGACTGCATCAGCTTGTAATTTGGACATAAAGAACTAAGAGTTGCTGAGAATTTTACACTGAAAAAATCCCAAGATAGATCACATAAACTTAAAACTCATCTGTATGGAAGACTAAATAGAAATGTGATTTTTTTTTTTTTTTTCAGGTTCATATTGTATTCCTCTATGAATCTAAAAATATTTTAGAAGTAAGTTTTCCTTTCCTGACAGCAGATTTTTTTTTTTTAATGTAATCATAACAATTAAACATCAGAAAGGAATGATATGATAAAGCTTCTGACTCCCACAGGCAACCTTTCACATGATATTTCACATTTCAAATGATATTTTGTGGCCCCATCTTCAATGAAGGACTCGGAGGAATATTTTTAAGGCTATATATAACAGAAAGACAAATTACACCACCTAGTGGAGTAGAAAGCTTTGCATATATCTATACAGTTTGAGATGTATTGAAAGGGAGAGTTATTTCTCAAATATTCTATGACTTACCTGCTAATTATTTCTTTTGCTGCAGTACTGCCGCGTTTCTTCCTGGATATTAAATGATTTCAGGCTCCTAGAGGCCATGTCACTTAAGGGAAGCCTTAACCCTGAGATAGGTGCAGCTCTCAGCCGATAACCTGAGAATAACTGGAGCCTACAGAAGGAATCTTCAGAGGCCAGCTCAGCTAGCCAGGAGTAAAGCAAGTGATGGAAACAAAAGATTTCCTTCCAATTAGTTTTTATGTTTTACTTCTCTCCTGGAATTAAGTGCCTGAGCTTATGTCTACCTTAAAAGGTACCACTGCCTAATAGGAGCACTTCTTTTAACAAGAGTTGGTTCTGAGAAGCTGATTCCACTGCAGCAGATCCTGTTTGCAGTTGCAGGACACTAGATGTACCCTGAAGTGCACCCACTGTCTGCACTGCATCTGAAAGACCACTCTCCGAGAGCACTTTACAGCCTGAATGAAAGCACAGTAAGTGGGAATGATCATTAAACTCAGATAAGAGGTATCCTTCTGATTCAAACCAAAAGGAAGATACACCCTAAGGCCACCATTAATTGATTTAGATTGGGGAACTGAGTGCTGTCTCATCATTTCTATTGTTTTCCACTTGTCAGCTTGAAGAGATGAGTGGAGGAGATGGGCAATGTGTGAACATATTGTTAGTGGAAGTGGTGTTGAACTTGAGTTGCCTGAAGACAGAAATAGGTAATTTCCTGTGATGCCTTTTCTGTGTGGGCAATTGATGAACACACAGAATCTTTAAGGATGAGTATCTAGTTTAGCAGTCATGTAAGTTCACTTTGTGGGAGCAGACATTTCAAGAGGGTGAGCTGTCACATTTGCCTAAGAAAAACTACTGGGAAATCCCTGATACACAATGAAGAGGAACTGTGCCCATATTCATGAAGAACAGGACTGTAAATGTCTAGATAAGACCAGCTGCTTTCCTTCTTTACTCCCCGAAAACTGGAGGGAGACTTTTTTTTAACTGCTTAGTGCTACAGCTTTCAGGGGAAAAAAAAAAAAGGCTGTAATTTCCCTTGTCATCTGTCAGCTCCAGCTTTCTTGTTCTGATGGAGGAAAATCCTACCTGGGAATTTTGCCCAGTTTTGTTAGTCACTGGTGACATGAATGTTTCATATTAATGTGAACTATCATAGCTATAGAAATTCAAAGAAAAATGGACAAAGAATTAACCAAAAATGTTAACCATCACACATTTAAGTAGTTTTTGATAGTTGTGGCAGTGGCAAAGGCAGTTTGCTAATTGAGCATCTCCAGTGTTACTGGACAACTTATTTCATATTGCGGGAACAAGCAGTTTGTGTTTCTTGGAGCTGCCCTTGCAGGTGTAAGAGGAGTAACCAACAGGACAGAAGGTGCAGAAGGTTCTGACTGAAATCACAATAAGGGAGCTGTTTGAAAGCAATGACACTGAAAGTAAAACCAGTGGAAATGTGGCAAGCTGCAGTCCAAAGCACTCAATGAAGCAGTGGGAAGAGCGCTGATGATGTTAAACACGTGCTTATAAATGTAACCAAGTTACAGATTTTTCACGTGCAACTTATATTGCATTCAGTGGTAGACCTATTTTTAAAAAGCACCTGAAAAAATCCTTCAGTTATCTTTATTTTAATCTGGTGATCTGAATCTAGCTGTTAAATGTGTTACAGATAATTGCTGAAATATTCCTTCATCATTTCTTCTAATGTGCAGAGGGTAAAAGAAAATCAGCACACTGTTCTCATACCCTGTAAAACTCTGAGTTAGATTTTAAAGCAACCACTCAGACATCAGGAATATTTAAGCTAGAAAAATTTCTGTGGCGCTGGAATTTTTCCTGTCCTGAAAATCATCCTGAGACTTCAATATGTTGCACTGGAATAAAACCAAGACCTTGCTGAGGTTTTAGGCAGGGAGATATGAAAAGTGGGAATTTGCACCTGAGCCTGCTACCTTTTCCTCAGCGCTTGCTCTGCATCTGTCATGGTGCAAAATGTGCTTTCTCCTCCTACCCTGGCACATATCTTTCTAAATTAAAATTTGCTTTAGAACCATTGCATTAATATGAAAAAATCTGATAGTGACACAACATTTTCAGCTGGGAAGCGTGAAGCAATTTTCAAGAACTTCTTTCACTTGATAAACAGTTTAACATCTTGCTTGTTCAACAAAATACATGCCAATGTTTGCATTCAGGCAATTCTTTCATCCCATAGAATTTATGATTTCTGATGGTTCGTGTGGGCTGGATGATCATCCGATAAAAACTGACTTTGGACTACTGAGGTTAATTATGAAGGAATTAATAAAATATTGAATAGTCTTAATTGAGATTTGGGAACAGGTTTTCAAGAAGTGATCAAAATATTTATGGGGCATAATGCAGTCCTACTTGAATAAGCAGATTTGAGTAACAGTAGTAATTATCAGCCATAGTGCTTATTTTGGAATAAATCTTGTAGACTGGATTCATGAGGTAACAGAGCTCTCCTGCTGTGTTGTGCAGGTGAAATCTTCCAAGCTACCTGGGATGTTTGCCTACATTGCACTGATTTGTGTCATGTCAATACAATACCATCTGACTTAAACATACAAACCGAAACGAAAAGAGTTGGAAGTTGTGCCTCCTGGGTCTGGGTATTCTGGTTAGATGGTTGTGGACAAGCCTTATGCAGTGCTTCTGGGGAGGTGAGGTGATCTGCATCTTTCAGATCTTTATGTTTCCAAGGCTGCTAAAAGATGGCAGTTTCTGTAGGTTCTTGTATAAGCAATGAATTTAGCAACTTCTCCAGTCTAGCAGAATCTTCCTTCTTGTGGGTGTGATGAGAAAAGCCTGTAGTGGTGTCACTCAAAATATATGCAGAAAAGTTCTTTTTCCAGATGGGGATGGAACCTTAAAACTCCTGCATACTGCTGTGACTTCTTACACCTTATAAAGTGGGAAGCACCTGTTTTTAGACATTCTGAAAAGCCTTTCCTAGCCAACTACTCATTCCTAATTTGTTGGACGTTTGAGGTAGAACTTGTCCCTTGTATTGGAATATTTGACACCTACAAAAGCTGCCATCTGCCACAAAACATTTCAAAACTAGTTGAAACAGGAGACTTTGTTAAAGTATCCTACTAAAAGATTCTGATGTTATTGCAGCTGATTGCAATGAACCGTGCGTTTTACCTAGTCTTAATTGAGTCACTGCAAAGAACATTTAACTTAGCCTCACAGGAGGGGATATTTCATGTTGTTTTTACATCAACCTAGATGAAACCTTCCAACGTTTCTAACAGACTTTGTTGATAGCTAACAAGACATGCTTCAAGCTGTCTGTTCTTAAGTCTCCTCTTTTTTTTTTTTTTTAATCTAATTGAAAGTATTTATACAGACTTGAAATTCTGGACAGGCTCAGGATTTTGCTCAGAATAATTGCTGGTGTACAATAGAGGACTTTTCTATAGTATTTTTTTGTGTGTGTGTGTTTCTCTCCTCCTCCAGTCTGCAGCCAAAGCAAATTTCTGCTAAGCTGTGTCAGAAAACCATAGCAACTATCTTGTGACAGATCTCAGTAGGTTCTGTTCTTCAAAGGATTAATCTTACATTGCCACGATCCCGTCCAGTGTGATTCTGAGCATTTTTTGCTAAAAACTTGCTAAATATTTGTGTGAGTTGAGTGTTCCCATCGTAGCAACTGATGGGCAAAGCACAGCACATTAGTCACAATGTGTGGCAGTGGGAGGCTTCAGGGATGCTGGGGTTCTCTCACCAGATGGGAGGAGTGGGAGCAGATTGGAGACAGAGCTGGCGGGGCAGAAGGGAGAGCAGAGCAGGTTGGTGGGCTCCTTAGGTCACACATCTGATGATTTCCTTTGGGCTGTGGGTATTAGAGACCCACTCATGGCTTGAATGTGCCTCCTCTAGTTCCAGCAGCACAGGCTCCCTGCTCTCAGCAGCTGATGAAATAGCCATCATTTGTTTCCTCAGCTCTCTACTCAAAGTTTTAAGCTCATCCTCCAAAGCTCCATGCTTTTTTGCTATTATTTTTGCTATTACTTGTTTCTTTTTGCATAGAGTCAGTTCAAATCAATGGAGTTAAGGATACGGCAACAGTTAAGCTTTGACCAATGAAAACAATCTGCATTTACTTGCCCAGTGTTCCAAAAGCTGTCCCAGTTGCAACAGAAATTCAGCCCACTGGGGTTTGCATTCTTGAATATACCAGTTGCCTATGATAGTAACAGCCAGTTCAAATACTTCTTGGAATTTAGAGTACAGAAAAATGAATAATTAGCAAATTTTAATGTTGCTCTTCTTGTATCTTAATTATCAATATTTGCCCTGATAAACGAGCAAGAAAAGCCTGAAGACAGAAAGTATTTCTACACTCTAATCATACTTGCTATTTTCATATGATGATACACAACAGCAGTTGCTGTGTGATCAGCCGGGTGGAAGCAGAAGTGACTGTTCATGGAAGGCAGGTGGTCCTCAGCCCCCACAATGTTCTGGAGTGCCATTGGGATGGAAAATAGGATCCCATCGTACCTAATGATTTATGTGAAAACATGTCAGAGCTTCTCAATGCCTTGAAGGGGATGTTTTCCCACGGAAATTTGCATATCTGACCTAGTGCTGTCCTCATGTCTTTACATCAGACTATGCTAAGCAGCCACTATATGGGACAAAATAATAGAGCCTCATAGTATGCCATTTCCTTTGCAGGTATGTTGACACTATTTTGGGGCCCCTAACTTCATTTGGTCTCTTTTGCTTTGCTTTCCCTCCTGAAACTGCTCTAAGGCTTTTAGAAAGAGACCTTTCCTTTCCTCTCCTAAGCTGAGGTAAGGTACATCACAACCACGGGAGGGGAAAATCTGTTGCTTGAGCTGCATTTTGAAGAGTGTTATTATGCTACTGCTGAATGAAACCTCATGATAGATTTTTTTTGTCTGTCTCTGAATTCCCTCTTCTTAGATTTGTTTTCAGGTGATAATTTTTTCTAACACCTTGTATATGTGTATGTGAGGTGACAGAACAGCATCTGTCCTTAAACTGCAGTGTTTAGCTCTGTGTGATTTATTGCTTATTGGGTGTTCAGCTTGAAGAATCATCTCTGTTCATTTATTTTGTTTAGGTATAAAACCCATCTCTCAGCCAGCAACAGCACAAAGAGTGTTTCTCATGATTTTAGAAATCAGACTATAGAAAGTGTTTGCTTTTTCTCCCCCCATATTTGAGGGAGGAGAGTGTACTCTTGGATACTCTGGAAAGTGAGGAAGGTGTGGTAAAAATGTGAATTAACCAACACTAGTGGGTTGAGCTGTGTAGGCTGAGACCTAGGCTGACAGGCATAGGATTGATATGACTGCAGTGAGGTCAGGATGAGCCCTGCATCTATGTGATTCAGCCCTGCATATAAGAAGGCAAATAACACACGGACTGCAAGCTGTGTTTTCCATTCATTGTACAGGGTGAAAAAAGCCTTCATATATATGCCAAGTGTACAGAAAAGAATGTATTAGAAACAGTGATTTTGTTTTAAACTTCTCACTGTCTAACTAGACACGACTTGAGCTTGTTGAATTCCTTAATTCTGTGCCTACCATGCTTGTTTTCAGCATCTGGCCAATTTTTATTCCAAGAATATCCTTATTTGTATCTGTCCAAATTTATCAAGACTTTGTCACTCACTAACATGCAAAATCACTTGAATTTAGTGCTTACAGAATATATACAAAACTTATATATGTGTTATCTAGAAAGCATATAAAATCACGAGAAAAGCCATCTCTTTGCCATTGCAACTCTGGGCATTCAGAATCAATAAAAATTTCTGTTTCTCTGCAAAGTTGATACCAGTTATCCAGTCTCACTTTTTTTACACTCATTCTCTCTGTTCTGCATCCGTTCATCTCCCAGTTATGAATCAGAAGTGTTATGAAGAAGACACACTCTTCATTTTGTTGAGCATTGCAAAATATTCACTAGAATCATGTCAGGATTTGTCCCAGTCCTGGCAGAAAGCAGTTCTAAAAACAGTGTGGTCCTTTGTTTGCCAGAAGCATAGTAACAAATGGATTATATGTAAGAGCCTCTATAGAGCTTTTATTTCATCTCCATTCAGGCTCTACATGTTTTGCACTGCTTTTAATGAGGCTGCCTGAACTATGGTAACCCCACGGCACATTTGTAAGCAAGAGATATCAGTCGAATTGGCCCCTTCCAGGGCTGCATTATGAGGTAATCTGCTTTCATTACAGGATTTATTTTATAGGTGGTAGACCTCAGTGAGAAGACGCTGCAGGCACAAGCAGCACTTATCTGCTCTGTAAGGCCAAGTTCAGGATCTGCATGAATGTGAATCTGCTTTCCCACAGTTCAATCTCCTTTCCTTGCAAGGCTGGAAACACAACCTTTTTGTGCATGACCCCTTCTTTGCTCCCCTTCTGATTCAGACTCATACTGGAATGATTGATAGTCTTTTATAAAATACTCCATAAAGAACTATTTTACTTCCACATCAGCATGAAAGCTTGGGTCCCACATACAAAACAAGCACAAAAACAAGCATCTCACATCAGGATGAAAAGCCTCTTCTTCCTTCTGCCTTTCTGAAGTGCGCAGATTATTCTCTGCAACTGGAAATGTTTATTCCCCTGGCAGTAGAACCGACTGTTGTCAAAAACAACCAAACACACATTCAGAGCATAGATAGATGCCTTATTTTTTCTGTGGAGGCCTATGAATATTTTACTTTTTTTTTTTTCCTTTGTTTCTATTCTTCTTTTTTTCTTTTTTAAAAATGGTTTGCAAATTTTAGCAGAAAAAAAAACAGGATTCACAAGTTGCAGAGCCTATTTAAGGCTTTTGTAGTTTGTCTGAATCAGACACCATCAGAATCAAAACTAGCCAGTTTTTGTAGAGGAAATATTGCTGCAGTTCAGAAGATGATTGTAAGCACAGTAACAAAGCCACTTGGTAGCCTCATCTTCCTCCTCTCTGGAGATATTTTCTATATGTTGCTTAAAGTTTTTTTGTTGTTAGACACCATAGTTCAAGAAATTCTTACCTTTGTAAGTAGAAAATCCAGTGAAAAATGGGTTGGTGGAAGCAGTATAAGAGATTCTGTTGTTTTGGATCACCACAGATCCAAACTTAAAGTCCAGAACAGGATTTAAAAGTTCAAGTGTTGAAGTCAAGACTTCTTCAACACTTGAAGAAGACTGTTAGGATTTCAGATCTCATGTCTGGAAAGTGGCTTTCTCTACTGGCAGGTAAAATCAGGTAAAATCAGATTGAGCTGTGAACTGCTGAGTCTTAATAAGAATCCTAACAACACAGAACACCAAGAAGTAATCGTTTTCTTCATCATCTTGCAACTGTGTAGAGCAAAGCCCTGTGACTAACAAACTCATGAAACAAAAAAGAAAGGTCTTATAACACAGCTTGTTATTATAGGAAAAAAAGAAAAAAAAAAGAATCTAATGATGCAGAGAAATTGATTAGCAAAGAAAACTGCTTGGAGGAAGACATTACATTTTTCTTTTTCTTTCTTTTTTTTTCTTTTTCCCTATCAATATTGAATTGACACCGAACATTTCCTGGCTCCATTTAATGTAAAAATATTCAGTGGCAGGTTCAGAAATTTTTCCAGTTATTTTATTCATAGTTTTTCTTAGGAAAAAAAGAGATCCATTTTCCAAATGCTTTCGGTTTCTGGTATTACTAGTGCAGTTGCAGCATGTGCATTAATGAGACACAGTAAGGTAAGGAGAAGCAGACCTTGAATGTAAGTGCATGGCTTTGCTGTACATAGCAATATCACAGTTTTGGCTTTATCATTTTTTATATGTCGATCTCCAAATGTCAATACCTGGAAGGCAGCCTCTGATATCCTGAATGAAAAAGTTCATTACACTTTATGTGCATACTTTTCATGTCGTTGAGCTGCGGAAATAGGCAGCACCTGAATACTCTTGAGAAATGGACAAAGAAAGATTACTTATGTGTTTGGAAGTGCTTGGAAAGGCTGATGAAAAACTCGAGGGAAGGGTTTTTTTTAATTACTATTTATATTGCTGGCTGATAAGAACATGTTTACTTGATAGGGCTTTACTCTTGTACTTCAACTCAAAGTTTTGATGAGTATGAAGGCATCTTGTTCAATCATTTGGGTACTTATTTCCATTATAATTAACAATTGATGAATTAATTTCCAAACTTCAATTAGGGAATTCAGATGCAGCACATTTCAAATTCAAGGCTCTGGGAGCATTTAAAAGAAAGAAACTGCATACTGTCAGGACTCTGTTATGCAAGTTTGAGAGATACCTGTCTTGGTAGATTACAACAGTAACTTGTCTTATAGTTTAGAGGATTTAATTTTAGTGTGGAAGATTCTTCCCATTCATCCTCCTCCCCTCCCTTCAACATCTAATATTTTCTTAGAAAAATATGGTTATATGCTTTCAGTGTCTTGCCCATATGGAAACAAGCTGCAGTCTAAATCTGTCAAGAGGCTGTAGCTATTTGTGAGCAACAAAGTGCTTGGATGTTTCATCATAGGAGTCAACCTTTGATGGGCTGAGTGAAGACAGAATGATGACTGAAAGAGCTAAGTTAGTTAACAAGTTTGTTACCAAGTGTAAATCCTGTCTTTGCTACCTTCTAATGTGAAAGAACCTCAAGTATTTAATCAGACCTTTCTGTGGCAGGTGTCTGGTGAGATGACAGAGTAAGCTTGAGAAAAGTGTCTCTCCTTCCAGGAGTGTAACTCATTTAAAGAATTAGAACTGAAAAGTCCATCATAAACAATTACCACATTTTGATAAAGGTTTTTTTGTTGTTGTTGTGTTTTTTGGGGGGGGGGGGGGGGTGGTGGGGGGGGGGGGTTAGTGGTGTTTTGGGAATAATGAATATTTTTTAAATAACACGAAAATTTCTAAAATAATAAAAACTGCAACTAGTTTTAGACTCACTGCCTAAATGCCCCAATTCAAATAGATACTTGCACACATTCACACATTTAGCTTGCTCCTTGTTCTAGAAGAATCTGTGCTACAGTTTTGGGGCTCAGCTACCTGTCAACCAACTTTCATGCTGATACTTGAATATACTGGCCAGTGAGGGCAATGATACCATGCTGATTTATGTTGGTTGAGATCTGGCTTTATAGCCTATGGGAAAAAAACAAAACAAAACAAAGCAAAAAAAAAACACATCAGTTTTTTTTCTTCCCCTCTGCCAGCCCCAGTTTCACAGAACACTTTCCTTCCACCAGTTCATCATCTCTGTGCCCTGCCAGGATGCAGGGAGCCCTCAGTGCGGCAGGAGGACCCCATGCTCAGCTGGCACCCTGTTGGCCTCTCAGTGCTCCCCCCAGCCTTTCTGTGGGCTCGCTGAGGTGTGAGGCGGCCAGCAGCTCGTTGTGTTCCATATGTGGACAGAGCATGACCAGTTTGGTGGCAGCCACTCAGCACTGGGCTAGGCTATTACATCAGCGTCAGCCCACGGTGCAGCCAGGCAGAGCCAAACAGGCTCTTCGTTGTTTTTCCTCTCTTAATGGACAAGAAGAAAGCCTGGGAAAAGAGCAGGGATCCCAGGCTTTCCTTGAGAACAGCCGAATATTGTCTGCATGGTAATGAAGGGAACAAAACAAAGAGTGCACAACTCTCCCCCCCTCTTCTCTCCAAGTCAGGACTCACAAAAGCAGAAGAATAATCCGGAGGAGTGAGGCAGGGCAGCAAAGGATGCTGAGGAAATTACCAACAGTCCCACAGCTCCCTGACCGTGCTGAGGTCTCCATGGATGCCAGTCAGCTGCAGCCATCCTTGTTTCCGTCCGTCAGAGAGATGCCCTTACAGCAGGACTGAGGGGCTTGTGATAACACAGCAGCAGGATGTCTCTTAGAAAAAAAGCATTATAGTGCACAGCATGCATTTGTGATACTGGTTTTCTGTTCCACCCACACATTCAAGGTGGTGAGCATACATACAAAGATCACCTTTATTTATGCATTTATTTATTCTTATATCAACTTAAGAGAATGTGATGCCTAGTTTATTCTGCTCTGAGATTCAAAAGAAGTTGGATTTTCTGTTTGCAGTGACAGTCTTAGGTGGTGTTTCTTTCAAAACTGGAGAACTGGACTGGGGATGTGCTGGACACCCTGATTCACTTCCATCTTTTGGGAACAGATGCAGCTCCCGTGAAATGTCTGCTCCATTTTCCATGTTGTTCCTTTTCTAAAATGCCAAAAGCAATGCGTTGTCTGGGTGGCTACGAGGAACCTTATTCACCCTAGGTGTTCTATGGCTGCTGCTGTGCAGTTAAACCAAGTGGCAATGATAAGGTAGTTATTTGGGAATTGAGATTTCTTGGTCTCAAAACACCTCTGAGAACTATCAGTAGCTGTCTTGCAACTTATAGTCGTGTCTTCTTCATCATCAGTCTTTTACCACATGAGGATACTATTGTATAAGTTAAGCTAAGCTCCAGTGTTTAGCCTTCTAATTTATGGGAAACAATCGCTCCTTCCCAGACTTCTTTTGGATTCACCCAAAAAGCCAGCCTCCTTCTGAAACACTATTTAACAGGGTTCTTGTCTAGTCTGTGAACACAGGGATTTTTTTTAGAGAAAATGATGTGGAGAAGATTTGGGTGCACGTCAAGATTAGGCCTAAGGATGCTGTGTGTATGTTTTCATTGCATACAAAACATCTAGCAGCTCAAGTGTTTCAGGGCTCCTTGGTAGCCTTCCTCTGATCTGCTCCACTTTATCTTTTTATTTTATTTTATTTTATTTTATTTTATTTTATTTTATTTTATTTTATTTTATTTTATTTTATTTTATTTTATTTT